>WEIU01014510.1:52175-105264 GCA_013389925.1 Aegithalos caudatus
CGCCCCTGCCCGCGGCCCCTCCGCGGGCACCGTCCTGCCACCGCTCCCCCTCTGCGCTGAAAACTGCCCCGGTTTTCCCTAACGCTCCTTTTTCGTGCTGCTTTTGGGGAGGGGTGTTAACAATTTCTTTTTCTTCACTTTTTTTTTTTTTTTCTTTCGTTTAAATTTTTGTTGTTAAAGGTTTTTTGTTTGGGGTTTTTTGTTTGTTTTTTTCTTGATTGGGGAGCAGTTTTCTTTAATCTGTTCAGTTCCCGCCCCTCCTCCTCCAGCCCCCTTCCCCCTCCCTTTTCAGCAGCGCATTTAGGTCCACAAGAAAATTGTCGCCTGGAAAAAATATAGATCTCCGGTGGCTGGAATGTATTTGACTTTTCTGGAAAGCTTGTTACCCTTTAAAATACGGTGCTGGTGAAAAAATGCTGTTGGTTTAAAGGGACCGCTTCAGGGCCCAGCTGGTGTGTCCCTGTGCGTGTACTGAATGAACCTCGCAGGCGGGCTTGAAATGGTGACGCCGTAAAATAGAAAGTTATTAATGTTTTTATCAATACAAGTAAAAATGTGTTTCATTTTTGGCAATGTATTGCAATCCCCCATACTTAAATGAGGGAAATTTAGATTGAACATTCTCTTCCTGGGGACAGTGCTTTAGGTGATTTCACTCCCACACAAGATCTGGGGTAGGGGAAAGCAGGAGCAGTGACCCTGTGGTCCTTGACATAATTTCTCAGCCTTTCCTCCTGGTGAAGGACCACACCCAGTCTTACTTCAAATGTAAAGAGTCCTAAATTTTGCTCTTGAAGTCTTGTTTGAATTTTTGTTTGGGGTTGTATTTTTTTTTCTCTTATAATTACTTAAGCATTTTGCTTTCCCGTGCTTTGTAAAAGAAAGTATTTTCATATCCTTCTTGCAGAGAAAAACGATTGCAAACATGAACCTGACTCACAGGAAAATACAAAGAGTCTTTTAAAGAAAAAATTAAAACTATGCATTTGGGGGGTTCAAATGACAAGTGTTGAACCATGCAGACATCTGATTTTTGTTTTGTGAATAATGACAATTAATTGGATATTCAAATATTATGTAACATGCTAACAAAAACTGATAGAAGTATATTTGGGAAGCAAAGAACTCTAGACTTACATATATGAAAATGTTCAGGAAAGCTAAGACATATCAGCTTCAGACAGTAATTCCATGTGCCTAATGAGTCTGATAAAAGGAACCCTATCACCAGAGCCTAAATCTCCTCTGAGGAGGTACAGTCAGTTCACAGGCAGTGTGGAGTTAAAATGTAACCTCCATCTGCCTTAACAGGGATTGCAAGGAAGCCCTACCCCAAGGATGAATGCGGCCCCTCGGTGTCAAGGCACAGCCTCCGGAGGTTGCTCCTCCCTCCTCACATTCAGGCCCAGCGTGGCTCCCCCACACACCTCGACCATGAACCGAGCCCGGATACGTGATTCTCAGTCTTCTGGCACAGGTTTCAGTGCACATCCATCTTCGTGAATGCACCTGGTGATGGTGTCTGTAGGTGGCAGAACACTAGGATCAGAAAGTTTTTAATCTGCTAAGGTATCTGATGAGCCAGTGGTAAAGTCAATCCCAGCGTTGTTCCAAGACCACAGGACCCACCTCAAAAATTTTAAGTTCCCAAGGAAGCTCTCCTTGCCTTAGAGGCTCCAAAGCAGCAGCTAATAGTCTCTGTGTGTAGGACATATGCACAGCCGAAACATTCTGTGGACTTTGGCAAGACATTTTCAGATATTGATTGGGTTTGGGGGTTTCTGTTTTGTTTAGTTGTTTTGAGTTTTTCAAATTCACTAAAGCAAGGATGAAGTATTTATTATCTTTATAGTACAGCTACCCAATTCTTTACTTCAGAGAGCATTGGTTTTATGCTAGTGTTTGGGAAATAATTAGCTAGTTTTCAATACTTACCATTCACACTGTATGAAAAGAGGAGTTTAAATAAACGTATTGTGTGGCTCCTTACATTTTACCAGACTGCTCATCTACTGCAAAATCTATGCAGCCGCAGTGCCACCTTTTGGCTAAAATGTCTTTCGTGTAAGTAACAATACCTCTTTCCCACAACTGCTGGGGGTTAACTGTTTGCATACACAGAATTTTGAGAGAACAACAAAACATCCATTGTCCAACCACACACCTCTGGAAGGGTAAAAGTGGTATTTCTTTATACCTGAAGCCTTACCAAGAATTGTGTATGCCTTCTGTAGTTCAGCTGTTGATAGAAACAATAAATGCATTAACTTGAAAATTGGAGAGGCACTTTAGCCAGCATGGAAGCAATAAAGTGCAAGACTAACATAGAAATTGAATTAATGGGGAAAGTGTATGTTGGATTAAATGTACGTAATAGAGAACAATGATTAGAAATAAGGCAGTAGTTTTTTAGCTAATGCCAGTTTTTTCAAGTGACATAAAAGCAATTTGAATATAAAGCAAGAGTTTTGCTTCTTCACTAAGGGCATACCACTTACTGAAATCACACTGTGAGCCACACAGCTTTCCTTTTTCCCCTGCAAACCACAGGAGGTTGCCAGACTGTGTGAGTCCTTTAGCATTCAGTAAATGTGCTAGCAGTTGTTGTAGCTATCTCAGCACCTACCAGCTTTTCTTTCCCTTACTTTCAGCTACCAGGATCTCAGCCCCCAGGTGTATAACACCCACCCTTAGGTGAAAAGTGGAAACATTTTAGCACTGGGGAGATTGATGAAGCTTTAATAAAGAGTGGGAAGAAGATCTTACTTTTATAAAGTAACAAACGTCAGCCATGAAAAGATTTGCTCTACCTCATCTTGCCACCTTCTCTGTAGTGATAATTTGTGTTTTTTTGTTCCCACTCCATCCAGTAGTCAAAATCAGTGTCAGTAAATAGAGTCAGAGACCAAGAGAGCTACCTGGAGGAAAAAAAAAGTCCAGAATGTATTGTGTCACCAGTTCCATTAGGTAGAATAAAATAATTTAGAATTGGTGGTTGAACTTGACTGCATTGAGCTGACTGTCCAAAACAGTGCTGCTCAGAAAAACAGCTTCTAATTGCCTGAGCTTTCTTGTTTGTTTGGCTGTTTGAATTGTGAACTCATGCCTTTATTCTAACAGTCAGAGACTCTGAATAATAGAACAAGCGCTTGACTATGGATACATGTATATATGTATATATTACGTGATCATACAATCCGTACAGTTGGCAAGCTCCATAAATGAGTGCTAAACTAGCTGAAGAAATAAAATTCCTCTATATAAAGAGGCAGCAAGGCACTAAGTTCCACTGAGAGGCAGGAGAAGTTACTGAAGCCTTTTCAGGGCAGTCATTGCTGTACAGTGCTGGTTTGTATTTGTTATTCTTACAATATGAGAGTCCTGCTTTGGGGACCTGTGGGGAAGGAAATGGCTTTAACATTTGCAGTGATGATTAACTAGCGTGTTATGTCTCTTGATCCATGCTCCCTAAGAATACATGAAAACATCCTGCTCCTCGTACCTATTCTCCTCCTGCTCAGTTCTGTCAGCAGCTGAGGGAACAGCCTGCAGTGGCTCACCCAGGAGTCAAGCAATTCAGTTTTTAAGCTAAGTTCACGTTCAGCTCTGACTGAAGCTGTTATTGTTCACTTCCAGCATGAAGTTCAGTTAAACTTCAAAATAATATTCAAGTTCAGTTCTGGTTCAAGAAAAGTCAAAAACAAATAGTTCAAACTGATTTTTGGTTCAGAGTAAGTTTAACTCCCCAGTACTAGCAGTAGTCAGTAACTATTTTGTCTTCTTGCCTTACAATAAGGAAATTCATTCCACTCAAATGGATGCTGAGTAGGCATCCTTAGAAATGTTCAACTGCCCCAGCAGAGCAGGAAAGTTTCTTAGGAGCCTCCAAATTTCCTCCATGCTTGATTTATCTTCCATACATTAATCCACAATTTCACCTCTCATTTCAGATGAACTAGATCTGGGCACAGGGTGTGCAGAAACTTTCTAAAATCAGATGCATCACCAAAGATCAGATTTTTTTTTTTTTTTTTTTTTTTTTTTTTTTTTTTTTTTTTTTTTTTTTTGCTTTTTTAGCCTTTGTTAGTGTTCACAACCCATGTCACAGAGTCTGTCTAGAACTTCCATTTTGTTCAGTAAATACCTATTTATAGAAACTCATGTTGATTGCTGGTCTTGTTCTGATGGATTTTACAATTTGATCAATTAGGAAGTATCAAACATTATTATCTTTATGTAAGAATAATGCAAAACCCAACAGGAGAGGTCTGTCATGTACTCAAATTCCAGTTTTGTCACATTTTTTAGGACATCAAACCTGGCAGAAATCAAATGGTGTCTCAAAGCTTCATTGACTGTCAATGCAATTGTAAAGGAAATCTTTTCTTGACTACTGAACTCTTCCACACAGATTAGAAGTTAATCATTAGGAGCAACATTCATTATGACTGTTAAAGGAAGTGGCATTGTCCTGTGGTCAGTGCAGAGGACTAACAAAACAGAGATGCTCACTGAATGGATGGAAATCAAATACATCCCCAAGCTCCTCCAGCATTTTTGTGTGGGTGCATCAATAACACAGGAAAGCTCTTCCATATCTATTAACAAGAGAGGCTAGACAAGGTGGAAGTTAGTGGGGTCTTCACGCAGAGACATTACATATCTTTAAATTTACTCATATCAGGAGTAAATTTTTAGCAATTATACATGAATTGTGTTTGCTTCTTTCAAGTCAAATAAGCTTCAGCAGGTGAGCCACTGTTTTGTTTGCTTGCAAGCTTCTTTTCTTGGTGAAATAAGAAATATAGGAAACATCAACAGTTCAGGATTATTAGTACTTTTAATATTTTCCTGATTAGATTATCAGATTTCTGTGATTGTTGAGGCAAATTATGCTAGGGAATTTTAAGCACCATACCTGGGTGGTTAAAAAAAAAATTAAAAACAATTCTAATTCAGTATAAATAGTTTACCTGCCTGCATGTAATTATGTTATACACTGGAAGAATTTTTGAAAAGATTGTGCAAAGTCTGAAAGGATTGTTCAATAAACAATGAACCGTGAATTTTCCCCTGCATGTTCAGAGTCCAAACATGAGCAGACTGTCAAATAACAAACAGGCATGTCACATAATTAAAACTGTCTAGTAAAAGAGCAGAGCTCATCAAGAGTATTTTTCAGTCTGAAAAAAACCACAAGTAATAAATTTTCTACTCATCACTGAAAAAGTATTAACCATTTAGAGTATCTGTTTAATACATTTACATTTCAAGCATATTTTAAAGAAAAATTTTAAACAAGCTGTAGCAATGCCATGAAATACAATTACTCCTGGTCATGCTCTATAATCAAGATCATTGGCTTGACTATAGATAATTACAACATGATCATAAAGTGGGTGATGAAATTAAGTGGTTCCAAGACACTCCTGCCCGGATTGTTGTAAACACAGAGCTATGCAACAGATCTGAGCTAGCTGGAATTAAAACATGAAACATTCATCTGGACTCCTTTGGAAATGGCTGTCAGCGATGCTCTGCTGTGGTGGGGATATGATTAGTAGCTGGCAGAGAGCTGGGCCTTTGCATCACAGAAGCACCGTCGCAATTTACACTTCTGCTGGCGGCATCAGTGCAAGAGCAAAGAGAAATGAGGCTGAGCAGATCCCAAAGAATGCTGGACCAAAACCAGAATTCTCTGTGGAGCAATGTAACAGTAAAATAATAGATTTATTACCCAAGTGTAAGAGCAGACATCACTTCACACACCTGTGCCTTAGCCAGAACTCCTTCCTCCAAGCTGAGCCTACGCAATCAAGGAAACCACTAACTCCTGCAGGTCCTGAGCTCAGATCCAGTTTAGGCTGACTGTGACTGAAATGCATCATTCCAGAAAGCTGGGCAGTGGGCAGGCATGCCCTAAAACCACTCTTCTTCACTCACGTGGGATTCTTGGGCAGGGAGCACTCTCTTCTAATGAGACAATGAAATGCTTTTAGTCTGATGTCTCTTTTCAGTTTCCCCACATCTTCCACTTCGTCCCTCTCTTCCTTTCTGCAGAGCTGACTATTGCAACACCTGCTCTCCCGCAAGGGCTGGAGAAGCACAACCTGTCCTTTTTCTTCCCTTTAAATGGACACTGAAAAAATCCTTACAAAATCTCTGTGTGTTGTTACCACACCTTAGGCAGTCACAGGCAGATCTGCAATGTAAGGAAGCAGATTGGAGTTTCAGGTTGGAAAGGGAAGTGGCTCCAGCAGGGCTCTGCTAGGAAAGCTGCTGCATGCCTTAGCTCAGTCACCTGATGGCTGAGCAGACACACAGTCCTCCACCTTTCCCCTTTTCTCATTTTTCCTGTCCCTCCAGGATAAACTCCTTGAGAGAAGCCCTTAGCAACTAAGGGATAAACTTGGCTGGGAGGAGACGGACAAAAAGAGGAAGAGAAGGGAAGGAAATGATTTTATGTTCACACACATATGTGTGTTTCATCCCTGTCATGGGTAGGAAAGAGGGAGTCGAGAGGTAGGAGAGGAAGTCAGCTGATGAATGGCTCCAGGCAAAAGAGAGAATTACCTGGCAGGGTTGCTCCATATAGCAATATACATTTAAAAATAGTTTTTAAAACTAACTGGTTTGGATAGAGATATCTGTCCCCAGAGTAACCAACAATGGAAAACCAAGCAACAATAATTTTCCATTCCAATGACCTGTGCTATAATTAGATAATAATGCTAGAAATTTAGTCCACTTTGAGGTGAAACAGGAAAGTCATGCATGCTGCCTGACAGCTAAAGAAAATAAAAAAAAATCCCTGTTAATTCATTTACAGGGACTGTTTCTGTGGTCAGACAGATATTTCTTTGGTAGTGAAAATTCAGCAGCTCCAAATAATTACTGCTGAACTAAGGAGAGAGCTTCATGCTGAGCTCTCAAATATCATGTGACACCAAGGATCAGACACCCTGTACACATCATTGGTGACCTGGACAACAGGCATGGACTGTGAACTCTCCTCTAAGCCAAGGAGTCAAAGCCAGCAAAGGACAAGCACATTGACCAGTGTGAGAAAACCTGGAACACCACTGCTTGTAACACATCTGTTTCATGGCACAAGTGGACAAGTTTGTCTTAGGAAAACACCGCCTCAAGAGCAATAACACCACTGGAAAAAGCATACAAAACTTACAGAGCACATGACTGGAGTCACAGAATGGAATCCTAATTAATATTTTTGTTCAAAAAAAGCTTAATTTTAATTCTTCATTCAGATACCAGTTAGATTTAGCACTGCATTACGGAGTAAAAAATGCTAATTAAAAACCCTCCAAATAATCTAAGTATCATTTTCTCTCTAAGATGAGAGGAAACCACTTCAAGTTATGCCAGGGGAGGTTTGGATTGCATATAAGGACACATTTTTTCACTGAAAGGCTTGTCAAGCACTGGAACTAGCTTCCCAGGGAAGTGATTGAGTCACTATCCCTCGAGGTATTTCAATAATGTGTAGATGTGGCACTTAAGGATGTGGTTAATGATGGACTTGGCAATGCTGGGTTAGTCATTGGACTCAGTGATTCAAAGATCTTTTCCAACCTAAATGATTCTGTAATTCTATGATTGTACACATTGTTTGGGGCACAACTCAGATTTCAGTCAATGCAGGCATATGAACATGGAAAATATTTCGGATCCCACATAAGCATTACCAAACCTGTTTCATTAAATAAATTTTAAAAACAAACAAACAAAAATCAAGGAAACCACTAAAAATCCCCTCCAAAACCAAAAATACTAAACAGAATTATAGATGCAGACCTACTTTTTGGTAGATAGTGAGGAACCTTTCACTACTTCTGAGTCTCTTGTATTGTTATCCAGAGAAATAAAATTTTCCGTTTGCATTCTAGAGAGGGCATACACAAAAACTTTTGGAATTAATTTTGGGAATGGATCCTTTCCTCTACGTATTGAGGAGTACTCCCAGAACCTACCCTGGTGGTTCTGTTAGGTTTTCCCATTAATTAAGTATTTTTCTTTTCTAATTGTATTTCTGCACTTAAAATTACTAAAATCTATCTGAAAATAAGACAATAGTAACAACACAGTATTGAATCTGCACAGAAAAAAAGGAAATGCATGTTTTAATGTGGCAAGTGGATCCAATTTCTGAGTAAGTTTATTATTCAAACAGGGTCAAGTCAATCTCCAAAGAAGCACAAGGAGCTTCACAGTATCCAATTCAAATGCCAATGTGCAGCTGTCTGACGTTGTGGGATCCATCAACCAGTTTCTTGGTTTTGGATTTTTTTTATTCTACAGAGAGGTGTACTGGGATTCAGGTAATTGTATGACAGGTGTGTGTCAGATCCATGAGGCATCCATCTGCAAGTGGCACAAAACAGGCAAAGCAAGCACAAGTTTTTGCATCTGTTCTGCTCCTACAAGGCTTGAGGAGGTGGCTCCTAGCCCTCAAACACACACATAGTACCAGTAGCAAGGTCAAAGGATCTGCACCACTACACTTTCTCAAGTGATTTGGCTGCTGCACAAACTTTAGCTCTCATGGTGACTTGTTTGATAGCTGAAGTAGGCACATGTAAAGATTAGGTCTGTGATATGTTTTACATACATGGATGTTTTCACCACTCAACTTGGGAGTCCAGTCTTCCAATAAAGTTAAGAGAGAGCTCCAGGCACCTCTAGAGGGCAATCCAGAGCTCCTGAGAGTGCTGATTTTTTTCTCTGAAGGTACTTATCTCTCCCTCCACTAGACTCTTTCTCAAGACTAGAGGGTTGGTAGTGAGTCCATTCCTGGTTTACCTGCCCGTTAAAAGTCCTTATTGGCAGTAAGGACAGAAGGGCAGCAGGATGCCAGAACTGCCCAGCTGCTACACACAGTAACATTCTTTGCCATGAGGTCATGAGTCTACAGCCCAAGACACTTGACATTGGGCTGAGTAAACAAGCCCTTTGCACCCTTACCTCTTCTTGGTCAACTCAGCTCAGCTGGAAAGAGAACTTAGCAGGGTAAGGGATTTGCTGGATGGACACAGACAGAGAGTTTTGGTCATTGGCTCTATGTCCAGGTGGACGTAGGTGACAAGTGGTGTCCCTCAAGGCTCTGTTCTGGGACAGGTGCTCTTTAGTAGCTTCCTTGATAATAGAGAGTGGGATTAAGGCACCCTCATCAGGTTCACAGATGGCACCAAGCAAAGTGCTGCAGTTGGCACAACAGAAGAACAGGATGACATCCAGGGGGACCAAACTTGTAAAGTGGGCCCACAAGAATTTCATGAGGTTGAACAAGTCCAAGTGCAAGGTCCTGCATCTGGGTAGGGGAAATCCCAGATGTGAGCACAGACTGGGAGAGGAACTCACTGAGAGTAGTAACCCTGATGAGAAGGACTTGGGGATTCTTGTGGATGGAAAGCTGAACATGACCCAGTGATGGACACTCACAGCCCAGCGTGGACTCCTGGGCTGCTTCAAATGCAGCATGGGCAGAGGGTTGAGGGAGATGATTCTGCCCTGTACTCCCCTCTGGTGAGACCCCACCTCGACTGCTGAGTCCAGCTCTAGGGTCCCCAGCACATGAATGACGTGGATTTGTTACAGATCATGGAGAGGGACAAGAAGAGGGTCAGAGGGATGGAGCACCTCTCCTATGCAGACAGGCTGGAAGAGCTGGAATTGTTCAGCCTGGAGAAGAAGAGACTCTGGGAAGACCTCAGTATGACCTTCCAGTACCTTAAGGGGACCTATCAAAAAGAAGGGAGAGAGAGTTTTTATACAGGCAAATAGTAACAGGACAAGGGTTTTAAATTAAAGGAGGGTAGGTTTAGATTAAATGTTAGAAATAAATGCTTTACTCAGAGGGTGATAGGCAGTGGAACAGGTTGCCCAGAGAAGTTGTGGCTGTCTGGAAATGTTCAAGGCCAGGTTGGATAGAGCCCTAAGAAACCTGATCTAGTGAGTGGTATCCCTGCCCATGGTAGCGGGGGGTTGGAACTAGACCATCTTAAAGGATCTTTCCAATCCAGGTCATTCTATGTCTCTGTGATAAAACTGAAACAGCAGAGGGAAACAGGTTTTGATCAGCCCACAGCTACAACACAGTTTAGTTTGGACATTAAGGGAATTCTTGAATTTTGAGCAATCTGTCTTATAATGAAAAATTAAGTTACATAATTTTATACATACACAATATCCAAGTGTGTATTCCGCCTGAGCAAACACGAAGTTGACTATATTTTTTTTGCAAAATTCCACATGAAATTTCCAAAAATTGCAAATGGTCAACATCCCACTAATGAACCTTATCACGTATTTGCATTCTCGTCACTTCTTCTGCATGTTCAGGAAAATCCTGAACAGTTATGAAGAGCACATGACATTTTAAATATCAGCGGCAATGTTCTGTCTTTTTTTACAGGTTTCCTCCAGAAGAGTGGCAAAAGCAATTTTAAAAATAAAAGTTCTATTTACTGTAAAACAAAGACTAGAAAGACAAAAAAGTCAGAGAGAGAAAAGACATATTTTCATTATGTCTTGAAAAAACTAATTTTTTCTACTGTCATTATATGATGTATTTTTATTTTGATACAGAGGAATGTAGTTGAACATAATGTTAAAATTTATATTTTATCACCTTATCCAAGGTGATAAAAACATGTTGGCTTTAGTAGTTAAGAGACACAAAGGAGTAACCCAGACTACCACTGTCACTAGTGCCCTTGGACATCAAAGCAAGGTAGCCAGGTATGGTAACTAAGACAAGATTGGATGTAGGCTTTGGCCTAGACCTGGGGCTAGTGCCTCTAGAACTACAGTGAAATACCTGACTCAAACACTGAGCACAGATAGAGAATGAGGTGCTTCAAATGTCACAGCAATTGGAGGCAGAGCTGAGCTTTATCATTCTAGGGACAAGACAGGAAGATCTCCTTTTTGCCCTTCCCTTGATTCCTCCTGTCCCTTGTGTTTACAAGTATACCTGGGAAGGGAAAAATCTTGCTCCTTCTTCCATGTCTTCTATCTATTTGTAAAATACCCACAGTGTAATAAATAATAATAATTTTACAGGGCTTGTCTTCCAGGCTGTTTTTCTCTCACCATTTCCCAAACCCATATTAACGTGGCTTCTGCTTATTTGCAAACAGAGCACAGAACTAAAACCAACGGAGGAGGATAGGAACTCTTTGGCTGGGATCAAATATTTTATTAAACATATGATGCATGTCTCTTTGCAGATGAAAACAGAGTAGATAAGAGGAACGACCGTCAGTATCTCATTAGAGAAATGTTTTCCCTTATTCTCTTCTGTCTTTGCTTCATTTTGAAGCTTCTTTCTTGCAAGAAAAGCTTGTACAAAAACAATAATCAAATGGTTTGTACAGTTATTAAACCATTATTGTTGGGGAAGCAGCAGTTCTCTTACTCAAAAATGTATGTGTAAGTAGTCCAAAAGTAGAAAGTGAAGCCCCCATGAACCATGATTGTTTTAGACTTTCCCTGCATACAGGCTGGAGTATTTAATAAAACACAAGTTTCTAAGTTAATGCAGCAGAACTTGTAGGTGCCAGCATTGACTGTTACCTGAGTATAAGAAAGGCACAAACAGCATCCTCAAGGCTCAGAACCAATTTTTAGAAACAAATTGTTGTCTAATGAACAAAGAAGGGCAGAAATTTTTACAGTCCTTTTGAGTGTCTGTGTGAAATTCATGTCACCTTGGAGATGTCCCACAGCTAGGAGGGATACACACCATCCATGACCTCCGCAGTCACACAGCCTATTCAAAAGGAGAGGACAGGGTTTACACCAGTTTGCCCTCTTCTTCCCTTCCTACTTGTCTCATGCACCAGTGACAGGCCACCAACCCAAAATGCAGGTGCCAACCATTAAGACATGCAGGTAGCGTGTTTGAAGGGGCAGTGTCTTTATACCAAAGTTGAAACTCTTATCAAAGAGCTCAGCATAGCTGTGTCTCTCCTGGATGAGTTGCTGGGATAATCCTAAAAAGCTGCTAATTTGGTGTGCTGGCTTTGGCTGGGGTAGAGTTAATTTTCTTCACTGTAGCTGGTATGGGGCCATGTTTTGGATTTGTGAGGAAAAACAGTGTTGGCTATTCAGGGATGTTTTAATTATTGCTGGGCAGTGCTTACATAGAGTCAAAGTCTTTAGTGCCTCTCACGCCACCCCACCAGTGAGAAGGCTGAGGGTGCACAAGGAGTTGGGAGAGGACACAGCCAGAACTGACCCCAAATGGCCACAGGGACATTCCATACCATATGGCAATCATGCTCAGTATATAGAGCTGGGGGAAGAAGAAGGAAGAGGTGTTTGTCTTCCCAAGTTGCCATTAAGTGTGATGGAGGGCTGGTGTCCAGGAGATGGCTGAACAGCTGCCTGCATATAGGATGTGGTGAATGAATTCCTTGTTTTCCTTTGCTTATGTGCACAGCTTGTGCTTTACCTTTAAACTGTCTTTATCCCAGCCCATGGGTTTTCTCACTTTTACCCTACCAATTCTCCCATGCATCCCACCAAGGGAAGCAAGTGGGCATCAGGATGGAACTTCACTGCTAGCTGGGGTTAAACCATGGCACATAATCAACAGTCACACTGTAAAGGCCGTGCTTGGACTAGAGCTACTGGATCCAGTGTTACAGGAAGCATTACATTTATATTCTTGATGCACTTGTATTCAGACACCATCTAGTCAAGATCACAAGACAGAAATGGTTTAGCCTTGACATCATTGGCAATTCTAAAATTGAAAAGGGTTTGTTGTTTTTCTCTCTCCCTTAGAGAATTATGCTCAATATTTTCAAGGAACTGTCATTTCCTGTAAAATAATGTTTATGGTGGCAGGCTCTCAGTCTTTCTGGTAATTTATTTTCAGAACATTATTATTTATTGTAGCTGTTCTTTGTTCTCTTGATTTTTTTCTGGCTTTCAGCAGGACTGCCCTACGCCTTTCCAAACTGGATATTTTACAGTGGAGTGGCTCAGAGTCACTTCAATCCATTTAAACGAATGCTGAAAATGTAGTTTAACTTTGGTGCCCACTTGAAGGAGATTGTAAAATGAACATCAAAGGAAGAGGTTGTCCACGTCTGCATTTTCTCCTTCAAAAGCACTGGGCAACAACAGCCATGCTTGTTTAAATCAACATGATCTGGGAAACCACTAGCTGCCTTTCAGTTTGCTGCTTTTTCCTTAGCTCTCCCAACAGCCACCCCACATCCTAATTACCATTAAGTCCATATAGATGGGTGGTGTTTAAACTGTGCATTCACTGTGAAAATACAAGGAGGATACTGAAGGCCTTGGCATGACATAATAGATTTCTGACTACTAGGTCATTCAGTTCCACCTCGACCTCAAATCTTCTGGATAAATCTGCCATCCAGTTGTAAACAGAAGGTAATCACACGGTATCAGAATTTAGACCTGGATCTAACTTTTCTTGAAGGAACTTATTTCAGTATGCTGCCCAGTTAATCCTGAACAGAAATCAATCACAAATATGCTTCTGACAATAGGAAGCCACCTCAGCATTTTCAAATCTTCTAGGCTGCAAAAGCGAAATTATTTGCCCCATTCACAGTCCTTGTTAGCAATACACTTACCATTGGCTGCAGAAAACTGTAAGAATTGCTTAGTGGCAAAACATGTGCAGTTGGCAATGCAGTTTGTGGTCACTAAAAGGAAATCCCATGACAACAATGACTTCAGGGAACAGGTTATGGCTCAAAGACATGAAAAGAAGGGAATGAAAGGCTGAAGTTCTATGCCTTCCCCAGGAGACAAAACATCCACCAAAAGCATACTGTGACTAGTGACCTACTGAGGGTGAGACTCAAAATGCATTGGGTCATGAAAGGTGCTGACAGCATCTCCCCAGAATGTAGAGTTAGAAGGAGTATAGGCATAATATTCTGCTAAGTTTTTACTAGGAAACATGGAGACAGCAGGCAGTGTTCTCCCACTTCCCCTCTGCTCTCTCTCACAGACACTTCCTTTGTCTGTACCAGCTGGGTTATTAACAGAATATTGTTTTTCATTCCACTTCTTCTCCCTTTGGGCTTTCTATACTTCTGGTCACAGAGAAGAAGGTAAATAAACCTTTTTAATTACATAGTCTGTCAGAATTTTTCCACACTCACCCAATCTATTAATTTTTTTGTACTTCAAATTCGTAACCCTCTTCCCTTTCACTTAGCCTTTTTCAATTTGTATCTGAATGTACCAATTGAAAAAAGCACAACCTTTCCCTGCAGAAATCCAAGAACAGTTCTTGCAAGACTCATTTTATGACAACATCAGTTTTTCCCTTCGTGTAGAAAAACTAATGCTTCTGTAGACCTGAGAAATGGTCCAAAAGGGAAGATACTTACCATTACCTTCCAACTGTGCAAAATATTGCAGTTTTCACATCAGAGAACCAAATGCTTGGGTTTATTGTCAGATGACTTTCACAGATATATAATAATGTACTTCTTACTTTCCAAGTGGACTTCAAATGTAACTAAGTTTAAAGTGTCGGTACTCCACAGACCAAACTCTGACTACAGAAGGAAAATACAATTGGGTGTATTAGCTACCAGTCTAGCATTACTTTAACTTTTTGGGCTAAGTTGAATTGGTGCTGAAATGTGTACTGCTGTATGACTCTAGGAAAATAACTATTCTGGTCTTGAGGCATCTTAAACACAGGGCATGGACTCAACTGACATAAAAGAGTACAAAGACCATTTCTGTGCTAAATAAGAAAAGAATCTTTTATTTGTAAGCACAGTGGTTCTGATACAAGGAAGATCAAATAGTGCTTATTTCTAAATGTATATGCAAGCATATTTTCATTCATACCACCACTTCATCTGCTTACCATTCCCTGAAACTACTTGGCCTTATTCTGCCAGACACTCAGCCCAAGATCTTCCACCCTTATCCACGGAGATCCAGGACTCTAGATTCAGGTATATACAAAGAAATCCTGGGCTACTACACTTAAAAATTCACTTTTTTGAACCCTTTCCCATGAAAACAGAGCAAGTAGCAAAGGCAAGTAATTACTGAATGGAGATAGCCAGCAGTTTACTCTCATCATCTCACACAGATAACCTAGACACTGAGAGAAGAATAATGTTTTGTGTGCTAGCAAAGTCCTGAAGAATGAGAAATGTAACATATTTTTCAACAGTGTGAAAGAATAGCTTTTTTCCTTTCAAAAAGAATTTGCAACCTTCTTGTAAAACTCTAAGAATATATGTATTCTACTGAAATATATATTTCTCTTGTATGTATACACATATATAGTAGGAGTAGTCTGAGAAAGTGATAACCTCTCCGGAGATTTTTGAATTCACCTTACGAAATGAGAGCTTACTGCTGCCAGCAGTGAGCAGGCCAACTATGTTATGACTGCATTCAGATTCAGACTATTTCATGGTCTGTTCCCCCCTCCCTCCCTCCCTTTCTCCAGAAGAGGTAGTTCAGGTACAGAGCCAAGGACACTTCCCTGCTGCAAAAGCTCACTTTCAAAAATCCCACTCTTAGACAGACCCTGCTCCTACCTTCCTGCTAGCACTTGTTCCTGTATCCAACAAAATTCTGCAAAAAGCAGGAAGCAATGGAGGCTGAAAGTACTACCCTCTACACTCATCTCTTCCTCTGTGTGCCTGTCCCTGCTCCCCAAAAGCCTCAGAGAGGGAGAACAGAAGCAGGTCTAAGGACTGCAATGCTTTTTAGTAATGACTTGTGAGACTGCTTTAGTTCCCCTGCCCAGAGATGCCTGGAAGAGTTGCCTTACCACGAGCTTGAATCCTGTTTCAGCCTGTTGTTATGAGCAAGTGCTTTTCACATGACCTTTCTGCTGTCCCACTCCAGCTGGAGCAACCAATCTGTGGGGTGTGGATCTCTGTTCTCAGCCTGAGCCTCTGCCCTGCTGCACCTTTCAAAGCTTTGCAGAAAGGAGCTAAAAGACAGACAATCACAGTCTGTTTCCCCTGGTGTTCAAAAGCCTGCATTGGACAAGGAAAAAGATCGGTGAGATCAGGACATTTATTCAAATCAAAATAAAATAATTAGACAGAGATTTAACAAAATGTACAGCAGAAATGTACAGCAGCACTTGATTTCCCTGACCTGATGTAGAGGCCTTCATTGTACTGCTGCTTGTGTTACCATCTTTAATCATGATGTCTGTGCTCCCATAAAATTTGGCGGAGTGGCAGGAGGGGACCAGACAGAAGTGATGGGGAGCCTGAGCACTCACTGCATCCATTACCAGCAGCTGTTATACAGCAGCTATGGACTCACCTGCAAGGGGGGCTTTCTAGGATTGACAATAACAGAGCAAAAACCAGCATAGATGTGGCAGCAAGAAGTGGGACCACAGTTGCCAATAAAGCGTAACTAATTCCCAGATAGTCCCTCAAATATCCTGCCAGTCATCCTAGTTCAGAGACAAGCCTGAAACCCCTCACAGAGTGGCACACAAGAAATCTTTTCAAGATGAAAACTGCACCCTTTTTCTTTAAGCCCCCATGACTTCTCCAAGGCATTAGGTATCTGCCATAACCATCATGGGCAGGCAGCACTGTTGTACTATTGGAGCAGACTGCAGAGGACTCACTGAATTTCTGGCTTGAGACCCAGTCTTTTGGTGGAGGAGCAGAATGGAATTGAATAAAAATATCTTGGAAATGAACTGGCTAGAAAAGGAGAGCCTTGTGGGAGGCAGGGAGTAGCTCATGCTCAGTGCTTTATCCTCCCCCTCCACTGAATGCTTTGACTGCACAGTCTGCCTGGTCAGGAATGAAATTCTTTCTCTGTAAGGCAGTTTGAGGGACATCCAGCTCATAGTCTGGCATTTCCAGGGTAAGAAGGCTGCAAGAGACCTTCTGCTACTTGAGTCCAATTTTAGAACAGAGGCACTGCTCCCCGTCAGCATCACCAGGACGCCTTTGGATTGTCAATAGGTAGGGTGATAAAACAGACTAACGCCTTGCTGCACTGACACATGTGAATTTTCATGGTCAGCAAAAGATCCTAATTTGAGGAATTTTGATAATTAAGTATCAACTCCTTTGTGCTGTACCATTACCTGAAAGCAGATTTTTAAAGTAAATCAGGCATACTGGGGACTCAGCTGTCATAATTTGCTACTATGCAAAAAAACTTCTGCACACAAGACAATTTGGAGACTGTTACTCTTCCTTTTAGCATTTTTTTTATATCCTCAAGTGAACAATAAAACCAAAATAACAGGTCAGTTTTTAGGAAAAACAACCCAGAACAACAACAACAACAACAAAAAGAAGCTGGACACGTCTTATTTTATCTGGATCTTTCCAGAGGAAATGCTATAAATTGCACATTACTATATAAGCACCCTATCAGTGACTATTGAAAAATTAGTCCTAAGGAGACAAATGGGTTATTGCATGCACTGCTTTGCTGTAAGTATATGTATATGTTCTTAATTTATTTTTTTCATTATTATCAAGTCCAATAATGTTAAACCCTCAGGCCTTAAGTTAAGCTGAAAGCCAGAAATGAGAACGGTGAGAGGAGGAAGAAATCCTAAAGTACCAAACTGAATGAGTGTAAGTTGCCAGGCAATACCCCTGACTGGCAGCTCCCAAAAAACCTGCTAGATCGTTGCAGTGGTGAGATTTAACATAAAATATGTTCTTGCACATTAGAGATGCTGGATTAAGGAAGAAGCTAGGGAGTATGACTGGCCTGTCAAGACTGGTGGCTAGAAAGGAGATAAAACAGAAAGAGACAAGAAAAGGATATTCATCTCTCCTTGGGGCTATTCTGTGCAGTTTTTAGCTAGCACTGAACAAATAATTCTCAAAACAGATCTTCTGGGAACTCCAGTGCCTGGATCTCAGCAGTACTTCTAGGCAAAGATTCAGCAGATGCTTACCTTGGGGAATCTGTCTTCTTAATGTACATGGAAACACCCAGGGTACATCCATCCAGGTATCCTATAGCACTACATGATTCTGTGCAAATAGTGGCTAAGTAGGAAGCAGGAAATCTGCCTTCACTAAGCTCCACAGGGGTATAACAAAATAACACTTAGGGTCTGCATGATGCAGCTGCTGTAACAATTTGTGATCATATTTGGCTGTTCTCATGTCTTTCTTATCTTAAAAATTAGAAACTTCCCTGGATCTACTCTCAGGGTGTAGACAGCCTGATGTGATTGTGTCTAAGGAGCCGTATGCTGGGAAAAACATGCACTGTTTCAACACATTGTAACAGCCTCCAGTTATCCCAGTTATCAGAGTGAATCAATATGGATTAAGGACTGCCATCCCACTCAGCCAGTGCAGAAGCACACACTAACCACATCCTTGCAAGATAGCTTTTGTGCCATGTTGTGGAAGCTTATGTCATACTTAGAGCACTTTGCATCTTGAAATTCCCCAACTCCAGCTTCTCTTTTGAACTCACAAGTTGCAACTGAAACCAACAAAAAGCTCTATTAAACATTATCCTTACCTAATTGAATATATTAGTTGTATATAGCAATTACCTTCTCCTTTTTACAGTATAGTAAAGCACTTATGGTATAATAAAATCTACCACACAGTGCTCGACAGCCCAGTGTGTTGAGCAATTCAGTTTTTAGTGCTTCATGTAGGTTAGGAATTGATTTTAATTGCCTGGCATAAATCACACAGTCCTACTGTAGAGACCCTTATTATTTCACAGATGGAGCTGGTTTTAATCCTGTATTTTCATGGAGAATAAGAGGGAAGCAGAACAAAAAGAAAATCACATTTCAGAAGTTTACTTCTGAGGAAGAGAGATTTTTTTTCTCAATTCAGTGAAAATTTATGAAATGCTCTGTACGTGTCATGAGCACAGTAGAAAAGAAAACTTTGTACATCACCACTAAACCTCAGGTACTGCAACTGTTTCATGACAAACTAAGTGAGACTTACAAAGATAATTTGCAGAACAGACGGAAACTTATTTTGCTTACACGACTGCCTTTCACTCTCTTCCTAACACATCCAGAAATAATATCTCTATGTACTTTGCATGTATGTTTGGATTTACAATGCATGTGAGAGGGAAGTACTCTCTTGTGAAGTTTGGATCCCATTTGTAGGTTTTCTGTTCCAACACAGTTGAGTCATTTGTTTTAGTAATAACTTAAGTAAAACAAAAACTAAACCTAAAAAGAAACCAAAATATTCTGCATTAAACAACAATAACAACAAAAGCTTAAAATGTCTATTTAAGAGTGAAATTGAAGTAGAAATGATCTGCACATGATTGTGAGCCATCATCTATCTAATTAGTACATTGATGACGACACCATTTTTTGTCTATACTACACAATAGCTCATGGGGACATGAACATTACAGGAAAGAGATTTGCACCTCGTATCTTCAAATATCTAGATCAGAAATTCAGGCCTAATCAATACTGATTTACCTTTTTATGCAAATATCAGCTGTGAACACTCAGTGTCTGCAGTATTAAAGCAAGTCCCCTCGGCATTGCTACATTCTGATGTATCTGTACTGTCTGTATGAGGAAAAAGCAGAAGATGAGCACTCAGATACCACAGAGAGGAGTTCAGTGTTAGAGTCAAAAGCAATATTTATGGTGATAGAAAAAGATATCTTATGTTTTATTTAGTTACCAGATTTTAAATCTTTGAAGTTATACTTCAAGGCTCAAAGAGGATTTTTTATGTAGAGAGAAGACACATCATTAATTTTAAAAATCTGATACAATTTGCAAAGCTAACTGAAAAATCATTTACCACTAATTAATCCCATTAATATACCCCTTCAGAAAATGTTTAATTAATGCTTTAAGCATTTTTGAAGACCTTTTAAATTCATTATTGGACTATCAGCTGCATATTTATCAAATCTCAACAGGCTAGATCATAATTCGTGGAAGCAATTTATACAAGGGCAAGTTAACCACCACATGCAAACTGGCTTTTAAAGTTCACAGTGCTGTTATAAAGGTCATGGTGATACTTAGTGAAAATTGAATCATGCAGAAGTCGATACAAAAAGACATATTGTCTTCCTTCAATAGGAGCTTTAATGCTATGCCAGTTTACTTACCATCAAACTCTGCAAAGTCAGCAATCTAATAAAGAATTTAGGATTTATGGGCCCTTTAATTCAGCATAGAAAAAATAGTTAGAAAGTGACAGACTAATAGGCCAATTATCTGAGGAATATTTTGTTTATTTGGCAGAAATTACAAGGAGATGCATAATAAAAATACCTTCAGTAACCAATTTACTCCTACATTAAAATAAACTCATTCATGACTACCGTGCTACAGAAAGTACCATTAAAATGTTCAAAGTTCTTTCCTGATGCCAAACAAAAACTCTTAACCAAGGCAATATACAATATTAATATTGTTTTATGGTCAATTTATGTCTAGACACAAGCAATAAGAGGTTGAAGAATACTACAGAAATTATAGCTTTTATGCATGAAACAGGAACAAAGCCCCAAAGGATTGTATCCACATTTGACTTACTCCAGATTTAGAAATTATTATTTCTTCTGCATTGGGTATGGGTCTAAAATATTAGCTGTTTTCTTTGTAGGAATGAACTCTGGAGAGGGAATAGTCTGACAGTTTTTTATTAAAAAATACTTGAATAAAATTTTGCCTTTTTTATTTAGCTGACATAACCTAATTGTACTGTGCTTCATACTGGCTAAAAAATGGACTTCATGAAACTAACCACAAGTGTCCACAGACTCTGGCTGATGACATAATGTAAAAGACCACAAACATCACATACTTTAGAAGTTTAAGTTCTGCTGAAAACTAAAGAAATGCAAGCCACTACGTTTCTAAAGTAATCAAAATAATGGTATCCCCATATTTTGTGATTCCACAAGCTTTGGCATGAGACATGAATGAAAACTTAAGCCCTGGGGTTTTCTTTATTTGGGGTACTTTATAAAGATCTTTTTTGCATTAATAATCATAGGAAAGCATTATAGTTCCAGTATGAAATAAAATAATAAAATGCCAATGTATAGTTTACATATAATTAGTCCCTATACGTTATCTCCTCTGAGCATTGACTTTACTAAAAATAAAATAGATAAGGAGGTAGTAACTGCACAATTTCCTTACTAGGTCATGGGAAAAATGTTATTAGAGAACAATATTCTGAAGGATTTTCTGAAATGACTAGTGTCTCTAGTCATTTCATGTCCTAATTTGGGTCATCACTATTTAGGCATAAGGATTTTCATTGTTAGAAAAAAGGTTATTTCATTTCTATAATCAGGTTTTTGCAAGATACAAGAAACTGAACTTTGGAAAATTAAGACATGCATATCACTTTCAAAGTTCTTGGCTGGAATTTTAGTTTGAGTTGGGAAAAGAAAGTAAAAAGTATGAACTAATTTCTGTGGCCACTGTGTAACCTTTGGACTTCTTTAAACCTAGCTTCTTCCCACGTACAAGATTCCAGGAAACCAAGATATTTTGTTCCTAACAGATAACAGTAAATTCTTATTAAAGAGTTACTTGTTTTCCTCCACAAACTCAAATTTTGGATCAGTTGCTGAGACATGGTGGCCAGTGCTATCCTGTCCAATTGGTGTTCCTAGAACTGTCAGTCTCAAGATTAATGTATGCTTAAAGGAAATATAAATCAAAATAACATACAAGCATAAAGAAAATGGTAATACTAAATTTGTCTGATTTTTACAGTGGAATTTTTCATTTACCAAAGAAAATTCCAGCAGACAGAGAACTACACAATGTCAGAGTTTTGTTTTTTCATTTGTGTTTAATGGAGAAGATAAAAGGAATTATTCTTGTGGTAGATGAATCAAACTATCCTTTTATTGAAATATAATTGTAGGTATAATGTAGAGCAAATCAGACTGCTAAAGTGATTCCACATTAAAAAAATGGTTTGATAGCTTTCTCTTCTGCTTGTATGAGTTTGCAATGAAGTAATTTTTTTATGAGGCAACAGAGACACACTAACTATTCTACAAGATGCTTCATAGGTGGGACAAATAATTTATGGATTTTTATTTCTCACAATGGCAGCTTTCTTACTGTCTACAGATCAGAGAATTATGTCAAAGGGAACTTGTGGAGATCATCCAGTCCAACTCACAGGATCAGGACTGGATCTGATATGGATCATCACCTGTTAAAGCCTTTTTATTTCAACCCATGGGTTTTCTCCCTTTGACCCTTACAATTCTCTCCCCCATCCCACCAGGAGAGAGTGACTGAGCATCTCTGTAGGGCTTGGTTGCCAGATGGAGTTAAACCAAGATAGAAATTTATGGGCCAGCATGTAGGCATAGAAATTAAAGCAATTTTCTTGAAAACTCATAGAAATTCAGTGGAATGAGTTGGAAAATTTCCTCAATTTATGCAGAACCCTCCTGCTATAATACTACCAGTTGTGTATCATGTCTTCAATGCAGCTGTTGTCTCCCGTTTCCCTTAGCAAAATCTATGATTATGGTATTTGACAAACAACTTAGGAATGTGGTGATTCACAAATACAGGTAGAATCACCAATCTTTTTTGAAAAAAAAAATCATAAGAGTTAAATCTTTTAGGAGTATCACTCAGGGGTACTGAGTGATTTTCTACAATAAGTTTATATAATCATCAGTGAGGTGGAATGGGAAACAGGGCTGACATAATCAGCTTCAATGCACCAAAACTTTCAATAAACACACTCTATGGAAAGCTCCAGTGTTGTAAAGGGCTCTCTACATAGCACAGAAGGAATGTAGGTATTTTTATGTTGAATTTTTATGACTGAAAAAAATTGTGAAGTAAAGGATCTAGAAGAGGAAAACGAGATAAAGCAATACCTCTCACCAGTGCATTTTTAGCTGGAAACACTTAATGAAGAGCCCATGGATGGATGCCTCACAGAAATAAACTTAAAATACAGAACTAGTTAATTAAATCAGTTCAAATGCGTCACACGAGAGCTTTTTCAAGGACCACGGTTGCTTTCACAAAATAAGTGTGCAACAGTTAAAAACCAGTAGAAACAAGGGTAGGGAAAGAGAAAACGCCTTACAGTAACAGTTTTAAAGGTGTTTTTCTTCTTCCAGTATCAGGCAGGTAGTTCTGCTTTTGCCTGGAGATAGGTGAAAGCAGAGCTCAGCTCTGCAAGTGTCTGCAAGTGTCTGCTGAGGGAGCACAGCCCTTGTCAGCATGGGTGCTTTGGAGGCAGGGGAGCTGCGCGAGTGCCGCCGAACGAGAGCGGCTCTCAGCAATGCAACTACTGTCATGGCCAGAAACCAGGCAGGATCTTGGCAAGCTTCCCTGTGCTGTTTCCCCGTGCTGCTCTGGCTTAAGTGCCTCATATGAAAGGGATATTTTTTACCAGGGAAAGACCGACCCTGCCCATGTGCCTGATGAACTCCCAATTCCTTCAAAGAGGCTGTTGACACAGCTGCTGGTTAATGCCATTTGTGATGTACACAAATGACTACAGAGCCTTTGCACAGGCCAAGCAGCACGTGGACTTTCATTCATTACTGTTATGGGTTAAATTTAAGCTGGTGACAGAGAACAGATGTGAGGGGTCCTTTAATCTTGAGCTTTTCCATCCAGTCCTGGAAGTATTTCCAGGGATTTTTCTGAGGGCTACAGACCCAGTTTATACTGCATAAAAAGTGATCAAGGCCACCAAAGGTCTGTGTTTTGACAGTGTCCAAGCAAAAGGCACTCTTTCCTGAGTATCTTTGACATAACCTTCATCCAAATCCAAATCTTGAGGTATTATTCTGCCAAACATAGAAAGAAGACTGTCGGTGTCCATATTTCTCCTCTGGTCATCCCCTTCCCAGGATGAGAGGAAGATGATTACACAGAGACCTGAGGAGCCTTTGTTATTTTTGTGTGAGTCATCAAGAGACAAAGGATAAGGAGATGGATCTTCCATCATACTGAAATGCACATGGCAGTGGCAGGCAGGACTAGTTTCTTCCACTGTTCCCACCTCAGAATCCTTCTAGGATGTCACATCCCCAGCTGACCTGTGAGCACAGAACATTTACAGCCATGTTCTGGGGATGCACTTCAACAGTTATGCTTCAACATCAAATTCCCTCCATGTGGTTCAGTGTTAACATTAGTATGTGTCTGAATAGAGACATCAATTTCCTCTTGTGTCTTCCCTTACATTGTGAATCCTCATATATGCATAAAGACATACACAGTATATGTTCCAGAATTCTATATTTACTATATAATACTATAAACCATTTACTATAAACGATTGAATTTTACACTGAGAAAAATAATCCCACACAGACTAATGGCCCAGTTTCTTCATGTGTGGTATTTGGTAATTGCATGCACAGGGAGGTGATGATCTGTTGTTCTTTCAAAAATCTAGCAAGGATTAATGCAAACAGATCACCTCTGTTCCAAACAGCTGTTCAACAGATATCAATGCAGAACAGTAGAGACCTTGACCCACTGACTTCAGGAAGAACCAGGTGTCTGCTACACCATTCCAAGTCTCTTTGCACTTCTGAACTCTGCAGCTGTTACTATCTCTCCACAACCATCTTGCTAAACTGCTTCTATTCACATCTGTATCTGACAGGCTCAATTCTCCTGAGCACTTGAAAAAACATACAAGATGCAGAGACACCATGAGTAGGAATTCAGATGGTGAGGCTGATGTTTTCTTTCTTCATCAACACCAAGCATTTTCCTGGGAAAACAACGTTTTCCTGCTGTTAGGATTTTACACACAGAAGCAGAAAAGTCAAATAGATGAAAACTAGTAAAAACATACAGGAACGCACACTGCACCATTCTGCAGGTCACTTTTCAGGGTTATTTTCATATATTTTCACAAGAAAACTTCTGGAGTAAAATACCTGAAAAAAAAAAAAAAAAAGGTCACAGAAAAATCAGGTCTAATAGAAATAGCCCACAATTTAAATCCTTTTCACTCTATTAAAGTACATTAGAGCTATTTCTGATGTTTTCTGGCTGTTTTGAAGATGAGGCCACTTGCATCAATGAATCTCTCTCCCTGATGCATTGATTTCATTTTACATTGTCTCTTTTATTGGGAAATAGGTTAAAACACATATTTACGCATTAATTTCTAAGATCTTTGGCTCAGGCAAAATAATCTACATCTACAGAAAAATAAACAGGCAACAAATGGATTATAGAGGAGTTGCCAAAGGTTCAGACTCATTGCTGAATAATCTTTTTCCTTTCAGTTTGGATACCAGCCCACAGTACTGAAAATTTACATGGCAAGTATAACCAATGACCTCCACTTTTTCTATTCTATTGTAAGCACAGCAATGAAAACAAGAAAATAATGTTAGGCAAAATCAGCTTTTCATCTTACTTGAAATCCACACATTGATTTTCATTGAATCATAGAATAATTTAAGTGGGGAGGAAGCTCTGATCCAGCCCCCAGCGCAAATCAAAGCCAGCCTCAAAGTTAGACCAGCTTTTCCAGTTCTTAGAGTCTCCAAGGATGCAAATCAGTCTGAGTGCACTCAGTGCAGTTTGCTTCAGTGTTTGATGACTCTCATTATTAAAAGAAAAAAAAAAAATCCTAATATCTATTTGGAATTTCTGTTTTGTCCATTGCTTCTTGTCCCTTCGCTGTGCACTTTCAAACAGAGAATGGTCTCAACTTCCTTATAACCAGACATTAGGTAACTGAAGGCAGCAATAAGATCCTCTCTTGGCCGTCCCTTTCTCAGACAGAAAAAACAGTTCTCCCAGAAGCATTTCCTACACCAAATGCTGCAGCCCCAGCCATCCTGGTGGCCCTCTGCTGAACTCATTCCAGCGACTTAATGACTTTTTGCTACCATCTATGCCTACTGTATCTTGGTACGTTTCAGAAACACCCTAATCTAATGAGATGAAGTTTAAGTTTACGTGTGTGGGTGAATCTGGTACTAACAGCAAATGAATGGTCACCATCCAGTAGCAGACATATATTTTGCAAACAAAATCTCCTTCTTTCCATACATATGCCAGTACACCACAGCACATCCAGTCCAGCATGTGCCTTGAGAAGGCCAGACACATGTCCACTTCAGAGGCAATGTGTTATGTAAAGTGTGGTAGTGTGCAAGAAGTCAGCTCTGTAGCCTAAAGCCTAGGCAAAATTATCACTTTATTATTAAATTATGGATTTCAACAAGCAGATGCCCATAATTACATCATGTATCCCCAAAAATATGATGTCATAATGGGAAATACAGTAAAATTAAACCCCAGAAAGTAAGAAGATAGAGACAGTTCTGCAGGGAGAAACAGAGATGCATTTTGGTTCTGCAAATGCCTACCTGTTATTGCCAGGCATGTAACACTTGGCAACAAATTAAAGACCAAATTAAAGGCTCATTTGAAATTGCATGTGAAACAGCTCTTCACTGGTTTTGGAATGGCCTGCTAATATACCCCATCTAAATTCTATGATTGATATTCCTTGATAACACAACACATGCAGTGATGCTAATACAATATACACACAGTTTTCTAACATGGTCTGGCAGTAGTTAAGCATTGTAGTTTGAACGATGGGTCACTGTTGAGGTGACTGCAGTTCAGTTCTCTTTTGCCAGCTATAGTATAGCAGTGACTAAAGAGAAAGCAATTCCTGTGTATTAGGAATTTTGAGATCAGCTAGCAGAGCCAAATGGTGCAGTTAACCAAGGGATAACATGCAAAAACAAAGGCATTTTTCATTTTCTCATAACTATGGATCAAACTTTTCCCCAAAGACTACACCAAAATTTTTATTCACTTTTTAAGCCTGTTTTGCAATATTTTATATTAGTGAAAGACTGAATCAATCTATGCTGAATTAATTTCTATCTGACTAGGAAACTCACGTTATCTTCACTAGAAATCCCAGACCCCTAATAAAGCTGAATTTTCATCGAAGTGCAGCAAAATACTGATTTTTTCTGTTTTTTTCCTCTCCTCTGTGAACAAATTTCTCTTAAATTCATGCACTAAATTACTGCTGATGGTTAAGTTCATGCTCTAAAGCCCTTGCAGATGTGTTCTTAACTGGCACAGTGTACACACACTTGGTGTCTTTACCACAGTTCCTGTATAAGCTGTGAGCTTGTGGTTAGAATGTCAGCCACCGCTTCCATGCACTTATTATTTTAATGGATGCAATGATCACAGAACTTTTCTTACATCTCTGACTTCATTCCATTACTTTTACAATTTAAACAAGTAAAACAAGGGTAAAAAGCCCAACCCAACTCCTTCAAGCTTTTTATAAATGTCAGACTGGAAACTACGCTTAGAGGATCTTGTATTCACTTCATAAATTGTAAATAGATTTCATTATAAATTGATTAAAAGGGCAAAAATTAGAGTACCATTTCAATTGCATTTTCACAAGTATTCATTAAGAAGTGAATGTGTTCTTGCATACCTCATAAAAATAATGATCTGACATTTTTTCTTTCTTTTCGTTGGTTGAGGGTTCTCTGACAAACAGAACTATGTCTTGGAAAAAGAGAACCCCCTTTCTCATGATTTGCATTATTTTGAAAAAAAACCCACAATATATTAAAAAGTGAGAAGAGTAGAATTTAATTTCATGGAATAGGAAGAGATGGTATGACCAAAAACACACTCTTCAGATATCTACCTTCTCTTAATGGTGAAACTCTTGAAGAAGTGATGATAGGTTCTTCAGGTGTGTTTTGTGAATATTTACCCAGAATGACACTTTTGAAGAATTTGATTCAAATTTCACAGGTCTCTGACTCAGAAAATAAATTTCAAGTCTTGATTGAATGCTGGCATCTGAAACAGAATAGCAAGGCAGAAAGGAAATCTTCACTCACCTGAATCTGCCATTCATATAAGAAAAATAGTATGTAAAAACAAAAAAGAAAAATTATAGAGACAACATTCTTATGTTTTGCAGATTTTTTTCAAAATTAATTTTCTTTCTATCTCAATAGAAGAACAAATATTTACAACTCTAGACTTCTAGAGCAAATCCTTTACATTAAAGAGAAAGATAAATTTCCTTTTGTTGTTATAATCTAAGAAGCAAAACAATGCTGCACTCATAAACAATTATATGATAGATATATTTCAGGAGAATCCATATCTATCCCTGCTTCAAACTTAAACCTTAAAAGAGATCTCCATTTCAAACTCCAGCTTCCTTAGTTTACCTCTGGTCTAGCAGCAATACATAGTCCATTTACTTCATTTTACACTGAAAATTATTTTGGAAATGTAATATTATCTGCCAACTTAAAACCTTTAAAAAAAATTTACAGAACCCCAAGTATTCTGGTATAAGTCCAGAATGTCAAAACTTCAAATAATAAAACAAGACAGATAAATAAGCTTTAATTACTGGAACAAGAGAGCTTTATGCTGTGTATACAGCAAATAAAATTCTTACTGAAACCAGCAGAATTTTTTGCAATCACATCACAAATCCTTCACATAAGATGAAAATATATACACTTACTAGTTAGTCCTATGCCAAGCAAATATTCATGGAAACCACATGAACTACTAGCAGTTTCACTAACTGTTTCTATGTGGTAGCAATCATAAATTCTTATAATTATGTCAAAATAACATCAAAACAGAAAGAACTTGAAAGATCTCAATTTCCAAAATGAAGATTCAGTGCTTCTTTTCTTTTACCTGTTTAGTTAGACATCACCATCAAGTATCTGTGATGCCACTAAGTATCACTGAATGCCAAGTTATTAGAATTCAAATGAAAAGCCAACAAACATTTTACAGTGGTATTAATTCAAGGGTTAAAAAAAAATGGTTACATTTGGACATGTATTGATGTTGGATCAATATTAGAATTTAAATCCAAGCTAGACACAGAGTCCAATTCAATTAAATCACAGACATCTCTATCTTATTCATCGAAGCTCAGGGTTTCTTCACAGCTGTTTCACTTCAGTTTATGAGGGAAATAAGGGCCTATTCCTAACTATGCAGTAGTTCTGAATCCAAAATTTCCACATGTTTGGATCCAACATTTGGGTCCTGGCCCACTTTTGCAACATGTCAGAGCAAAGCTTTAAGACATCAAGTAAAATAGGATTCTGGAATTAAAAGCAAAAAAGGCATTTTAAAATCAAACTGGAAATATTAAGAATTATCCCCTCTGCACTATATATTATTTCAGCATGTGCCCCAGGCATGACCCACTTCCTGATAAAAAAATATTTTTAAAAAGGACTGGGCTACTGAAATATCTGTGGGCATTTTGGTGATTCTGTTCTCTGTAACAGCAATATTGAACAAATGCTTTACTTATAAGCTGTCTCTAGTCTCTAATATCTCACCTAGCTTAAATATAGTGTTTTGGGAAAACTGCCAGGAATATATATCTTGGTTTTTAAATTATAGTGGTTTTGGTAATGAATCTGCTTCCTTCACACCCCTGGAAATGTTCAAGGCCAGGCTGGATGGGGTGCTGAGCAAGCTGATCTAGTGAGTGACATCCCTCCCCATGACAGGAAGGTTGGAACTAGGGGATCTTTAAGGTCCCTTCCAGCTCAAACCATTCTATGATTCTTTGACTCAAATCTCAGTAAATGCTTTTGACTAACTTCTAAGAAAGACAAGTTGACAAAGTGTATACAATTTATTTATTCGTGATTTATAACATGAAACTCTCTTGCTGGAATTTACTAATAGGTTTTTTTTTTTATTTAGTTTAAATTCAATTTTATGATTAAAGTATGACATCAAGTACTAAAATGAACATGAGAATATATTGTTGCAATATGACATAGCACTGTGATTCAGTCCAAGTCCAGCCTGTAGGATGGTGATAGCAGAGCACATCTAGTGAAAGTTTAGTAAGACCTTCATTATAATTTTTTTTAAAGAGACATTTTAGATCAGTCTGTTTTAAAAGTCATGTAACTTTAAGCATTTATCATTAGTGTTTGAGCTAGATGTGGTGCTTCATTCAACCACTGACATTCCATTTACTAAATCTTCTCTTTCTCACTGTCAAATGTAAATGGTCTGCCAGTGTGACTGTAAAACTGTGATCAAAAGCATAATGAAGGGTTTCCCTTGGGCCTAAGGAGCATTGCAATGCCTTCTGGATTCTAAATGCCATTGCATTTAACTATCTGTATGGCACCTTCTCATATCTAGTATCTTAAGATACACTGGATGATGAATGTTCTTTACTGAATATTTCAGTATTTTCCAACTTTTGAAGTATATATGCAAGCTTTTTCAGAAGAACATATTACCTACATTCTTATTCTTTTCAAAATAATGACCTTGTGCTTTTGTGCATCCATAAAATGAAGGCTTATTGCAATACATTTGATTTCAAGTAAAATACACAGTTATCTCCCAGACAGTCTTTGAAATTTTGTGAACTCAGTACTGTTTAACCAGTGATTTGAATTTCCTAACTTTTGTGTATTTTATTGCAAATAAGAATATATTAAATGTAACTGCACTCTGGAGTATAGGGTTTTGATATTTTATTGTCTACATCCATACAGAGGAGTAATATAAAAATTGGAAATGTGACATAATGGAATTAAAGTGCAGTCAAGCTAAGTAATATTTGATATGTTTCTGTAAAGTGAAAAGCAAATTTAATTGAAATTAGCTCTTAAATGAAAAGTACAGGGGATCTCCAAGCAGTGACTAAATATGAAAGTGAATTATGGTACCTCAGTGTCTGCTAGCAAATGCAACATGTTATAGTTAAAGTCATAGACTCCAGGCCTGCCAAAGGAAACCAAAATCCTGAGAGTTCCTGAGTGCATCCCAAGGTTGTATGAGTATTTTTAAGGAAAAATAAATATCCATTCCAATGGGTGCATGTAAGTGTAACAGATCATGTCAGCATTTACAGAGTATCATTAACACTACCTTGTCAAATAGAAATCTTCTTTATGCAACTCCCTGATCCATATCTGTTTGTCTCTACAGAAATAAGAATAAGCTAAAAGGAACCCAGACATATTTTAATTACTAAAACTTTTTTTGAAATTTTGAAGCTCTTCAAAAGTTTTAGTAAAATTGTAACAAAATTTTCTGTGTTGTGATGTCATCCTGATGTTCTCTGACTTTCTCAAACACCAGAATGTTCTTTGAACTCTACTGCAAAAGCTTAGAATGCTTTTCAGACAGAAGTACCACCACAGAATTCACATGGAAAGCAATTTCTATTTTACATTACTGTTCTCTGCTTGACCATTAGCTGAAAACAAATAAAAAATATTTGTATAATTTGTCTCAAAGGGAATAATGGAGTTTTAGGAGTACCACTAATTTCTTTAATCATTACCCAAGGCTAACACTAATTTAAAAGTTAAATTCTTCCAAAAAGCTTATTCTTTCTTCAAAAACTACTCTTCATCAGGAAAACTTCCAAGTATCAATGAAAAAAATATGTTTATTTACAGTGATCAAAACCTACCATTATTTACCTTGGAGCAATTTTAGCAGAAACAACAAAAAGCTTTTCCAGTGGGTTTTTTTTTTTTTTTTCCATTAAGGAAAATATATTCTCTGTTTCATTTTACCATCTCAAAGGCCATGTTAATATAAATGCACATCCTAGTGTGAAAATGAATAGATGGGAAAAGGAAGTAATTCACTCTCTGAGTAACTAATTTAAATCAGGTAGGAGAGGGTTTGTTTCCCTCTAATAGTTAGGAAATAAGGCTCATGTTGTGACAGATAACTAATACGCCACAAGAGCTGCAGATATTTGAAGTCTGCAAATAAATTTTAGCTAGATAAAGGCTTTTGCAGAAAATGTTTTCCTCTGTTGAGATTGATAAAGACGTGTGTCATAATCACATACAATTACATTTAGGTGATCCAATGAACGTGACATAGTTTTATTGCTTTAAATGTAGAAGCACAGATGCACAGAACTCTGTGTACCTCACTTCATTGTAGAGCTGCATTTTATTATTATCAACCCACCTTGGTAACAAAATGCATCAATGGCTGACTGAAAGAAACAATGAACATGTTATTTATCATTTTAGAACATTGAGTGTGCTATCCTAAAGATATTTAAGTTCTTTGCATAAAACTGGGACAAAAAAAGATAAAAGTTAATGAGCATTATAGAAAGAGCAGATTTGTTTTAGCATTATTTGATTTTCAGAATGTGGTTTATTTATTTACATTTTTTTATAAATTCACATATGTGTTTTAGAATCCAGCTTATTCACTTTTTATAGTCTAGAAGAACCAAAGGACCAGTTCTCTAGGGGAAAGAAGAGGCTTTTATGCAACTTTCTGCAAGTAAAAAATCATTCTTAGAAAATAGCATTTCCTGCAGCAAACTATACAGTAATTTTTAATTTAAGAATATTTTGTAGTCAAACAGTCACATCCCTGATGGTATTACACTTTTAGTACAATCATGCTAAATACAATCACTCACAGACAGTATTGTTAATTTTGTGTTGTACTGATCTTCTGTGGTAGGGAGGGAGTTTAGGAGTTTAATAGAGTTTAGGAGTTTAATAGAGTAAGGCTACAAGTTAGAAACAGTGAACTTCACAAGAAGAGGGTGAAATTTAAAACTCCCTGAGCTCAAGGGTGACTGACTTAGCCAGCCACAGGTGTAGGACAAGCCAAATCTGTGTTTCCAGGCTTCCCCACCGTAAGACTACACCTTCCTTTAGTTAGGGCAGGCTAGACACCATAGACCACACATGGGCACATTCAGGAGGGCATTTAAAATTAAAGGCCTTAATCACAACCTGAATCCTATCCTGCAGAGTTTGTTGTTGCTTCTGATTTTGTAAGAAACATTGCAGACGCCAACTAGATTTACTAAAGTCAATAAATAAATAAAAACCCACTGTTGACTTCATAGCAGTGGTGATAGATTTATCTCAGGATTTTAATCAGACCTCAGGAAGGCAATTTTTAGCTGTGGCTTTGAGTGCTGACTATCTGAAGAGAGTAGCTGAATTCCTCAGTCAAGAGGCCTCTTTGCAAGAAGTTGCCACAGCTCTTCGGGAGTTGGCATCCCAAGGAAGTGGCAGTATCCAATGAGCAGTCCTGAGTCTGATGTCTGACCTCCAGGGACACACTTAAGTGACCAGCAGCCCCCATGCTCAGCACAAGACTGCTCTGCATCATCTTTGAGAGGCACATAAAACCCTCTCCTTACTTGTTATGCCTGAAGGTCAAGGGAATTAATTTTGCCCCTCTGCTCTGCTGAGACCCCACTTGGAGTGCTGTATTCAGCTCTGGGACCACGAGAACAGGAAAGACTTGGATCTAATGTAATGGCTCCAAAGGAGAGCCACAGAAACAGTCAGAGGGAGGGAGCATCTCTCCGGTGAAGAGGGTTGAAAGTTCCAGGATTGTTCAGCCCAGAGAAGAGAAGGCTCCAGGTAGAATTTAACTGCAGCCTTTGCAGGGGGACTTATAAGAAAGGTGAGGAAAAATTTTAACTGGGTCTATTACAATAGGACAGGAGGCAATGGTTTTAAACTAAAGGAAGGTCAGTTCAGAGTAGATATAAGGAACAAAATTTTTATTATTATGGCAGTGAAGCCCTGGAACAGAGAAGGTATGGGTGCCCCATCTCTGGAAGTGTTCAAGGTCAGGTTGGATGAGGCTCTGAGAAACCTGGTCTAGTAGAAGGTGTCCGTGCCCACGGTAGAAGGGCTGGACTAGATGACCTTTAAAGGTCCCTTCCAGCCAAAAAACATTCTATGATTTTATGATTTCCTGCCTACCTTTGGCAGGCTGAGTTACCTTGTGTAAGCCAGACACTCACCCATACCTAGTCTGAATCCTACTGAGCAAGGTCACATTTGCTTCATGTTGTCTATCTCTCCCCTTTGAGAAACTGTCTTCATACATGGCATTTTCTTTTACATGAATTTCTATGAGTTTGTGACAGAGAAAATGAGCCTGCAGAAGTTTGCCTGGAATTCAGTTTGGAAGATGATGAAAGAAAGGGAAAATTCCCTCTGCTTCAGTACCAAGATTACAGCAATTTTTCCAGAAGAGTTTTTTATTTTGTTTTGTCTCTGGATAGATGATGTTGAAATGCTTCAAAACAAACAAACCAAAAATTTAGTCATATCAAGAAACTAAACAGTTTTGGCTTAGGCCAGCTCCATTTAAAATTACACTGATGAGAGGAAATACTCAAATTATCATACTAAACATTTATATCTTGTGAAAATTGAACTTTTCAGTGAAATGTTTATTAGTCATGTATTTCATGAGACCATTTCCATCAAGACATATTTTATAGGATCCTAGGAGCATGCATCTACAAAAACTCCTCAAGATAAATCTGTTGGGAAAGCATAAACAATTGATATGGTCATAATAAAAAGTCTTTGCAATCATAATGAAATACTCTTTCCATCAACTTGTAATCATCAATTTTTTTGTCATCTTCCACTAAGACAGGCTGTACCTTATGCAAGGTATCTATTCTAGTGGTGGGAAAGGCAATCAGGAGGGAAGAAGGAGGGGAAAGGGATGAGTTCAAGTGTGTTCCCTGTTTAGAAAGGATTAAGGCAATATTTTCACAGACATTCAGATAAATTAGGTATCAAAAAAGGTAATTAATTATGAATATCTTCACCTTCCTCTGGATTGCAGTGAATATATTTTCACAAAAGATAGGACAAACTCCCTTTCCTACTACATATTTGGAAAACAAACAAACAAAACCAACACACACAAAAAAAAAAAAAAAAAAAAAAAAAAAAAAAAAAAAAAAAAAGTAAAGAAATATACTGTCACAAAGTAGAACTTTATATTTCTTAAAGCTCTTTTTCTCCATATGGTATTTTCATAGTCTTCCCTAGAGACATGTGAATTTTGGTCTGTAAAATAGATTGTCTTGACTTTTCATTCTCACTAGTTTTCTGTAATACAGGAAAAGAAAAGAAAACATGTTCTTATTGCAGCATTGTTAGTTTTATCCATCTGGAAAGCATAGGTTTTCCTCTGTAGCATCCCAGTGACCATGAGAACAGAAACATAATGACAAAGTTAGATGGTTTAATAAGCTCCTAAAGTCATTCAATTATGGAAAACCTACTGAGCTTTTAAATGTGTGTTAGCACATGAGATAACATACAAAAAAAGATCCCTGTGCTTGCATCCTGATTTAAAACATTGAGAACCTGGCACTTTGTTAATTGCCACAGGTTCTGTGACCAGAGGAGAAGCATTCTCTGCCCCTTATAATACGAAACATGCAAGGTCGTATCTCATAATTTAGTTCACTACTGAATAAGTGAACTAGCTAAAAGCACTGAGTGTTTTTAGGGTTTGACCATGGAGAGTAAAAATCCATACTGTGTTGGGTAAACGTAAGTAATCTAGGCCATTCAAAAAAAAAATGTTTATAAACAAAAGATTTCAAAACACAGAAGCACTAAGAGTTCACAGAGGGCTGGAAAAATAGATCATCATAACTGAAAAATAAGAAAACACAATTGTCCTGATGAAGAATACAAAATCTACAGAGCTGCCCAAGATCCCTTAGCCATTCATTTATATTAGAATGGTTGGAACAGGTGGCACAATAAAAAATTGATTTTTTAGATTAGCCATCAATGGATACTGCATACCTACACTAGCTACATATGCAACCTGTGAAATCAATCTGTGTGCACAATTAAGATAAAGTACTCATTTAAAGGCAAATCTAATACTAAGTGTACAGTATTTTGGTATTCCATTAACTTTGAGCACACTTTTTTTTTCTAAAATTAACACCTGCTACACAGTAATCAATAAAGAGTATGAAATACATTTCTAAGAATCATTGTCTTATAATAACAGAGGAAGTGTTGAAACAACACTCACCAAAATGTACTGAAAGCGGAAAAGGGAAGAAAGGATTCCTTTGAAAGACCAGAGAAGCTGAACTTACTCTAACCTCAGGTACAGGATCGAATTTTTTAAAAAATCTAATAGTTAGACTAATAAAACATTTGACTGTTTGGAGTCAAGGCTGGGGACTGTTCAAGGGATGCAGTAGTGTGAATTGCAGAATGACAACAGCAGATAGGTGGGAGCAGAGCTGGGCCTGACACTGTCTGCCCCCAAATATAGCAGGACAAATGCACCTCCTGCACTGACTTCCAAAAAGCACTTGGCCTAAATGGCTGTGCAGTGTTATGGGGGTTTACCTGGTTGTCAGCTCTGCTAAAAAACACTATTTACTGCACTTCCTGGATGAACTGCATCCCAGGTTCTTCATCTCATCTTATCTGATGAGTGCTGGCTGTCCGTAGCACCTGTCACTGTCATCAGAGCTGTGGGATTTCACCTTCTTGGTGAGATTCTCTGCATCTGGGTTGTCCTTTGCTATAAACACATCCTCCTCTGTAGAACAATTTGACCTTAGTGCTCCCCAGCAATCAAAATTATGCCAAAAGCACTCTTAAATGAAATACCTCTCTGAAGGGTTAAACCCTGGAGAAGAAAAACGTTCTTGTGTTGCCAGTTCAAGAGGAAATGAAGTTGTCCATTTAACATGCAGGCAAGAGAATGGCTGTGGCACCTCCAGATACTCCAGACTTAGAAAAAAAATCAATTCAGACCAAGACTGGGCAAATTAATACTGTGGAATACAGTGGCTATACTGTATAATCTGTATAAACATTCAATGTCTTTCTCTGTTTCAGCAAAGATTTAATACAGGATACTGTGGTGAGCTGACATAATACTGAGATTTCATTTTATTTTTAAAATACACCACTGATCATTTATTAATACATGAAGGATTATAAATATTTAAAACAGGTCTGTAATTGTCAAAATCAATGCACAAAATATATTAGCCGATTTTTGCACTTACACTGTTTATTCACTTACTCAAGTATTTGGAAATGTCTAACTCACAATGGATTGCATCAGTAATGTTTTTCTTCCATAAACATACTTTGTAAACTAAATTATCTGTTAGTAACATAAATCTAGACAGTCAGTTATACTCTGAGTTCTCCCTTGTATTCAAAAACAAACCGAAATCTCTCCACTATCTAATCCTAGAAGTTCTTGGCTCAGGAAAAATTTCTCATAAAAGTCAATAGCAACAGCAAATTAAATCCAGCAGAAATTTTGCATGAATGAGGACTTTGTGAAACTTACAGATGATTTTTTTCTTGTCATCACACGGAGGAAAGGATAAGAAATTCCCCTTTCTTCTTCTTTATTACTCTTTCAAAAGCTGATGCCAGAGCAAGGTATGAAAAATAATCTATGAAATTTTGAAAAAACTATACACTTGAAAGGATTTTTTTTTCAGCATGACACATTTTACAAAACTTAGGAATCATCCCAAGTTTTTTAGCATGTTAGGTACCATAACATAACTATGTTCAGAGGTACGTGCATGCCATTTTTTATACAGACACCTTCTAACACTCATTAACTGTGTTCCTAGGGGATGTACACCCAAGAGAATGTGTGAAGGCAAAGGAGAGGAAGAAGAAAACTTGTCCAAGTCTTTCTAAGTCATCCAATTAATAAATTACAGCCTGTGAAAGGGCACCCACAGTTGTATCTTTGTATAACAGCTGGTTCCCAGGAGGCATTTCCCCAGGACTTGGGCAGAAGCTGGCATAACTGGACAGGAGGATGCATGTCTGTAAGCCCCACTGAGCCCAGAAGATTTTGGCCTTACACTAAATTTTAGCAACTCAAACACAGGACAAATTCTCCACGAGAATAACTATGTAAATACACTGACTGCCATGGAATGGCAATGATTTAGAGTAGTTCAGATCTGAGGTATTCATTTAGAAGTGTATTTTAAATGGATTTTCAAAATCCATTTCATTTGTGCACCTCTGGTTGAACTACATTATAACTTAGTTATTCTTTGGAAGTAGCAACCACAGCCCTGTCCTTTTGTGTAAGTTATGACCCAATATAATTGAATTCAAAAACTTCAGTTGAAAATATCAACATTAAGAGTTTGAAAGTTAAAAAAAAAAAAAAAAAAAAAAAAAAAAAAAAAACACAACAAAAACAAAAATAAAAANAAAAAAAAAAAAGCCCAATCCAAAGAAACTTAAAATGTTCCCTTAACTATTGACATTTTGACATTGAGGTTAAAAGGCCAATTCCATAGAAAATTTTAAAACCTTTTTTTTTTTTTTTTTTTTTTTAACAGTATTAATGCAAATCTTTTGCTGGCAGACAAATCAAAAAACATCTGGGTTTTGTCTTAGATGATTTCTGGATTTCACTTTCTCCAAAATCTCTCAAATCTGATCTGTTTTCAGCTTTTGCTGGTTTCCCTTTGAAATAACTGCAAAGACAGTCTGTTCTTCTTGTTGAGATTTACTCAGTCACTACCCATCTCATGTCCCACATGTTCTGTGTTCCAGGTTTTAGCTTTATTTCCCAGTACTAAGCTTGCTTTCCTAAATCCATTCAAAGTGCTGCTGTCAAAACCACCTTTCTGTTCTATGACTTTTGTCATGATGACCCCTTTGCTTCTTCATTTACCTCTCCAGATAGCAAAAGTCTTCTGCCTACCTATTTAGGGTTCTTGATTTTGGTGTTAATTGAAATAGTCTTTGTGCTGGTAATAGCAAAAACCCTCCAGAAAATTTTTAGCTAATCAAACACAATAAAAAATATTTCTTTCAACAAAAGAAAGTTCTAGTCTAGGTTAAAACAGTCTAGACTCAGGGCAAGCCTCATGGCCTCTCCAGTTGGAGTTGTTTTCAGAAGAGAGCTTGGCTGCCTGCTCCAGGGGAACAAGCAGTATGCACAACAGAGAAGAGAAGCTGGCAGGAGCAGCTGAGCTGCCACTGAGAGAGACCTCGACAGGCTGGAGAAAAAGGCAAAAAAGAAGTTTGCCTCATGAAATTCAGCAAAGGCAGATGTGAAATCCTGCACCCTGGAATAATCACTGGATGCACTGTTGGGGCAACAGGCAGGCTCTTCAGAAAATTATGTTCATTGCATAGATGATGTTGCAGCAGTCCTGGGTTGTGGGTGACAGAGCCAGGCCTATAGCTGTCAGCATCAGCTTATAGGTAAGCCTGGAGCCCAAAGCCTGAAGCCTGAAGCCCAAAAAAATCTTTTTAGTTCTGGTTACAATGCATTATATACTTTCTTTACTGAGCATCTTAATACATAATAACCAATCAATACTTTTAAATTTACCTATAGCCTATCACAACTACTAACATTACCATAATATGGTTAGTACTATCCAATCACATGAGTTAGTATGCTTCATTTTAAGCTTAAAGTTGTTTTTCTGTTTTCTTGCAGTGGAAAATTCTTAGATCTTTTTTTTTTTCCACTTGGTAAAGACATGGGGTTTTTTTGCCTATGGTTTTTCTTTTTATTTGGTAAAAACATGTTTTTGTTTGTAGACGACTTATCCATTGTTCTTAGCCATAAAGTTTCCTTTCAACTCATCCTCAGTTTTGTCCAGTAACAATTAACTCAGATTGCTGAGTTAACTTAAACATTTTTTATTCTTCTGTATCAAAACTTGCTTCCATCTCCATTCTGCTTTCAGGTTCCACATTCAGAGAGCTTTCTGCCAAACATACATACCTGTGACACTTTCTTGTCAAACTTTCATCTTTCCCAACAATGCACTAGTACGGGCTGGGAGTTTACCGGCTGGAAAGCAGCTCTGCAGAAAAGACCTGGGCATCCCAGTGAAACAGCAGTGGCCATGAGCCAACAATGTTCCCTTGGAGCTAAGGAGGCCAACAGCCACCAGGAGGTCCTTCTCCTCTCCTTAGCTGTGGTGAGACACAGCTGCAGTGCAGGGTCCAGTCCTGGGCTCCTCAGTACATGAACAAAATGGGCATTCCAGATGAAGTCCAGAAAAAGTCCATAAAGTCGATTAAGGGTTTGGAGCCCCTCATATAGGTAGAGGCTGAAAAAGCTAGGACTCTCCTTGGAGAAGGAAAGACTCAGGGGATCTTATAAATGTGCAAAACACATTGATGGAGGGAATAAAGAAGATGGAGTTTGACTCTTCTCAGTGGAGCCCAGAGACAGAACAAAAGGCAATGGACACGGAAAAAAGTGCAAAAAATTCCACTTAAATATAAGGGTGATTGATGTCTCCCTCTCTAGCTGGGAGGTTGTGGAGTCTCCATCCTTGGAGATTCCAAAACCCAACTGGGCACAGCTTGGAGCAACCTGCTATAGTTGACCCTAATTTGAACCAGGGGATTGTATGAATGATCTCCAGAGTTGTCTCTCAGTCTGAGACTCTTATTCTCTCAAGTCTCTGTTCTAAGAAATAGAAGTAACTTTTAAAACAAGAAAAAATGTCTGAGAAACATCTGCCTCCTAAAAGCCTTGTGGGGAACATACTGTCCTGTGATATGAGAGGTGATATGAGAGTCCAAAGCATCTGTTTCAGGTCAGGAATACAGGATAGTGCCCTGTCCAGACCAGGGGGACAATCTCTTTGGAGAAAGGCATCTTCTTATTCCTGAAACACTGAATTCTAATCCTACCTGTTGAATGTTTCCAAAAAGAGAATGTATTTCTATACAAAAATACTGACTTTTCAAAATAATCTGCTCATATTCCAAACAGACACATGGATAAACATCTAATTTTGTCCTTAAGTATGTTCTAATCTTGTGTCATTCATCATTATTAAGCATACATATATTCTAAAAGTGCAGAACAAGTTTACTGCAATATAAACTTCCATACATCCATCTTAAAATGTGCTTGTGCTAATAACAAAAGCTAGGGAGGGCTTTTTATCCAGGCTTCTTAACCACAGGAAGACTTTTCTTCACTAGGGCTACCTGCTACTGGTGAAATGGAAAAGGGAGTGCTATGCTGCTACACAGCTTCTATAAACAGAGATTGTGCAGCTCACACGTAACCGAATTTTATCTACGATCTTGTACTCTCTAACATAAATTTCAGTCTTCTTTCTAGTCAATTCTTCTTTTTTTATCATATTTTTTTCATTTTTATTCCTCAAGGTTACTTCAAAAGGGTGTCTCTGGAATGCATTTTGAGGCATTCATCCAAAATAATCCATTTATAGAATCATAGAACCATTAAATTTGGGAAAGACCTTTAAGATCAGAAAGTCCAACCATAAATCTAACACTACCAAGTCAATGCCCCTAAGCACCACATATACCTGTATTTTGAATACCTCCAGATATGGTGACTCCATCATTGCCCTGGGAAGCCTGTTCCAAGCTGGACAACCCTGTGCATGAGAAAATTTTCCAATCTAAACCTCTCCCAGGGAAACTTAAAACTACTTCCTCTTGTGCTGTTGTTCATTGAACAGGGAGAAGAAGCTAATTCTCACCTGGCTACTCCCTCCTTTCAGGGAGCTGTTGAGAGCAGTAAAGTCTTCCCCAAGCCTCCTTGTCTCCAGGGGAAATGCCCTCAGCTCCCTCAGTTGCTCCTCACAGGACATGTGCACCAGACCCTTCCCCAGCTCCATTGCCTTTCTTTGGACACGCTCCAGCAGCTCAATGTCCTTCTTGTGTGAGGGGCCCAAAACTGAATAGGATTCAAGGTGTGACTTCACCACTGCTGAGTACAGAGGGATGATCTTAGGCCTGCTGACCACATTATTTCTGATCCAAGCCAGGATGCCACTGGCCTTCTTGCCCACCTGGGCACACTCTGGTGCATGTTCAGCTCATGCTGACCAGCACTCCCAGGCTCTTTCCCACTGGAAAGCTTTCTAGCCACTCTGCCCCCCAGCCTCTAAGTTTGCATGGTGTTACCGTGGCCAAAGTGCAGGACTCGCCATTTTGCTTTATTGAACATCTTACCATTGGTCTCAGCCCATAGATCCAGTTTGTCCAGATTCCTCTGCAGAGGAAGATCAGAAAGATCAACATTCCTGCCCAGCCTAATGTCATCCACAAAGTTACTGAGAGTACCCTCAATCCCCTTATCAAAGTCATCAATAAAGATATTTAGCACCACTATCCTGTTATCCTTCAGGTCACCAGGCAGGAAAAAGTAATTTTGCTTTGAAGACACTATCCTGGCACCATCAGGCACAAGAGGTTTGATGTCATGCCTGCTACATGACATTGCCTTGCTGTGACCTAAAGGTTAAGTGCCATTTCTGAAGATAATTTAGAAATAGGAGGAATACGCTTTTATATTATAGACCAAAAGAAATAGGTACTTCTCTTAGAGAAAAGTAAATATTTGTTCCTGTAGGTGGATATTATTCTGACTTTCTGAGTGAAGAGTACTAACAGCATGAAAGACTGCCAGATGTGCACCAATCTTTTTATGTTACTGCCAAAGGTTATTAGCCAATGCTGCTCCAAAGGAGTTAATCCACAAGAATTCAAACACAGAGAGCAGCTGAGAGCAAGCAGCTAAAATCATTGCATTGCTTGATCCATTCATGCACATGGAAGTACTCTGCACAGTTTGAGGAGAAACTCACACATGTTTTGCTGGAGAGGTGCAGTACAGCACCACCCTCTAAATGCTGGCTTTATTACAAGGCTTTTCTCAGAGCAGGCTTCCAGCCAAACTGCTGGAATGGGGAGGCTGAACTGCTGCAGCAAACCAGACACACAGCAGTAAGCAAGCTTAGCACTAACTATTGCTTTTTTCTTTTTATCAGATCTGTATATACATAGCACTCCATGGCCTTCCCTTTTTATCCTTTTGCTCAAAATACTTCAATTTTTTTTTTAACTGACTAGGGTCTCCTAAAGTTGAACATGGTAGAGATACTGTCAACACATGAGATGAGAAAAAGTAGCCTTTCAGGTGGTCTCCTTTCTTGCTGTACAGGCCAAATCCTGCCTAGAGAGGCATGACACTTTTTACTGACAATTTCCATTTTTGTGAAATTTCACATCTAAACCTGACCATTCAAACTCAGGTTCTGTCTGCATTGCCTTTTTCCCCCCCTGAAATACCTTAGAAATTATCAACTTTCATATTTAAAAATATGACAATTCTTTCAAATAAATTATAAACAGGTAAACTGAAACATCTTTGTGATGGATTAGAGGAAAATTTGCCAGAAAAGGTATTGCCAACTAGCACAACAATCAGCAAATCTACTTTCATTGTTAAAGTGGATCATCATGACACAAGTCTCTATTTCAGAATCATTCAGCTCTTGTCAGAAATTCAGATTAAAAGGCGAAATTAAAAAAAGAAGGATATATAGAATCTCAGGAAGGAATCAAGCAGAAAACATAGTTCCAAGGTATACAATTGAAGTATTTTCTGGGAAATGAATAAAAGTCTAAAAGGCGTTTATTCTATTTCATACAAACTCAATACTAGGCAAATCCCTGAGGTAGTGAAGTTTGATTTTCTCTTAATTGATCTTTAAGAAATATTCTGTCTACTCCCAGCAACAAATCCCTGGATGACTGACAATGCAGTAGATTGGTTATTATATCAAATCAATCACTACCAAATGAAATGAGTAAGTAAATAGTTGTGAGTATCTACAATCTAAGATCTTAGAAAAAATGCAAATTTAAACTTAGAGGCTTAAGATAGTATCTTAAATTTAAAATTTAAAAATTAGTAATTTTAGGTAAGAAGCAAAGGGGAAAAGATTCAGTCTTTACAGAAGAGGAACAAACCTCTGAACACAGAGGTTAAACATGTGGGGTTTGCCCTCTGTGTGTGTTTCAGTCAGGGAGTCAACACATGCAGCTGTCTTGTACCCTGGTGGAGGTTGAAGGACAGCACATTGTGCAACCACCCTGCAATACCACCCTGCAATACCACCCTGCAATACCCTGCAGTCTGCCTCTAACAATCCATTTCTTATGCCTTCTGCCTTCAAGCCCATGTTATTCTGTATACAATCAATAACATATAGAAAGCAACCTATGTGGCTGATCTAAAATAGTCACACATTACTGTGACAGCATCCAAACAAAGCTAGTTAAAAAGCAGCATTCATATAGGGAGATCAATGTGTCATCAGATGACAGGTTTCAAACACATCTCTATAGTTAATTTTAAATAGTTTTATTTTAGAAGATGTCAGGAGTCTGAGCTCAGCCAGAGACAGAGGAGGGTTTGTGCTGGTCTGAGGAAAGCACATCACATGTGGAAAATGGCAGCACTGCTACAGGCTGCACTGCCCTCACTCTGTCTCACCACTTCCATTTCCCTCCATCCTGCCTGCCCCAAAATCTGGTCAGTAACAGCTCTAGAAGTCATGGCCAGTACTGAGCTCTGGTGAGTCCATGCTTTCCTTCTCAGAAGAATGCAGATCAGACAATTTTGCCCTGACAGCTTCTCAACACTCTCACTTTCTATATATGGAAAGCAAAAGTGCATGGACGGACTCAAAGGACAGAAATGTCAGGTGCTCATTCCTGAGTGCATCATTCCTATAGACATTACACGTCCTCTCCATGTCATGTCATGCATGTGCCAGCAGGGCAGGCTGTCCAGGCTGCTGTGTCACAGCATCTGCAGTGTTTAATAAAAATAATAATCAGGTAATGACTTTTAAAGGGTACCTAGAGTATACATAACCAGCACCACACAAGCAGGGGTCATTAAGGTCACAAAAACAACATGACAAAATGGAAGTTGCCACATGTACATTGATTAGCTTCAATGGAACCCCATTTCTTTCCTCTTTCACCTTATAAATCACTGCACCATACAACAAAGCTTTTCCTCCAACATCAGGCAGGATGAGGCCATTAGTCCCATCCCAGGTCTCAGATGCAGACCTCACATACTTGATAATGGTCATCATGCACAACTTAGACAGCAAATATTAGGGAATTTTTGGCACACACAAGTCTCACAGTACTTCAGTTCAAAGAACTGAGCTAAAAGGGCATAGCAGCAACAAGTAAGATTCAGTTTAACCAGAAGGTATCCTTAGTGAATTTAAAACATATTAACACAACAACAGACAAGACAAGGTTGGGGCATTCCTGGGGCAAGGGCTGGTGGCCCTGGGGGCCTGAAGTGAGGTCCTGGGCCACGGCCACATTGGAGGATCCCTGGAGGACAACCAGTGAGGGAGGCCTGATGGCAACAGGTCAGTGGAGTCAAGCAGCTGGTGCTGAGGAAATTTTTTTCATCCTTCACTAACTCCAGGAGTGTTACTGAAAACTGTCGGCTTCAGTCCCACAGACTGAGCCCTTATGAGCAGGTGGAGCACACAATCTGCTCCCAGAGCAGAGCACATTTGATGATTTACTTTGCTCTAAACAGAGTCTGGTCCAAGTACTCTGGGAATGTTTTGCAACCCAGCAAAGAAAATCAGGAAATGTTTCTCTATAACACTAATGAAGACGCACGCAGTAATCTCAGCCCTACTTATTTTTGAGTCCAGTTTTGTCTTGATTATTTCTATCTTTGTACATGGGATGCAAAGTGAACCACACCAGACTTTCCCACTGCCAACAAAGGTGGCAGTTTGTGATTTCCTATTTTTAAAAAATAGCACGTTCCACACCCCCTCCTCCTCTCCCCATTCCCTGTACATAAAGTGGAAATTTTAAATGTCTGCATGAAAATATGTAAAGAGCTACTTGTAGGAAATTCTTGGACGGTAGTGGAACCAAGGGACTTTAAAAGCCAATCTCTATGCAAGAAATTCTGAAAGAAAAACCTGGGACTGGTTAAATCTCTTTAGAATTCAGGCATGAAATGTCTAGTATTACAGTGCTTGCTTCGTACAAGTAATGACTGCTCGGAGAGACATTACAATAATTTTGTTTCCTGAAATTTTCCCCAGTCCATTTTTAAAAACACATTTTAAATAAGTTATACATTGTTTGTAGATGTCTACCTTTGAAATTTAGAAACTGAGGCAAATAAAAGTTAAGTAACTTGTTCAAGGTCCCATGGAAGTCTGTGTCAGAATTTCATTTTCAGAGGTGAATTATGCTCTGCACATTAATAATATAAACTGTAGTTGTCCAAGTTGCCATTTAGCTTTTCCTGCTTTATAAAAGCAGGAATTTTTCCTAGGTGAGTAGGGGACACTATACAAAAATAACTCTATTCTGGAGAAATACTCGAAATATATCTGATTCTTGCTAAGCCTATGGTAGTTCTATTAAGCTAAATTATGGAAGATGCCACTAAGAGAATCCACTGAAAGCATTTCTAATAGTGCAAGCATCCTGATACCAAACCTTCAGTGAAAGACAGAATTCCTCATTATTAGCATCCTGGAAGAAAAAGATAACTAGGACAACCTTAAGTGGAAGAGAGAAAACAGCCTTATGTTGTGGCAGATTTTAATATGTAGAATTCCTAATAGCCAAGCATCGATAAAGATAGTACATACCTAAAAAGTAGTGGACCAAAATTAGATGGATTAATGATTAAAGTTCTGAATAAGTTTTGAAAGTATCTGTGTGTAAATTCATAGCCCTTATTCATGCATTTGAAACATCTAAAGAAATAATTGGTTTTCACAAGTTTCAGTCCTACATCTTATCTTTCTCTCACCACGATTTATCACAGTGAAAGTGATGTAACACAGCCCTCATCAATATTTTTCCTAAAAATATGGCAGCTGATTTTGGAATATACATATTCCTTAAACAGATCTTCACTTTTGAATAGATATAACCTTTATTTTTTTAGAGATGTAGTTGCACCTTCTATTCGTGTTCAGTTCTGAATAAATTCCCAGTTGTTCATTACCAAAGCTAGCACTCCTCTGATTTCAGACAGCTGAGGCAGAACAGTAGGCAGAGATGTGCTCAGGGTGCCCTGAGCAAAACCTACAGGATAAAAGTACATTGGGTCTCTGCAGAGAGAGCTTTAACTCCAAAACAGGCATTTTTAAAATTAAAAAAAAAAAAAATTAGGGAAAAAATGCAAGGTGCTGACAACAGTATAATAATTCTTTGGAAAGTTTTGCTTTGCAAAATGGGGCAGGTGTGGGCAAATGTTTAAGCTTTAAAGTAATGGGGGTTTTTTTTGCAATAATTTTTTTTGCAATAAGTATTGGGTGAAATTTCTTCATGGATTTGCTTAGTGCGGTTCCACATGCTCTTAGTTTGGACTGATGAGGAAACCACATTGAAAGACTGCAGCAGGGGATAAAATTTATCCAGCTGCTGTGGCAATACATTTGTCTGTGCACTGCACTCTACATTATCCTAAAGAATATTACCTGGCTCCAGAAGAAAGAAGGGGGATATATGTCCATAATATATTTCAAAAATAAACAAAACTAAAACTAAAACCTACTATGCCACTGCTTCTATATGGGACCAGAAGATTAGAACAGAGCATGCCATCAGGCAGGTATACAATTACAAGCGACTGAGACATAAAAGAAAGACACAATCCCAAATTTTTTACTCCTTAAAACTAGTTTGAAAAGTCCACTCTACTGCCTTTGCCTTTGTGTCTAAAGAATTTACCAGTGTGGCAATGTAAAGCACAATGAAAAATCTTTTTTGTTGAATTGTATTAATGTTGACCTCAGTTACTTCAAAGTAAATTAGAGATGTACAACACCAAGCAGATGCATACTTAAATAGCCACAAAACCACCCTAGTCAAAAGAAAAAGAGAAATCAATTAATGACACAAACCTTCAAGATTTCTGAACACCATCAGCTGGTAGTTAATGAGGTGAGAAGAAAACCTGACCTTCAAGCAAGTACTGGCAAGTACTACACCAGCCAAAATGGGATGCAAATCTGGTCAAGGAAGGCCATGCACCTATTATACCATCACACTGAATTCAAAGGTATTAGATAGGATCAGATAATTTTTGAATTTTTTACATGTCACACAGCAATCGGGTGGAGTCCATAGCTCAGTGCTATAGATGGTTATAGTATCATGGCTAGGAATTTAAAGCAGGACAGATGGAATTTCCTTCATTTAGGGAATCCCAAAAGTCTGCAAGAAACATTTGACATGCTCAAATGGTTTTTATGAATAGAACACTGTTATCTAACATGAAAATCTGCCACTTCTAGAGCAGAACTCAGCTAATATAAATTAGCACAGGCTTTCCTGCAGGAAGTAAAAAATAAACATATCCTGTTAGAACTACAGGGGGAATTTCATGTAGGCAAAAATCTAATTACACAAGATGGAGTTCATTACACAAGATGGAGTACAGCCAGTGACACCAAGTAACGTACTTACTCTTTTGAAATGTGTCATAGATTTTTTGGTTTTTAATAGTTAGGCTTTCTCTAGGCCTTCCTTTTTATTCATCTGAAGTGCTCATTTGTGTGAAATCAGTTGTAATGGATATAATGAAAATTTACACAGGTCTTGTATAACTGGATTTAATGGCTAGAATCTGAAGTTTAGGTTTGGCCAGCATCAGGCCACAAAGGCACCTTTGTATGGCGTCAAATTTTTTTTTTGCAGAAACTGGAGACAAGTGGCAATAAAAATTAAAGTGTTGAGACTGTCTTTTAAAATACTTCACACACTTCATAAATAAAGCTCTGTATTTTTAGAATATTAATAAAACTGTCCTGCTTCTGCCCCTCCGGTTTTAAGTATCCATCGTGTCCCTTTAAAGCAGTGACCCCTGAAAAAGGGAAGCAGGCAGAAAGCAAAGCCAGTAATAGAGCACATATCCTGAAGAAACAAAACCAGAAAATTATTGAAACACACCTCCCAGAACTGTTCAAAACCTACACAGCAGATTTCAAAACATCAATTTATAATTGTATGTGTGTGCCTAGTGCCAAAAAAGTGACATTGGAAATTACATGTGATTTCCACACAGCCCAGAGGTATAGGTGGCTCATTGAGCCCTGTGCCAAGTTCAGTGAATTCCTCATGTGTTCAGTGGCAAGCACTGATCATGCAGTGGTAGTGGTGGTGCTCTGTACCAAGAGCTGGCATTTCTAGTTGTCTATGTTTTAATTCCTTCCTCATGCCTTTGGGATAATTCTGCTGTGAAACATTAGCCTGCCACTCAAAGGCAGAAAGAACATCACACTGTACATTTAGCAAGAGAAGAAACCCAGGAAGAGTGAGCACAGATGCAACCACCCCTTGTATAGACAGCTCTTTGGCTTATTGATTGAGGCTGCCAGAAAGCAGAAGCAAAGGAGATTGTCTGCAGGAGTATTTGTATTCCACACACTAGCAACACAAAAACAGTGAGAAAAATCAATCAGCAATAGTAATTCTTTTTTTCTCCAGTTTCTAGGATTTTTTTTTTAATACTTGGAGCAGCACAAAGTCATGCCCCAGACGTTTCACATTACATTTACATATGGCTTGCTCATCACCTCTTTTGGTCTTTCCCATTCCAAAACAAACAAAATTCTCTTCCATTTGCTCATAAAAGAAAATTTGTTCATATCCACACTACATGTGGAAGGGATTCCAACCAGGATGATGCCTGGTTATCTCTGCAAAGCTAAATCAAAACCCCAAAGGTGAAGTGATTTTAATACCCAGATATGACAATAGGAATTTCAGAAGTTCGTCTTTGTCAGCTTCATCTTTTTCTGTGTTTGAGAGGCTCTCTTTTTTAATTGGATTCTGTAAATACAACTCTACTGATAATTAACTGTACTAAATAATCTATATCAACAAGTCCATAAACTGAACCAATGTTATAAAATCAAATACATATTCAAGTATCTAAAAAACACTGAGTTTTTAAATTTAGGAATTTAATATCTCGATATCTTCATCAGGAAATTATCTTCCCACTGTAGCAATCTAGCTCACATATATATTTCCATTATTAAATTCAGTTAGTAAAAAAAATCACTTTTTTTACATACCAAAGTACTATTCTGAAACATGTACTGTTGGGATAAGGGGCATAGTTAAGGTAATACCTTGGGAGAACTCTAGGCAAAACCAGAAAGCAAAATTTGGACCAGAACACTCCCTCTGTTCAGAATTAGTTTGAAGCAGAGTATTTTTATTCAGGTCTCTCTGGAAATCGTTCCTGTAAGCAGAAAGTCTACTCTTTGACTAGCTTCTAGCACTTCAAAGTCTGGGCTCGTGCTGCAGGATGAAATAGCTATTGAGTGAGAAAGGGAGTAAAAGCTTTCTGAAGCCACCTTGCCAACATGACTCAAAACAACTATGAAGGGACCATCTATAAAGCCTGAAAGTTAAATCTCTCTTCACAGAGAATTTTTTTTACCTTTCTGCTAAAACTACCAGAAAGCATCATTTAGTTCTTTAGAGTTTCTGGCATCTCCAACCAGCCTGAAACCACCAATTTGCCTTTTGAAAGGCAATGATTTTTTTCACATTTTTGCTTACTGTAACAGTAAAGATTTAATACAGTGTGATCTATGAATACATTACATTTGTCTTGAATATTAATTGCCATAACAGGAAAATTACTGTGCTGCACAGCCAGTGTGTGGCTAGACAGTAGAGAAAATGTTTCCACAGTAAATAAACAATGTAGCAGACACAGGTATGCTTGAGTTTATTTCATGTGATCAAATTATTAGCTGTTGTTTGAATTCCTGAAAGGAAAGCTGCCATCATCAACAATGCTTTCTTTTAATTTTTCTGCCAAATAAATAGGTATGTACACAGGAGATTTCCTCTGGTACCATAACATTTGTGTTCAGAGCGTGAAACAAACAATTAGTCTGTGTTAGCTGTTGGAGGTCATTAGTGCAAAATGGGTAACAAAAGGGGAAAAAAAAAAAACCAAACACTGGAGAAATGGGAAAAAAGGACTGTGTATGTGTCTCTGTTTAAACATTCGCCAAGCAGACCTCACCTACATCTTAAACATATAAGTGACAGAAGAAGGAGGGAAAACCCTTTCATGAGCAATACTCTGTTTTGGATATTTCTTTAATCATGTGTTTATCAAAATTTTTGTATTTGTGCTTTTCTGTAGAGTTTAAAGCTACTGCTTATATTTAAAAAACTTTTTCCTTGTTCAAAAAATAGTAATTTCACAATCCCACAGCATGAAACCTGTAATTTTGCCCACATTTTCTCTGTGCCTTGTGTCAGCTTCTCATCTTTCATATGGTTGGCTATTTTCAGCATTAAACTATGTGTAAATTACTACTTTTTCAAGAGATATTAGAAAGTCATTACTGCTACTTAAAAAGAAAGAGGAAATATGGAAATATAGGAATAGTAATATTAAAAACGCTGTCTTCCCACAATTATGGCCAGTGAGTCCATAGGAACTGTATTTAAGCTGAAGTAATACAGATGGTGTTCTGAGAGAATGAGCAAGACAAATGTACCATGAAAAGAATGGATAATAAAAACACTTCTGCGGACAAAACTGACTTCTTTCAAAGAATATATCAACTTACTAAGTCATAATGGTTATTTAAGTAGGGAGATCCATGTCATTTGTGGAGAACAAACCACCAATAGATCTGTAAAGCTTCAGTCCATTAAATACAGAGGAGTTTTATACTATAATATAAATATTATAAAAAGTTTAATTGTTGGTATCCTATTGTGCAAAGAAAGTATATATCTTTAGTTCTGACACCAAGTCCAGTAACAGTGAGAAAGTATTTAAAACACAGGGTTCTTACAAAGTAATTGGAAGAAAAAAATGGCAACACCATAAAAAACATGAGTGAATAGGGGTGAGTATTTTGTATAAGAAGAGAACATTCAGTGGAACCATTGAGTGTCAATTTTTAAGCAAATCGAAGCCATAAAGTACTTCTCAGAATAATGTGTAATTATGGTGTGGAATCCATTGCCACAGGACACTGTAAATGCCAAAATTATAAATACATGGGATATAGGTACATCNCAAATGACACACTGGATGGCTACACGGGTTTTGAATTAGGATCAGGACATAAGATGGAGTAATGTTTTCTTACATAAGCATATACCATAGAAAAACATCAGGTAAAGTCAGCACATAGTCCTTAAATATTCTCAATTATATCATAAAAGAATTTTGAATTTTGTAGTGTGCAAAATTCTCACATTCAAGAGATATTCCTTAAAGCATATCCAGTGTCTAGAACCACTCATCACCATGGTATGTTTTCTGTATGGTGGTGCAGTGCTGTGCACAGGTACAACTTCATACAATGTATATCACCTTTGACAGCAACCTGTTTTACACATGACATTAAAGTAGATGACTGTGGGCATTTGTCTACAATATAAACCAGTGGAATAAGAAATGCTTATTTGGAAGACAAGACATAAAAATGCAGCTCAGGGGCAGCTTTTAAGTTTATATTAGACATTACAGGTTATATTGCAGGTTATATTTCAAACAAGCACAAATTGTTCATTCAAGCTCAGTAATTATAGTTGCTGGTATTTTGGGAATGTCACAAACTAAAAGTTATATAATAAAGACAGAATTTAATTTTCTCTCTGATATATAAGAAATCCCTTTTCCTGGATTAAACTGGTACAGGCAACTATTTCACTTGTGAAATTTTTGGCAGGTAAATTTTGTTTAACTGTTGGTTTCTAATCTGTGTAATTTAAAAGTCATTAAAGCCTGCCTGCTTCCTCACCAGTCAACCTACTTATAAAGGACAGTTCTATTTGCATAATGAATGGTTACACTGGTGAGTCTCTGCCTGAGTTGCATAGAAAAGGCCACACAGATTAACTGGAGATGCTCACAATGTCATGCCTAAATCAGGGGCAGCTCAAGTGTTTCAAGGAGGCTGAGTAATAATCCTTTGTGGAAGTCACCTTAAACACCATCTGTTTTAATACCCTAAAACAGAAATAGGTCTAAATAAAGTTATAATTTCTTTACAAGTAGAATAAGAGTGAGTGAATATCTAGCTGACCACTGTTCTTACCATCAATGGAAGCTGTTTCCTCAGGACAGCTCAATTCATAACTGACCACATATATATAAGTCTTGTATGGGACAATTCCCTAAATATGAGGAGCTGACAGTTAAGTCCTGCCTCTGAGGTGTTCATGGTCTTACAAATGAAATTATTGAAGTATACAAATATCACCTGAATCAATACTGGCAAAATTATTAATATGCAAATTACGACAGGAAGATTAAGTGTCTATACCAAATCAGGAAATCCATTTCAGATGCAGAATCATACTGTAGACTACAAATGCTCAAAAACCTTCCATTTACCCAGGG
>WEIU01014510.1:111457-140597 GCA_013389925.1 Aegithalos caudatus
TTTTTTTTTTTGATCCCAGGTTCCATGGTAATAGTTACATGGGAACATCAATCTTGATCTATTTATTTCCTTAAGACTGGAGCATGCAGGTCTACAGAGAAAGGCTTGTAATGTACCATAAAGGCTCCATCTATAAGAAGTTCTCCTAAAGAAATGCAAGACAATTATTTTTAAAAATTTCATTAGTTTACACAACCTTCAAAGTGCTGTCATGCATTAGATGAGATACACGTAAAACTGAGTTTCTCTGACATTATGTTTTTAACTATATTTTTTAGCTACAATCTCTGAATGTTTGGATTGCTACCACTTGGGAGATGATAATTTTTTTCACCACATCATTTACCCCCTTGGCCACTCTAAGCACATAAAAATTTTTTTAAAATACCCTTATGCTTTAAGTCATAGAAATGTATAAACACCAAAACAGTTACACTATTTTGCACCTCTGGATGAAGAAAATTTCTTTCTCTTTACACCAAAGTTACCTATTCAGTTTGTTATTCATTGTTTTTATATTTGCCTTGTCTGTCATACTGTGTTGCTCATTTTCTTTTCCAAAGACACTTGTGATGTTTAAATATCTGCTACTAAATAAAGTTTCACTCTTCCTTGTGGTATGAAAGGAACACACTGTACAAATTAAAGAGCTTTCTATGAAGAAATCTAATTATAAAAACACAAGGCCTAATTCAAAGCCTATTTTAGTCCATGGAAATACTTCTATTGACTTCGTTGAGCTCAAGCCCATACTCAGCAATATTTAAGAAACATATTGTTGAATAAGAAAAAAGCTTATTTCCAGTCAACAAACCATCCATGGGCATATTGATTGCAAAAATATATTTACATTATCTCTATATACTCATATAAAGCATGCAAATTGATCATTTTGGAAATACAGTGTTTTAGCAGAGCAAAGTGTTCATAGGAAAATTCATATATTCCTGTATATCTATACAGGATTTTTACAGATAATATATGGAATGAGGAAATAATTTCCTCTGTGAACATCACATGATGGGGATGTGAAAGTTTATTTGGGAAATGTGAGCATTCGTCAAGTTAAAATTCCTCATTCAATAACTTCCCATAACATTAATGGCCATATTTCTACAGTGGTCAAATAGCCACAGGCTATACTTGGTTCTTAGTGGGCATTTCTGCATCCTTGAAAACCTGTATTTATCAAGAGCCCCGAACACAGACATTTTGTCTCCTTCTGCCCCTCAGCAGGACAGTGGAAGCAACAGGATTTGCTCCCTTTTTGCTTTGCCTGTTGTCTGAAAGACCCAGTGAGGAAGCCAATAGTAAATGGAGCTGGCAGAGGAGGGGCTTGCTTTGATCAGTGAAAAGACTACACCTAGATCCAGCCTCTGTGCCTGAGACAGCTTGCTGTGCAAAACAAAAGTCTCTGTGTGCAAATTTCCCCATCACACACTTTCCTTCTCCGCTGTGTGAATTCAGTCTGGCTGGGAAACTTCCAGAGCTACCAGCTGAGTAACTCAATAGAGGAGAGTTTGTTTTGAGGGAAGGAACAGGATTTCCAAACTTTTTAAGTAAAGAAAATCCACTGAGTAATCACTACAGCAACTAAAGACTGTGGATGTGATGCCAGCTAAAAACTATGAATGTATATTTTGAAAGCCAGCCAGAATAATTTTTAATGACCTTTCTCAATCCATGTGGCCTCTAGATAAAGAAGAGATTTTGCTTTGAGTAGGTGTCCTCAATGCAAGCAGAGCATATGTCACTTGAAAAGCGGGATGAGCTTAAAAGAGTAAATTTCTGCTAAATTCAATGTTATTTCAGAGGAGAACTTTAAATCTTGGGATTATTCTTTCCCAATGCACACATTCATGTTTATTTACCAACCCATATTTTTAACACAGCTGGCTAATTCTGCTTTCCCACAACTTTATTTAAGGAAAGCTATCCAAATGTTTTCTAGATAATGTTAACTTCTTGTTAACATAAAAGCTATATCTCCAGAAAGCAAAATCCTTTCTAAAGGCATTGTAGCACATTCTCAGCAGCAAAATACTATCAAGATGAATCATTACATTATGATTTGAATATCCAAAACCATTTTGAAGTATGAGTGACAAAAAACCAAACTTCCAGTGCAAGCATTGAAACCCCATAAAAATAGGCACTAACACTGCAGGTCCTGACTGAAGTTTCTTGAAAGCATACCTATATGTAAAATTATATAAATGCTTCAATGTTAATTAGATGTGTGCATTTGGTTCACTGTAATTCATTAGACTACTTAAAAAACCAAACCAAACAAACAAAAATGTAAAGTTTGTTAAATCCAAGTATAATAGAAATAGTCACAAATTAGGTAAGACAACGTTCTCTTCTTGCAAAAGATAAAGTATAATCACAGGAACAGTTGTATACACATTTTGAGCAGAATTGTGGATATAATTATCTCATGTAGAAATCCATAAGAAGTTTGCTTCCAGTTTTGATCCAGGATTCAGTTACAGTACATTCCCAAATTCACTGTTCTTTTCAAACCTCTAGACATGAAGTTCTTCTAATTCTTCTTTCTTAAACACAAATCCATGCTTTAGTACTAATTTTTCTGTGTCTCAACATTTCAGTCTTCACCAGTTTTAGCATAAATATTGCATTATACTCTAAAACAATGAACAGCAGTAATTCATGCACAGCTGCATTATTAAACAAACATTATTTCCATATGCTACAGATTTCTCAAAGACCAGAACTACTCAGCTGCAAAAATCCACTGTATCTAAGCAATTTAAGAACTGACTGCTTAGGAGTAACTTTCAAAAGAAAATGAGAACATATTAATGTGATAGAAAAGCTTGCCTAGTAGAAACAATCCATTTATAGTAATGGAGATAAAGAGATTAATTTGCTAATAGTGGTTACTAAAAGCCAGTCAATGGAATATCAAATCTCTCAAAAATGGAGGAAGGAAAACACATTGTAAGCCATCAGTGTTAAATTATCTTTTAGACTGTAGTGACAGACAGAAATGTCTAGCCTAAATGTCCTTGGATAAAAATTCAAGATGAGTTTTTCATAAACTGTATACAAAAGGCAGGGAAATCTGCTTATGCCTTTCTTTTCTGTTGCTATCTATTGATGGGTGACTGGCTTAAACTCCCAATGAAACTTCCAAAAAGTCAAGTGGACTATTCATACTAATTTTCTGCACTGCAGATCACAACTTCAGTATGCAAGAGTTCAGGCACTAAATTCTTCTATCACTTTTGCCATTCCCCCAAATCTAAGTTTTGATAAAAATTCTCATTACATCTCTAAGATTCAACTGAACATCCTTGAAATGTATCACATTCATTTGTTATTGTTCTTCTTAATTTAAAGAAGATGAAGACTAAGTCAAAACCTTGCATACAGACCAGCAGGAAAAAAAAAAAACACTGGAAGCACTGAACTATAAACTGAAACTCAGGAGTCAAACTGGGATACGTTGTACAATAACTAGTTCAGCACACAAATGGAGGCAAGCGGAAAAGGGGAGTGCTAAATGTTCAGTACTGGGCTAAAAGAATGCCTTCCAGTTTTAAAAAGCATCTACTTTGTAGCACAAATAGATAATCTTATTCAAACAGAGCTTAATAAGCCACTGAATTTATCTCTAAAATCTGTGTGATTAATTTCTTCTCTCTTAAAACTCCTTTTAATGCCCATTCTCTTTATAAAACTACATACATTTTCTTTCAATGACTCCCTGTCTGTTCCATTCCTTATCTGAACTAAAATGTGGACTTAAACTTTACGTATCATATAGAGAGGGTTTTCTGGGTGTCCTAGAGAAGCCAGACACTAGGAAAATTAATTCTACTTGAGGCTAGAAGATGCTTATGGACTCCTGACAAGCCTAAATGCCATTGTTTTCAATAGGCAGAGGAAGCCAACAGGCAGCTTTTGCAAAAAGAAACTCAGCTTTGTTTCTGCCATGTGCAGAAACAAATACTGTATTATGTGTGCAACTCTCATTTTACACAGATGAAATGTTATTCCTGACTTTGACTCCACTTAGCGCACTGGAGGCTGAAATTTGCACCACAGCAGCAGGGAAAATAGCAATAGCTGCTAGGCAGCTAGATGCTGGGGAAGGAAGTTCAGGGATTACTTAAAATACTTTAACACAGGCAGCTGAGTGGTATGATGTTCGTAGTGAGTATGATTCACTATTTGACAAAATAATGGAAGGGATCAATAGCATTAACCCTAACCTTTCTATACCTACTCAGATCAATTCAGTTTCTGCTGTGATTCATAAAGAACAAAGATCCTCAATAAATCACACAGCAAAGCTACTGTGGTGGTACATTAACACTCTCACCTGGGGTGAGGGTACAGTAGCTGAGTACTTGGCTAAACTGAAAATGGGGTTGCTGACTCCCCCCGCTTTCAGAGGCCACGATGCCCCAACCATAGAAGCAATCACTAGGAGCATTAGAGTGGCACCAGCATCTCATGAATTGTCTCAGGGACCTAGAAGACAGAATAGATCAGGCAGAACAGGTAGACCAGCTTATAGAACAAAAGCGGTCAGAACATCCACCAAAACAACATATGGAAAAAAGTCCAAATCTGAATCAAAGAGTGCCTCAAGGAGAGCTGCTACGCCTTCTACAAGATGATCCCTCTCTCCTAGGCATCTCCAGCCTGAAAATTGATATAAACCTTGCAATGGACCCAGGGAATGGCATTCCCTGGGTCCATTGCAAGGTTTATATCAATTTTCAGGCTGAAAGTTTAATCCTCTCTGGAAAGTATCTGATATTACAAGTACTGATTTAAATGTGCCATGCTGTAAGGAAGAAATATCAAATGAAAGAATATAGAGATATTTGACCCCGGCTAGGTTTTGGCCCAAGGGTATCTCCTACTTTCCAAGAGAGGCAGGAGTCAAAGACAAATATCCAGGGTTCAAAGATCAGCATAGATAGCAGAACAAATAGTAGCTAAATATTTAACTAAACTATTTGAGGCAGGTATTCTGTACAAGCTATTAACTCAATCAAAAGTATTATTTAAAGATATAGTATAACAGTGGGAGAAAGAATATTTGGCTGAACAGACTGGGAGGCAAACCCACAAAATCCACGTCTGAAAGATGAGCAGAAGGACTCGAAAGTTTGTTGCACGGAAATACCCCGGGTTTCGAGCAATGGCAGACACGGGGTCTGGATGCTCGGTATCAGATCCAACCCCGACCACCGCCAGCTTCCTTAACCCGTCTGGAAGTCCCCCCATCCAATGGAATTTAGCCAAATGGGAGGCAGCTACTTTCAGGAAAAATAAAGCCCCCGAGACAGAGCAGAAAAAAGTCCTGGGACCACCATCTCCTCCATCTCCTGTCGGCGGACCACCAGAAGAACCCCCAGCCAGATGGCCTGACGATGAGGATGTCAAGGTACCCGACCTCCATCTCGCTTCCCCTCCTCCGAAAAAGAGGATCAGTGTGCGAGGACAAAAGATCATGGCTGTATCCTTGAATTACGTCCTAATTACCTTCAGAGACCTTCTGGTAAGGTATTTCTTGTTGAAAAGAATTCTCGAAATGCTAAGGAAGCTAGACTGGTGGTGGATTTCTCTCAGTTATCCTGAGGTCCCAACAAAATGTCCTTTCCAAAATACTGGGCCCCAAACCTCCATGCACTGTCCTGGATTCTGCCCACGGAGGTGTCCCGGATTTCTCTGGATGTGTCTCAGGTTTTTTATCATATTCCTATCCATCCTCTTAGTGCTCTGCGGCTTGCTGTATCTGACGGACAACATGTCTACAATTTTAGGAAAACTCCAATGGGGGTCAGTCTCAGCCCTTTTCTCCTCCATCTCCTCAGCACTGCAATTGCAGCCGAAATTGCTAGTACGTTGGATATTTGGGTTTTCGCTTATATGGATGAGTTCCTTCCCTGCCACCCAAGCTATTGCTACCTTGCTACAGCTAGCCACACTGTGTGTAATTTTCTTCAAGAACTAGGCACTCAAATCAATTACAACAAAACAACACCTGAACCTACTAGGGACATAACAATTTTGGGTTATAAAATCAATGACAGTACAATAGGTATTCCTGATGATCAATGGGACAAAACAAGGACTCTGATCAACAAGATTTTGGCTAATAAAGAATATGACTTCAGAGACTTGTGGGACACTTGAATTTTATTGTCCCTTTTACTAATCAACATGTTATTTTGTTTCAATCTATGTATCATGCCATAACTGAGAAATGCAATTTTGTTTTTAGCAAAACATGTAAAATTGTTGTGTTGTAAATGTTAAATCAAAGACATAAAATCAAATTGCAACCTAGGCCATCAGTACCAATTCCTCAACTGGCAACAGATGCCACACCTGATGTTGGAGCCATATCCCATATCACCACCAGCGGGTGGTCTCACACCAATTTTTCAAAACATAGAAATATACATTTGCAGGAATTGCTGATGGTGCTATGTTGTCAGTTACGTATTAACCCAAGGTCCTTGTTGTGTGACTCACAGTATATTTGCCACAAGAGATTTGGCAAGCTGCCCTGGCTGTTTGCTCTCTATGCAAACATATTTCTAAAGAAGACGTTATTGTACTTTCTTCCATCAAGATATAATCCTGCTGATGGCCCAACTCATGGTCATCCTCCTGATTGGACCACGGGGTATTACTCGCACCTCGGGAAGCCCAAGGGAGGGGAATGCTTAAGGATGTATCACAGTATAAATCCTTTTTAAGAAGACAAAGAAACATGGATCTCTTTTTTTGTCTACTCACCAATGTAGCCAACCCTTTTTATTCTTCAGTTTTTCAGCTTGTAAGTTTTGAAAGTTTGTAAGAAAACGGCAGTCAAGTTCGTGACTGTTGAACAACGGAAAGCTCAGATTTACATGACTTCCTCTTTAGTGACTTCAAACCCTGTGATGAGATCAACAAAACACAGACAAGATTATGTATTCCAAATGCATCAAGAGTCACGTGCTAGCTAAGAAGTACATTCAAACAGCAGTTCATTCAAATTATTTTATATTATTGCCTATTTGACAATATGTGTGTAATGCTTCCCAGTACAAACAAAACCAGGCAGTGCCAAATCTGGAAACTTTACGTTAAAGAGATCAAATCCAGGGGAGCTCAACAGCAGAAGCAAGTTGAAATGTTAGCAGTATTGAATCATACCAGCTCCAGAGGTCAATTCCTTTCCTTATGTTTTAAGAGATGGCTTTTTAAATGTTGATATAACTCCAAGTGTATGGAGTTACTGGCTTCTTTACATCTTAAATATTATTTGATATACCCACCAAAGCTTTTTAAAGGTCTAGAAGCAAGCTATGCAAAAAAGGAGCTCTGCAGATACTAGACTCTTAACACTGCATTTTTTCAAATATTGGCTTCTATGAAACTTTGATTCTGATTCAGCAGAATAAGCTGGCTTGCTGTGGAAGGGAAGAGGCTGATAAACAGGATATTGCACAAAGACTAGCAAGGTACAAATAGAATGTCTAAGTGCACTCTTTGCAATTCTGCTAAGAAAAATGAATTATAACTAATTGAACCTGTAAAAAAAGATCTAAATAAAGTAATCATCAATGTCAGATTAAACAGCACTTGTAACAGAAGTGTAACATTACTATATCGACTGCTTGTTTTTCTTTCCAGGCTTCAGTTTAAACTCCTAGCTATGTGATGCTCTTCTGAATCCTCTAGTAATTGACTGTGTGGACTTAGGTAAAGATGACACTTTCCAAATCAACTGAACTTATTGCAGCAAGTTCTTATGGATGCTGTATTTTAAAGTTCCTGCAGCGCTCAATAATCCTGCGCTTGTAAAGTCTGATGATGCAGAACAGTAAAGAATGATATCCTTCTTCACTGTCTAATATTGGTGTAGTTTCATATGCAGAAAGCCAACTTCTTCATCCTTTTTTGCTGCAGATCTTTCCTACAAGGGGAATGAAGCATAATCTTGAAGCATAAAAACAGTCCTGCTTATGTGGTACCATTTACAGTCTCACTGTTTCCTTCATTTGCTGCCTTCTCTTCCATACTCTTTTATACTACCATGTGAAAACATTCAAAGTAAATTAACCCTTGATACATAAATTCTAAGCCTGTGAATGCAAATGTCTGCATGGTAAATAAAATGATGGCTCAGTTAATCTGTGACAAAACATTTTCTGTGATTTGATTTGATTCTATTTTATTTTACTTTTTTCATTTGATTTTTATAAACAGAGGAGCACAGGCAAGTCATTTTCCATGAAAGCATATCACCTCACCTTCATCTATTCTCTCCTCTCTCCTCTCTCCTCTCTCCTCTCTCNTCTCTTTTCTCTCTTCCATGCTCTGCTCTGCTCTCTTCTCTGCTCTTCCCTTCTCCTCTCTTCTCCAACAGGTCCATGTCCTTCCTGTGCAGGAGACCTCAAAGCTGGATGCAGCACTCCAGATAGGGTCTCATCAGTGGAGTAGAGGGGCAGAATCCCCTCCCTCTCCCTGCTGCTTTTGATGCAGCCCAGGGTACAATTGGCTTTCTGGACTGCAAGGGAACACTGTTGAGTCATGTCCAGATTTTTAGCCATGAAAATTCCAAATCCTTCTGCACAGGTCTGCTCTCAATGAATTCCTCTCCCAGTCTATGCTCATGTCTGGAATTGCCCCGACCCAGGTGCAGCATCTTGCACCAGAACTTACTGAACTTCAGAGCTGTGTCCAGGCCCACTCCTCAAGCCTGTCAAAGTTCCTTTGGATTACATCTCTTCCTTAAAGTGAATCAACTGCACTTCTCAGCTTGGTGTCACCTGAAACTTGCTGGGGCTGCACTCAATTCCACATTTGATGTCATTGATGAAGACATTAAACAGGACTGGTCCCAATATGGACTGCTGGGGGACACCACACATCACTGATCTCCATCCAGACTTTGAGCTGTTGACCACCAACATCAACCATCAGTTGACCATCTCTCTGCTGTCCTGACATGTCATCTTGGCAAGAAATGTGTTTATATGCAGGAAACATAAGCACACACAGAAATAGGATAACACAGTGGGTTAATTTCTGCTGTAAATTTGCTTTCTTAGCATACCAGAGCAACTGAAGGCATTAGGGACTAATGAAAAACACATATCTCTGTCTTGTGCTTCTGGCTGAAAGTACCTTCAGCCATCAAGTAAATGCCAGTCTGACTCCTTTTTCTCTAAGGGGAACAGTCCTTCATTCATTTTCTGCAATTAAAGTAAGAACTCCCATGCCAGATTATTTTCTCAGTGGTGCATTCCTTATTCTTCATGAACTCTATGATATCCAAAGACTTACTACAATTTTGTAATCTGCACCAATCAAAACTCTTTTACCATCCTGGCTATCATTTCCCCCTTTATGTCACAACTGGAACTCAGTCAATACTGCTTTCTGGGTCTAACTGAACTACAGTTATTTTGAAGTGAAATGCATATTATAAACACAAAAATACATAACTTCTGACGTGGTAGCCTTCTTCTTGCTTTTGTAAGGGTGTCATGGCTTTAAGTAAACCCTGTAATGGAGCTTTGCCAGGTATATTCTATCCCCAGAGATGTGAACTACAAAGTTAGAAAGCTGTATTAAAAATACATGCATTCTCCATTACATTTCCACAATATATGTGGTTGAGAGCACCATGGAAAAATGAAGCTTCCCTGAATAACTAAGTTCATGACAGCACATTTAACAAACTCAGACCTAGAAATAATGCAAATTTTTTTTCCAGAAGGAGAAAAGGCTACACTATTATTTGCTGATACATAAAAATTCTTAGAGCAGGTTTGGCCCAGACATGACAAATGAAGCAGATTTCAAAACAGAGCCAGATCCTACCTTAATTAGTCTATCACTATCAGTATTTTATAAGCCTTCTATTATTTGGAGAAAGAGAAGAAGTTCCCATGAGTACCAAAGATGAAAGGTTATTCATATTATTTATGATATTTAGGTTCCTACAGCCATTCAGATGCAAAATAATTCCACCTCTGGGTAAAAGATTATTTATAAGGCCAGTTTATTTAAACATATCAATTTTTGAAGGTGTTCATATGAAGATTTACTGTTGCTTATTCAATGGTGTGAATAATTCATTCTTTTCAAGACAAGCATACACTCATTTCAGAGAGGAAATGCCTCCAAAACCACATTTATTGACTTGGGGACCAGCATTCACCAAGCAACATCAGATAAGTAACTCACAGTAGGAAATAAGAGGAGCTTTAAGGAACATGCTGAAATGAGAAAAAAAAAAAATTAAAAAGGGTTTTGCCCTTTACTGTTCCCAACAGTATTGTTTTTTCTTCAACAATAAAACCCTATTTCACGTTTATTAGTGCCAAAACTTAAAAAGAAAATCTGGCTGTAAAATTAAGCCTATGATGTACCAAGAACAACTGGAAGTAAACAACTGCATCCTGTCCTTCACAGTAACTGGAGCTCTCTGCCACTGCTTAAAAGGCCCAGCAGTGTGCCCTGCCCTTGGAGAAATGTAACCAGTTGGTTTCGGGATACAGCCAGATCCACACAACTACCTGCGGTATTGTCACGATCCGCTAATGCAAGCGGGGATTGTGATGGTTCTTTTAGTGATCCCAAAGTGCAAAAGAACACAGCAGGGGGACAATAACACTTTACTCTTAACAACAGTACACTTTTATTAGTGCACACAATATGCAATAGAGGGAGAGAGAGAAAGAGAGAGAATAGAGAGAGAGGGGGCAATAGCTACCAACATAGATGAGATCCTCGTGGTCCTCTCGTGGTCCAATAGATTCATCTTCTGTGGGGAGATCTCAAGCTGGGTTAACCTGGGGAGTCTCTTTATAGTCCTTTTCAGAGCAGGAGGCAAGAGGCCAAAAAGGAGGTGGGGGTCTCAGGCAATCAGTGTAGAAACAGGTGCAGAGCAAAGACAAAGCGAATGTCCACACAGGGAACAGGCACAGAACACACACCAGAACAGGCTGACCCTGAATCAGCCTGGTGTGGCGTGCTCACTGTTTTCTTGCATGAGTTCTCATGGGGATGCATTGATCCAGTAGGTGCACCTGTAGGCCATGGTTGGCACAAATCCACCGCAGCCAGGCCAGTATTCCTGAGTGGGGGGTTTCAGAGTTTTCAGTCCAAGTCCCAAGGACCATCATTCGTCATCCTTGGCGATGGTTGTGAGGCAAATTCGAGGGACTTTTGGAACTGACTCTTACAGGTATTTGGCTGCAAGCTCTCAAAGACTGCACAATGCTCCACTCCCAATCGCGCAAGTGGAGCCCTCTCTTGGAGGGTCAGGTCTCTCAGGCAGTATTTAAGGGGCATGTAGGAAACAATTAGGGAAGTCAACACTCAGTTCAAACTTAATTTGGCAACTTTTGTAAAGGATAATAAAAAATGTTTTTACAAATATATTAATGGCAAAAGGAAGGGTAACTCCAATCTTTGTTCTCTACTGGATGTGAGAGGGAACTTAGTAACTAAAGATGAGGAGAAGGCGGAGGTGCTTAACAACTGCTTTGCCTCAGTCTTTAGTGGGAAGACGGCTTGCCCTCAGGACAACAGTCCTGGGGTTGGTAGATGATGTCAGGGAGCAGAATGGTCCCCCTGTTTTCCAGGAGGAAGCAGCCAGAGAACTGCTGAGACGCTTGGATTTTATTAATCTATGGGGCCAGATGGGATGCATCCCAGGGTGATGAGGGAGCTGGCAGATGAGCTTGTGAAGCTGCTCTCCATCATTTACTAACAGTCCTGGCTCTGGAATCTGGAACTGGTGAGATTCCAGATGACTGGAAGCTGTCTAGTGTGACACCCACTCACAAAAATGGTGGGAAGGAGAATCCTGGTAATTATAGGCCAGTTAGCCTGACCTCAGTACCCAGTAAGGTAATGGAGCAGTTTACATTGAGCATCATTATGCAGCACTTACAGGATGGCCAGGGTATCAGACCCAGCCAGCACGGGCTTAGGAGGGGCAGTGTAGGAGCGGGAGGGCCAGGGTGGAGAGAGAACTCTGGAGTGCAGGGCAGCTCTTGGAACATGCAGTTTATTCCATGAGTCGTGGAGGCCAGAGCTTTGCTCAAGCTGCCAGCCAAAACTTGAAGCATGCCCGAAAGAGAGTGAATTTCCTGTTACAATACATTTTATCTTCTTCTGTGTTGAATATTCTAATTTACAGTAGCCAACCTGTACAAAACACAAATCTTACAGAATTTACGTACAGCCTATAAGAACTACTACATTACCGTACCGTGCTACATTCTAAACCCAAAAGCTAATTCCTAAACCCTTTTCCTGCCACCTTGGCAGGACCCCTCCCCCTTGGTGTCTTTTTGTCTACTAGGGGATTGCTCAATCTCAGGAATCTTGCTTTCAGTTTACTTAATCTTTGTCTTCCTATCACACAGTAACTTGGCTTCTTATATCTCAAAGCTGGCTTGCATCTCTATTTCGCTTATAGGTTGTATATTCTTATAACCTTTTGCCAAGCAATCATATTTTGCAATCTGCTTCATCTTCCCCAACAGGGTAGGTTCTATCTGCCCAACCTGATCTTTTATGATGAGATGACTCATCTGGTAGATGCAGGAAAGGGTGTGGAAGTTTTCTGTTTCAACTTCAGACACTGTCTCCCACAGCATACTCTTGGCAAAGCTGGCAGCCCATGACTTGGACAGGAGCTGAGCTAGATGGCCAGGCTGGGTTAAGAACTGGCTGGATGTCCAGGCCCAGAGAGTGGTGGTGAATGGTGCTGCATCCAGCTGGTGGCCAGGCATCAGTGGTGTCTCTCAGGGGTCTGTGCTGGGGCCAGTTTTGTTCAATATCTTTATTGATGACATGGATGAGGGCATTGAGTCTTTCATTAATAAATTTGCAGATGACACTAAGCTGGGAGCATCTGTCGATGTGTTGGAAGGTAGGAGGGCTCTTCAGAGAGACCTGAAGTGATTGGATGGATGGGCAGAGTCCAATAAAATGAAGTTTAATAAGTCTAAGTGTTGAGTCCTGCATTTTGGCAATAACCCCCTGCAACATTAGGCTGGGGACAGTGTCGTTGGACAGTGCCCAGGCAGAAAGGGACCTGGGGGGTACTGGTGACAGCAGCTGAACATGAGCCAGCAGTGTGCCCTGGTGGCCAAGAAGGCCAATGGCATCCTGGCCTGTATCGGGAATGGTGTGGCCAGCAGGAGCACGGAGCTGATTCTTCCCCTGTACTCAGCACTGGTGAGGCCACACCCTCAGTGCCGAGTCCAGTTTTGGGCCCTTCAGTTTAGGAAGGATGTTGAGATGTTTGAGCATGTCCAGAGGAGGCAGTGAGCCTGGTGAGGGGCTTGGAATACAAACCCTGTGAGGAACAACTGAGGGAGCTGGGGTTGTTCAGCCTGGAGAAAAGGAGTCTCAGAGTGACCTTATCACTCTCTACAACTTCCTGAAAGGTGGAGGTTGGTCTCTTTCTCCAGGCAGCAACTAACAGAACAAGAGGACACAGTCTTAAGCTGTGCCAAGGGAAATACAGGTTGGATATTAGGAAAAAGTTTCTTACAGAAAGAGTGATAAAGTACTGGAATGGTCTGCAAAGGGATGTGGTGGAGTCACCACCTCTTGACGCAAGGGCCAGAGATGCCCGGCTAGCCCACAGAGCCCAGCTCGCACACCTGGAGTGGCCGCTCCCGTGCCGCTGTTTCTTGAGCTCGGGTAGCGGTGCAGAGCAGCCCTGCCTGCTCTCAACAGCTCTCTGCTGTGATGCACCTTGAATCGGAGCAAAGGACAGGGAGAGGATTTTCCCACATGTGTCTCAAAGGGTTTATTCCCTCAAGGGGTGCAGGCAAAAAAACTGAAAAAGCTCATGCTTACAGTCTCTTTTAAACAGGGGAGGGACAGGGGGAAGATACAGTTCTCCAACCAATCAGGGGTACAGCAAGGAGGGGATTAAGGAGGGACCCACAATCTGACAGCCTATAGGGAAGGCAAGGGGAGTGGAAACGGTCACGTGCACCAATGGGGCTTTGAGAAAAAGGGGGATTCCCAGGCAGAGTTTAGGATGGACAGAGAAACGTCTGGAAATAAGGGAAGGGACAAGGAAGGATTGACACCGGGTGGATAATGCAACAGGTGTGTCTGGAGAGTGAATGGCCGCTTGGCAAGGGAGGGGAAAAACCTGGGGTAAAACCAACATATCAGGGGTAACAGGGATAAGCCATTGGGATAATAACTTAGCAAAAACCCACCACCACAATCCCTAGATGTGGCATCCAAAGAAGACTGGATGTGGCACTCAGTGCTGTGGTTTAGTTGAGGTGTTAGAGCTGGGTGTGACTTGATGACCTTGAAGGTCTCTTCAAACCTAGTGATTCTGTACATCACTGCCTGAGGCACCCGCCTGTGACGGCTCGTTCTAGTTAGACACTGCTATAGAGGCTGTAAGGTATTCTTTCTGCTAGATTTTATTAAAAACAACCCTCAGAATTTGCTGTAGAATGGGTTAGTCTATGATTTATAGTGAAAATAAAGTTAAAGATTTGTGAACTAAGTGGAATGAAGCAAGGAATTGTGAGGTATGGGTGACAGCTGATGGCAGACTGCTGAAGAATTTTTCATCAAAATCAAACGATCCAGAAAATACACAACTTCAGGAAGAAAAGTTACCCTCTCATGTAAAGGGCACCCTATTGGCAACTATAAGTGTATGGATTCACATTCCATTAAAAGGGCTTGAGATAGTATTAGACAGTGGGGATCTTTTTTCTGCTGTGCTTTGAGTCCTGTTCACTTGGCAGAGCTGGGACTAGCTCCTGATGTGTATATTCACATGCCACAGCAAGGACTCCAAAGAACATCTGGCTTTTTTTTCAGTGCCACTTTTTGCCTTCCAGAATGTACAGCATTCTCTAACAGTCCAGTATTTATATAAAAATGGATGTTTATTGTCTTACGTTTTGAAGAGAGAGGGAAGGCAGGAAATTCTTAGATATAAACATTCAAATGGGGATTTTCAGGTCTTCTCTTTTATCTTCCCAAACACATAAAACAATTGGACCTCCACCCATCAGCAAGTTCACAGCAAATTACAAAACCAGAATATTTCTTTAACTGAAAACAATCTTTCAGCTCACAAATTCAGTTACCATTCTTCAGTGAAACAGCAGAAAGAACAGCAAGCCAACAAATTGCAACAGACATGCTATATAAACCCCTTATGCATTTAACAACCAATACACTGCACATATTCAAAGTAGGTCATTCTATGAGTGTGAAATCCAACCAAAAAATGCAAAGTTAATATTATCTATAAATAAACAAAGGTGTTTCAGCAGAGGCAGTCAGGACATCTCAAAGTCTGTACAACAATTACTAAAGAATAATCTTCTAAAGATAGTATTTTTCAGTCAGCATTAATTGCACACTTCCAGAAGGATTGCAATAAAATTTTTAAGTGTAGCATGATTGAAACTCAGAAGAGAAGTGGAGAAACTCTAGTCCTGTAAACTTTTAATAACTAGAATAGTTGCCTATGGGTTTTATGGCAATACTCACACAAGTAATATTGGAAGTTATTAATGTTTGCAAGGTAAAAAATTTAAATTTGCAAGGAAAAGATTATAAACACTTCTGCTCTGGCATCTTTCCCATTAATGAAATGAGAAGGCTATGAAGTCAACCAAAACTAAGTATTTACACACAATTCCTAAAAATCTGATACCTATGAATAAAGTTTTAAAAAGTAAAAAGCCCTGATTGCCAGGGCGGAGGATAGATCCTTCAGTGACAAATGACCACAAAGCAAAAGTACTCTTTTTATTCAGAACTAGAATAGCATTGGAATAAAGCTCTTGAAAAGGACACAAAGTACTTTTGATGTTACAGAAGTCTACACCATTCATTAGTGAACAGTACTAATACAGACAGTTCAATCCAAGCCACTCATTCACTTGCTGGCCATTTCTTTCAAACAAAAAACACAACCTCTAAGAATCCATCTTCAGTCTTGTTTACACCCTCACTCCCATTTTTATTAGTCATTTTTATTTCACTGTCTCTGAACAAACCAGGAACAGAGAATCATTGTCCTGCACAAACAGGCCAACATCAAGTACTACTCTGATGCGCTTGCATACAAAATAAGAAAATAGCCATGCATGTGCTATTGGCACAAATGCCCTTATGAACCAATGTAGAGACAGTAACAAGAAGAGGAAAATGTTTTACAAAGCAATCAGGAGGGAACATGCCAAGTTATTATTTCAGAACATATGTGAGTTGATGTAGTTTCAAAATAGCTGTAATATTTTCCATTGTATGTCTCAAAAAATGTTCTTATTATTGAACCTAGAGCATGAATACAAGTAAGTGGATCAGCTTTCACACACTGCCAGATAAATTCAGGATCAGTTCAACTCTACCCTAAAAGCACCAAAGGCTGTTCCAATATCAATAGTATTTTCCTGTTTTAATAATCATTATATTTGCTCATGCATGCTTTGATTTTACCTTTCATGAATCTGGTACAATAAGCTCTACATTTATAAGAAAATGAATAGCCAGGGGAAAAGGTTATTTCCTTTGGCTCAGGCCTACTCTTGCTGGGCTGGGCAGAACTATTCTTGACCCAGTTTTATAGGTTTCACAGTTGGCTGACCCATCCATTGTCAACTGATACGGATGTTAGCTCAACATTGTCCTAGCAACCAAGAAAGCACACAGAGATCTGAAGGAACCCCAGCATTTAAACATATAATCTGAGATCTCCCATTCTGCATGATCTAGGCAAGTGCAACAATGAACACCAGCTAACATGGACTAGGTAACAAGCTGCTCGGTAAAAAAGGCCAATAGCACATCTGGCTAAAGCAGGCTGCACAGCATGCTGCAAATGACTGCCTAATTAATAAATAGTCTAAAGAACATGTTCCAATCCAGAGATCATGTATCAAAACTGAATGAAGCAAATGTGACTATTCTGAAGTGCGTGCATACTGACACAAGGCTCTTTTCCTTCCAGCAACAAACAGTAGAGTTTGTGCAGACTCAGAATGGTTGAGAGTATCCAAGAACAGCCATGGCAACCCTGATACCTCCCAAGAATCCAGTTTCAATATGCTGTGAATTACATGTCTTACCCCTTCTTGCACTTTAATTGTAAGTAACAATGAGGTCACACTTTGTAAAGTGCATCAAGTCCAGGGTCAAGGGGAAGCACTGCTGTAAATCATTTTAGATTTAAAAGGAAACATGTAGTAATGTAGTAAGTGAAGTTCACCAATTACTGTAGAATCTCCACTCACATGCACTCCTCCAAAATGGCTTGGAGTTACCATGCCAATTTAAACCTGAAAATCAAGGTAAGAGTAAGAAAATTGAAACTTCGACTTCTCTTAAAATGTTTGCCAAGTTGAAAAATTTTCAGAAAAAGAGGTTTAAGAAATAATAGCTTGCACTGGGAAAACAGTCTTGTCTTTATTACTGTGTCAATAGTTTAGAGGTGTTACCCTTGTAATTCTTGTAACAAGCTTCTTTAGTATATTGTACAACCCAAGTGTTTCATTAGTCACCTTTTATTCATTCTTTTGTATATTCAAAATATTTTTTGGTCCTCTTTCCTGTTTTACATGTTCTGGATTCTCATCTTGCTCTTCCAAGAGAGCTGCTTACATAGGAGCAAAAAGGTCAGTTTTGGTTTGTCTGTATTTTAGCAGTTCACTTGGCATTCAATGGATGAATTACAGCTTTCCCATAGCTAAGGTATGTGTGACACTATATTCAGATTAATACTCCTACAGATTTGGTGGAAAGCTCACATGTAAAAAATCCTTATGTAATGGACTTGTACTGAAAAGTTGTATTTACTCTTAACAAGGTATCCCTGCTATTCCCTACAGATAGAAAGTCCAAACATGCCATAGGAAGTTTAATTACAATAGGACAAAAAGAGATGGATTTTAAAGGGTATTCATGGAGCTCACTGTTTCTTATTGCAAAGTCTGTGAGTGCACACCATACCAGCCAATTTCCTTATTTTTCTAACAGGATTGTCCACTGGCATCAGGCACCATTTAAGGTGCTACTCTGTCATATATTGCTCCAAAAAAAAGCAAATAGGTGGTTATTATCCCCACTCTTCCTATGGAATAAGATGCATTTAGGTCATCTATCTACCAATACCAATGAGGTTATGAATTTAAGTCCATAACAAGGAAATTCTTCCATTATTCAGAGCTTCTAGGTCACAAAATCAGAGAATATGCTGAGTTGGAACGTATCCACAAAGATCGAGTCCAGCTCCCTGACCTGCATAGGCCCATACCCAAGAGTCACACCGTGTGCCTGAGAGTGTTGTCCAAAGGCTTCTTGAACTCTGTCAGGCTTGGTGCTGTGACCACTGCCCCAGGGAGTCTGTTCCAACACACAGCCAGGCACTGGGTGAAGAACCTTTTCCTAATATCCAATGTAAACCTCCCCTGACTCAACTTTGTGCCATTCTTTCTGGTCCTTTCACTGGCCACCACAGAGAAGAGATCACTGCCTGCCCCTCCTCTTCTCCTCACAAGGAAGTTGTCAACTGCAATGACTCCCCTCAATCTCCTCTCCTCCAGGCTGAACAGACCAAGTAACACCAACCTCAGAGACATGCACTGACCTGATGGATTTGCCTATTCTTATCAATAGTATTAGGAGTCAGCATTTGCCACAAAAGAAACAGTTTTCAGAAAACAGTTTTTCAGTTTTTTGGTTTTTTTTGACTTATAAACTGGATCTATTCACTCCACCTCTGTTGAGCTAAATGCTCTGGAAAAGACATAAGTTTTTATCTGATGGGACTGTTTGTTGGTTGGTGATGGCGTTCTTGGCTAGTACAAAATACATGAAGTCCTTACATAGAGAAGGCACGAATCAAAACAGACAAATCTAGAAATATATTATCCATTGGGAAATGCAGAGATTATTTGTTTAAATTGTTTCATTCTTGCAGAAATGAAACATAGAATTCACCATGTGAAATTTCACCATGGATGATGGATAGTACATTGCAATGGATGATGCTATTTTAGCTGAATATACTATACATTCTAATGTGGTAGAGAATAATTCCTCAACTTGAAATCCTATTTTGACAATATTTAAACTAGATTTAAATTTAAACCATTTTTTAGATTATAAAGCTTTGAATAGTGCACTTTAATAACTTTCTGGTATTCCAAGCAATTAAGTGGAAACCTACTCTTTCAAGTCCCTGTATGATAACAGATTCTAAAGTATCTATTCTTCCATCCTATATTCCTAATATGTATACTTTTAATAAGGACTTTAAAATCAATATTTAAGTCGTACTTTTCTCAAATAAAGTTGGGTTTTTTAGATTTCCTCTGGCAGTACAGACAGCTGTGTCAGATCTTTCACAATTCTGGAGGAAGACATTTTTCCTAATTATTAAAGAGGGAATTGAGATTTACTGTGGAACATTTTAAATTCAGCATTCATTGAACAGCATTAAAGAAAGAAGATAGGGAAAGTATATATGCTTTAATATCTTCAAGATTCACCACAGTTTGTCACCAAATTCCCCTAACTGATCAACATTATTTAACTATTTTGTGAAATCATTCAAAATAGAATGAGAAGATATTAACCCAAGCTGTGATTACAAATACTGAAATAACTTTTTACTTCGAACTTTTGAAATCTCAGAGTACATAGAAAATTCCTGATTGAAATGTTCTGCATTTGTGTTATTCCTTGAATTCTGCTGCACTTTCAGACTTGGTAGGTAAACAACATTCAGATCTGTATGTACTCTTCTACCAAGCATGTAAGAAGTACATAAAAGAAGCAGAAAAAGACCACAAATAATTAATTTGAGTATCCTGTGCTTCCACCGTCATGAGGATGTCTTTTGGTAATTTTCTCCAGAAGACATTTCTCCCTTTTTGTAAAGAGAATTTGTGTTCTGTTATCAAAAATAAATTCAGTTGTGTTTCCACACCTTTCAAAAATAACAGAGAGGGAAGAAACAACAACAGTGATGTCACCAACTATGACATTAATAAATAGCCAGAAGTGCTACACTAACAAATAATGCAGAACCAGTTAGACTTTTAATGTCAACAGTAATATTACCCCATGATGAGTGTGGTTAGAGGGACAGTTTGGAATCAGAGTCAGAAAATTCTTACTGCCTTTTTGTTAGATTTAGATGTGAAACTGTTTTTTAGAACAATTTTAATCCTTGTATTCATAATTCTTAATTAAAAACAATTGCAGCTCTCCCCAGGTTTTGGAGGAGGAGTGCATGTGAGATGCCAAACACATGTTAAGTACACAAGTTTGAAGAAACTTAAAATTAACAGTTTTAATAAAAACCAACGAAGTCACAACTCACACAAAAAGAGAAGAGAACCATATAAGAGTGCCTCAGCCTTTCTCTTTACCAGCCAAACAGTTCCAGCACCAACACAGCTCACAGGACATATAGCAATAGCTTCATGTTAGAAATGCAAGGAAAAACTAAGCTATTGTTTCTTTAATTCTCACAGATATCACAGGCAGCTGAATCTTGAATTTATTTGTCTACTTTTCTCTAATGCAACAGCTGACTGATGGATCACCCCCCTGACCTCCAGGGAATATATTCTATCAGGCCTTTTTGCCCCTGTTTTATCATCTACTAGCCTTTTGGTAACAGCATTCTAAAATGTTCATGTACATTCTTCTGATGACAACGGGACTAGATTGCATAGAGAAGAAACAACAATAAATACACTCATGATACAAGTCATATTTCGGTCATATTTCCAAAATGTAGCACTGTACAAAAATTACTAGAGAATGGGTACTTTGAAAACACAGGCATTATATTTAAAATGTGCATTCTGTCATCTTCAACTGTAGTAATTTTTATGCAGAAGTCACAGATATAGATAGAGGCAAATCTGGTAGGGGCTGTTTATTGAGCTATGTAAGATGCATTGGTCACTTTTCCATCAATGATAGTTAGAAGCACTGAGTTCTGTAGTTTGTAGATATTTTGTTAAGGAAATATTTTTTTTAATATCAACAGTCTTTTTCTATTAGTGCATCTTTCATAAGTTGAGACCTTTGCTTATTTTATGCACACATGAAATTCAACTTGAAAAAGGTTTGTGGCAGAAGAATCGGAAATGCTGAAAATACCACAGAGATTTTATGTGAGATTACTTAGTGAATGCACATTTTTTAAACAGCTTAAAAACCCTGTACTGTAAGAATGGAATTTCATTTGGAATGGCATTGGGAAAAAGAACTGTCATGATTAAATAAGGGGTTTACTAGGAGTGCTCGGATTTTAGACTACTAGCTGGCTTCCAATTTCTTCAATCAGTGACAGCATTCAAATCACAGCACACAAAACACAAAATAAAGGATCAATGAGAAAGGAAAACTGATTTTCCATATTCTGTAGAATTCAATTTCAAGGAAAGCACTTGAAGAAAAAATAAATCCAGTCAAAGAATAAGGTTTTAATTAGGCACAGGCATTAATTTTTTTTATTATTATTATTATATCCCTCTGTTCCATAATAACCATTCAGAGTTCAGAGGAGGTTATGATTTTCCATTACTAAATCAACTCCATCATAGAATCATGCAAAGGAATATTTTTTCCCCTGTGACTGGCAAGATTTTTCACTTTCCAAATATGCTGCAAGGATCCTATGACATTCAGAAGTTTTCACTAATAATTTGTTTCCTTGTAGATAAAAAAAATTCCAAATCTATGTATAGCTAGTTAAGTCCAGAATCCCATAGTTAAAATGTTTGTCCTTTCATGCCTATAGGAAGATATTTTACATAATATTTTGGACTGAAGTACAAGAACTTTTGTTATTTGTAATTAACCAGGCCTGTAGGAACAAAAGAGCTGTTGCTACAATTTCCATGCTGAAAAAGACATTGAAGTTTTTTGCTTCTAGTAAGGTTTACATGTGAAAGGTTGTTCTCATCTACCTAAATTCCCATGTGTTGGCAAAAGACAATAGCATTGTGCAAGATATAAACTCATCTTTAATTTCCTCAATATTCAAGAAGTAAATACATAATTTCTAATGTGATCTGTGTTATGAAAGTCATGCACCCTGAAATTTGGTTGCTTGTGGTCAGGACAAAGAGACACATGAACAGTTGATAGAGCCACATATGGCACATCAGCCACAATTTGAAACCTTCTGAAAAAAAGCTTTTTCTCCCATGAAGCCCTCTGGAGAAAAGGACCAAGAGGGATGCATACTATACTAATTAAAGGTGAGGCCAAACAGTAAATGGGGATTATTAAATTCTACAAATTAAAGGATTCATTTTAAAAGTTAATTATTTATTTTTTCAAGGAGAAAGGATAGTTTTTACACTCCTCTAGAATTAAGTTCCTGATTAAAGATCAAGAACCTAATGCAATTTACAGCTGGTGTCAACAATGTTTCTCACAGGCATAAAAACTTTGTATCCTCTCAACATGAGTATATATGACAATCACTGACAAAAATTTTGGAACAGGACAGTCAAATGTAATCCTTTTTTCATATTTCAAGCACTGGCTCATTTTAATGTTAGAGATTCATGGACCATACATAAGGAAGCTATTAACTGATTCCTCAACAATAAAAAAGACAAGCAGGTATCTGAAATCCAAAAATTAGCTCCTATTTCTGATTCAAACCTATGGCAAAAGCCATTGGGATAAAAAAACATTAATTTAAAATTCCTGGCTCCTGCTGTTGTACACGGCAATTTCAATCACAGGACAACCTCAGGTAAACATAGCTCAGTAAGCCTTCTCTGTCACACACTTTCTAGCTAAGAACTCTTTTATGTTTTTACAATGATTAAAATTCTAATGGCTGAGAGTAGTTGGTATCGTGCATTCAAACAATTTCACTTTATTTTCCCAATTTCCTCATTCAGAGTTTCATTTTTTCACTATGTGGCTTAAAGTTTCATTTTATTGGAGCACATATTTCTGTGAATATTTAACACAAAAGACTGTGTTCACTGTTCAAGCCTCTGAGAACTCTGAAATCAACTAAGAAGTTTAACTGCAGTCCAGTCACTTCACCACATAATCTTTAAGTCAAAAGATTCATACCAAAATGAAATATTTTTATGAACAGATATTTTCCTTAACTTCTGGTGTTAGGACAACATATATTGTCACATCTCACACTGCAGTACAGTTTTTGTTTTTCCCTTTCACGTTTTCAGTATATAAATTTCTTCAAAATTCGTTCATCAAAAGGCCTGACATCAGAAACTGAAAGAATTTACTGAATTTCTTTCAAACCCGGTTGATGGCACGAAACAAAAAACATGTTATTCTCTTGAATTAAAATACCATGTTATTCCCAGCTGTACAAGAGAAAATGTCACTTCAAAAGAAAAATCATCAGAACATTTAAAGGAATAAATTTTCAACCATTTCAGGAACACTTGATCCATATAAATGTCTTAGAAGCAAATGCTTTCAGAGGCACTGCTCAAGCAGCAGGCAAAAGGGTTTCCATTTATAAAATGGTTCCTATTTAAGGGAAGGAAGGGAGTGCCCACTCCCGCTAACACGCCGGGGGCTGTCACTGCGCTGCCATTAAAGCTTTCTCTCAACTCATAAACAGAGCCATTTCAGTTTAAATGAAAAGGGGAAAAGTCATTAAAAAAATAAAGAACATGTAAAAGGAAGAGACGTTTTTGCAAAACACTTAATTGCACTAAGCTTTTGGAATCACAAACAATAGGGTTGTTCAGTAGAAACAAAACCCCCAGCTACAGTGACTATAGCTCGGGCAATTTATTAAGTAGCCTTTTGATATCCAAGAGGACTTTTTCTTTTTAATTAATAAAAAAGCCCAATACTGAGAGGATCATGGGAAATCCTACACATTCATCCTCTTTCTAAGCTGAACTACAAAAAGAACCAGACATGAAATATTACACAAAGCTTTGAAAATTTGCTCCAGCATGGTTTTGGCAAGATTTTAGGCTTTGTTTAGCAAATTCTTGCATCTGGAATTCCTTTTTTAATGAGAACCAAGGACTTCCAGGAGTGAGCACAGGTGTATTTGGAAATGGAACTTTTCTGCTTCAACAAGAGGAAATCCACCTTCTGATCAGGAAGCATGAACTGATTAAAGAAAGTTACATGGCAAGGACAGAGGCAGCAATGATTGATTGCACTGTCAGCTACTCCTCTATTTAACTCCTGTAAAGGTACTATCAAGAAGGGGACAGCAATATACGCTATAGCTTTTTCCAACATCATGATTTGCCAGTGAACAATTATTTTCCCTTGTAGCTTTGTTTCTAGATTGCTGTAGCAATCTCTCATTGAATACGTCACTTTTCAAAGCTTCCAGTTTATTTCCCTTCCCTAATTCCCCTTCTTTGTGAAATTTTATGTCAACGGTAGTTTCACCCTGAAAATTTTCAACAGTTTTGGTATCTTTACAAAGCATGTAGGAATAACACATTAGAATTCTGGTTGATCCACGTCAGATGGAACAATTACAACAAGTTAAAACTTATTAAATATAATTCTTAAGAAGTATCTTCTACAAGAACATTTTAAACCATTCCTCATACTGGAACAGCACTCAGTACAATCTTTGGACAAAGAAAAATCTGCCTCCAGGGTTTTTCCTGGCAAATAGGAACCAATCAAAGGTTTTAGCAGTTACCAAGGTAAGTACCTTGAAAGAATCAAAATGAAAAAAAAAAAATTATAATAAAGAGAATTCTAATTTGTTTGTTTGATTATTTATTTCTTTTATTCAGGAGAAAGAGCATCATTTGAAGAAGCAACAACTGTAAAGCTGCTTTTCCACAAGTTAAACATCAGTTTCAGGTCTTGCAGTGAAACAGAGAAAAATGCCACTGACACTTGGCACAATAAAGGTAGAAATAACTGCACCAATGGGCTTGAAATGTCCTTCCTTACAGAGAAGCCAAATTCAGATCTGCTCTAAGCAGTAGTAAATCCATTAACAGTAACAGCATATTCAATCAAAGTTGCATTTGTCATAGATCTGAATGCAGCATTATAAACCCACATTAACAGCAGAAAGATTGCCTATTCCAACTCTACAGTATGGCAGGGTTGAATGCAAGAAGGTAACCTCAGCCTCCGTAAAAGGGAACTTTGTTGAATGCTAAAAACTGAAGTCAGAGCCAAATTACAAACCAATTTGCTTTCTGCATGTCAAGCAAAATGAATACCATTCATTGGCATGAATGCCTGCTTTGAAGTGTAAGAAAGCCCCTGCTCTTTTGCAGGAGATGTGTAATTTTAAGATCAGATGATAAAATCTGGAAGGACTCATAAAATAGTTAACCAACCAGAACACGATACACGATGCAATTGGGTGTTATGTCCCTATTATAGTAAAGTGCATCTTATTCCTGGCCCCTGCTGCACAGACTCCAACTCTGCAATGGGAAAAATAGTGAGTTTTGGACATACATTACTTCCACGCCACACTATCAAGTCAGAAGGTTCAGGATTCCACACCAGATTGCAGACTCCTGCAGCATTCCATTGTTGATTAGCATGTATGTTGGGAACTCCTACTTGTGCATATACATGCAAGACTGAAAATGGCCATTCTCCCATCCTCTAGAGACATTGGACACCCACTTCCATACAGGAGTCCTGTGGGTTACCAGTTTATCTTCATCCATTTTTGACATAGAACTTAGCTCTACAGATCACTTTTTCATAATAACATCAATAAGCTGCTTGTACAAGTCAGGTCACTGTTTTAAGAAACGTTTTTTGGGCAAATGTTCCCTGGGCAAATGTTCTCCTTAATTATACTGGCACAAGCATATCAACTTCAGCAAGGCTGAATAAATATAAACAAGAGCAAATGCTGGACACATGATTTCAAATCAACAACTAGCTGGTCCTAGATGAAAGGCTCTGGATAGACTCTAATGAACTTAGTTCCCTTGCTGATTCATTGAGAACTAAAACAGAACACAATCTCTGGAATTATCAAGAATATATCAAGATATTCAACAAGCATGATGAAATAACAAGAATTAAATAACAGGGGTTCGTAAAAGTCCAGAGGCAAAAAATAAAGAAACAATTGAAGAGGCTAAATCAAACCAGCGGATTGATTCTATCTTAAAAAACATAAGATAAAATCATAAAATCACCAATTGAAAGAGTGAATCTAACACTTCTAAGTCAATAACAACTCTTTGTATTGTAATGTAAATCACAGAAGAAAAAAGCATTCTTAAATTCCATTATTTAACATTAGTTAAATATTAACAATTAGTTAATTATGCATACTCATACAAGATAAGAAAATGCTATTAAGAAATACTCTCTCATTTAGGAAGTGGAAGAGGAAGCTCTAATTGCTGAATAAAGAAGCTTACTGTGAATCAATGTTTGTCTGGTTTGATCAAAATATTCATTCCTGCTTTTATGCCTATGAGTCCAGGTTTTCATGTTTTTGATTTTAATAATATTTATCCCTTCTGAATGCTCCTTCCCCATGAAAAAGCTTATTTTATTTACTGAATTTGCTTTCATTCATTTCTGTAGACTTGACCAGAATAAATTTCAATTTCAGCCTCACAGTCTCCTAAATATTTGCTTATTTGGGCCAGATAATTTAGAGCCTCTGTACAATCAAAAAAAACCAAAACACAGATTCACATTACACCCTTGCAAAAAAAGTCTGCAAGGGAAGAGGGTACCTGCATAGATACCTGTAGGGTTTACCCTACAGGGTTCTACAAACCACCTTCTCTCCTCACAGGGTCTTTCTTTATCACTTTTATAACTTCTGCAGGCTAGCTTCATGACAGATTTTTAACTATGAAGTCCACTAAAAAAAACACTTTTAGAGAGTCATCTACCTTTTCCTTTTCAAAATGGTTCATTCATCCAAAAAACAAACTCATCAATTATAAGGTTTTGGCATTTCCACAGATACTGGTTTCCAGGTTTGCGTATGCCAAGCTGGTACTTCACAGTATCAGTTGGAAACCAGGGTCCCGATTTTTGGGGGGTATTTTTGGAGGGGAATGTTATTTAAAAAAAATGAAAATATAGTATCTGGTAGATGACACCCATCTCTCCTCTACTAAAATCATGTGTCAAAACCAAATCTGGACGTTTTGAAGCCAGGATTTATAAATTATTCACCTAAAGAATTCTACCAATGGAGAACATTGATTCTAAAGAAGTTGTTTTGTTGTTTTTTTTTTAACTAGGGGAAGGCTAAAGAACTGGAAGGAAGCTGGAAACCATGAGGTTTGCATTTACCAATTTTAACTGCATTATTACTCCTTTTTGTGTAGCAATTAGTTATGCACAGAAAAGGATTTGACCCTTTAGATTTTAACAAGATTAACATTAAATTCAAGATTAACAATAAATTTTTTGCTTTGCTGTGTACGAGGTGTGATTTGTCTTTGCCCATATCCAAGATTTTGAGCACAACAAACTGAAAAATGTGAAACTGTTGGAGACCAAAATTTAATTTTTTTTTAATTTTACAAAAGCTGGGGAAACAGCAGGTAGGGAACCTACTAGGTCATCAGCATGGAATCTGCTAGAAAATCATGGCGTAAAAACATTCCAGTTCACATCCATCCCTATTTCCAGAACTATGTTAGCAAATTGAAGACCTACAATAGCTGTAGACTGAGAGAGTACATAATAGTTGAAAGTAAGCCCTCTATAAAATCTTCTAACAGCCAGAATTCTTCCCTAACACCTCCCACAAACCTCCTGAGTTGCAACTTTTACCTGTTGCCCCTTGTCCTGTCATTGTGGCCTATCAGAAGCACATAGCTCCATTTTCTCAGCATCCACGTAACTGATGTCAAGGAGAGCCATAAGATCCTCTCTTAGTCTTTTCCACACACAACAAACCAATTCTGTCCATCTCTCCTTAAATGCTATGTGCTCCAGCCCATAACTGCCTTGATGGTCCCCTGCTAACCTTGCTCCATTGTTGAGTTCTGACTGTGTCATCGATCATCTAATGTACAACAAACTGCCCAAAGGCATGGATTTGTCAAGTATCAAATCTCCTGGAAGAACAGTGGAATAAATATGTCATGATTCAGAAAATTCATCCACCATCCAAGACATTGCATATAAGAATGGAGAATTTTGAACTTATCACAGAAAATGATCCCTCTGTAAAACACCTTCTAGTGTAGCAAAAGGAGTCTGAATGATACAAAAAGCATTTTAAAATGAGCAGTGGAATGCAGGTAACAGTGATAAAGAGACAAAAATCTTAGAGTCTTAATTTTTTTTTTAAATCTATTTAAGAATGGCAGTAATAGAGTGTTACTGCAGTATCAGACAAAACTAGAGAATGGCATTTAATGACCAGTGAGAAATTGAATTTAAGTGTTCATCTTTCAAACCTGGAAGAATCTGTAGAGAAAATGATAGATACCCACAGAATGGTCATGGGCATTGGAAAACATATTTATTAGATCCTTGGGAGCTTCTTTTATTTATCTAGGAAATTATCTAGATAAATTTGAAGACCAGGTATGAGTGGCTTACAGTTCAGCTTTTCAGGAAAGTAGAAAAGATCATTTAAAATTGAGAGCAGAAAAGTAAGAGAACTGAGGGAAACAACTGCCTCAGGAAGCAGACAAATGCTGGGATTGACACCCACAGCAACACAGAGGATCCACCCGAAACCAGACAAGTCCCAAAAACAAGGCAGCTTGAAGAGATCAGGATGGAAGCTTTGATTAGAGTTGCAGAGCACTCTATTTCACTTCATCATATGTTGGTCTAGCCATCACCTTGGAAAATGACACAAGACACTGTTCTGTTCTCTTTCCTAGTGTCATCTTCTTCCTCCCTACCTGGAAAAATTCAATCAGTGGGATTATGGCATAGCAGATGAAGAAGGAAAGAGGGAATTCTGTCCATTTTGTACCTGAAAATAAACACAACCTAAATAGAGTGTAAAGGGTATGGCACGTCATGCTGTCAGTCAGCAGTGTCTATTCTGCCCAAAAGGACAAAGTATAGCTGAGAAACCACAGGGAAATAGGAGTGTCACTGCAGGCAGTGTTCCCCTTGTTGTGTGACATGGAGGAATGCTTCCCACCCC
>WEIU01014512.1:14838-28885 GCA_013389925.1 Aegithalos caudatus
CCACCGCCGGACGGGACCGAGAAGCCCCTCCTGGGGCCGCCCCTCAGGTCAGGTCAGGTCGGGCCGGGTCGGGGAGACACCTCGGGAGGGACCCGTCCCCTCCCCAAGCCCCGGAGCGCCGGCGGCGCCCCGCGGAATGGCCCCACCCCCGGCAGTGCCGCTTTCGGCCGGGCGCTTTGGGGTTTTTAATTCCCACTGGACCGCTCAAAATCGCCCTAAGGATTTTTTTTATCCCCCCACCTCGCTCCGTCCTTCCCACTTCCAGGAGTTTGTGCTCTACCCCGCGGCCGGGTAACCTGAGCCGTCTCAGAGCAGTTGTGCCTCTGCTGTCTCGCTCGAGTGGCGATGCGTGGCAGGGGTGACCCACTCTGCCAGAGACATCCCGACCTCGGCGGCCGCTACTTACGGACAGGAGGAGGAGCAGGGCAAGGCGGAAGCTTCTCACACCTGTTGACACCAAGGGAGATCGTTTGTAAAGCGGACGCGAGTCACTTAAAGATGGGAAACTGAAAATTTTAGTTGAAAACAAACAAATAAAAACCACCAACCAAACAATATAAAAAAATTTAAAAAGAAAAAAAAAAAAAAAAGAAAAAAAAAAAACGAAAAAAAAAAAAAAGAAAAAAGAAAAACGAAAAAAAGAAAAAGGCAGCCCGTACCTGAGCTGCAGACGTGTTGCAAAGCAAGTTTCAAAAGTACCCTCAAGGAGGAGGAACTTTTCTATTAAATGATCCCTTGCAATGATTGCTTAGTAAGTTCTTAATGAGCATGAACAAAGAAGGAAATTTGGGCTTTCTTTTAGAAAAGCACCATTGACTGCTGTCGGGTGGAGTAAATTATGTTGGAAAATCACCAGAGATTTTGCGGAGCAGGTTAGGTGATAATCAAGAATGGTTTAGACAGAGATAATCCTACCTGGAGCAAGAGTTGAACACGAGTTCTTAGTGATGTCTTTCAGCCTCGTGTTTTGATTCCCACGATATGCATATGTTACTAATGTTTTAATGTTGTACCTGTCATAAACCTTTCCACCACAGAAATACTGACACTGCTGCAAACAAAAACGCTTTCCCTGCAATCAAGTAATCTGAAATTGCTTCTCCCCACCAATATTTTTTTTTTAATCAGAACAGGTCTTAATCAAATTTTAAGTTAAAAGAGATTTCAAGATATTTTTGTCTGTGCAGGTTAGCAGAATTTAAATTAGTGAGAGAGTTGCTACTATTGAAGTGTCAATGCTCATCCTGTTTGGATGCCATTCCACGTCTGGTGCCTGGGTAAGAAAAGCCCTCGGATGCAGCGGGAGGCAGGATGGGGTTTGTGAAGCCCGTGGAGCATTCAGGAGCCAGCAGCTGGATCACGGGGGCTTGTGGAGCAAGTGCAGTACCTGCAACACTGCCACATGCAGACACCCCGTGGGAAGGTGACAAAGTGGGGAAGGAGGGTCTGGAGCCCAGAGATCTCTCCAGAAGAGTGTCAGAGCCAGCATTTATGTCCCCTGGGGCTACTACAGCAGGGATGGCAAAATCTTAGTCTCTGGACATGGAGATGAATCCAGCCAGCAGAATTCAGATCACACGTGTTCCTCTGGGCTGTTTTACCATCAATTCCTGAAGCTTGGAGGGGGCTGTACTCCAAGGATGCCAGCCAGACCCACTCACAAGTCAGCGCTGGGGTATGCGGGGTCTCGGGTAGCCAAATCAGAGTGTAGGAAGCAAATGATCTACCTAAGTCCCCGTGGAGAGCCTAACAAGGTGTAAATCACCCTGCAAAGCACCCATCAGAGCAGTAGCATCATCACCTGTGAGCTAGTTTGACCGCTGCAAATCACCTGAATAAAGCAGTTTTCAAGCTTTTGGTCCGGATTTGGTTTGATGAACAGTTCCCTAATGTCATCGGTCAGTCGCTGAGGTGACTCCAGTGTGACCTGGGGGGGGAAAGCAGCTGGGGAGGGGTTGCTGTGATAATAGAGGTGGCTCGTCCTCATCCCTGCTTCAAATAAGCCAGGGAGCTGCTGGCCAGGGCTGAGCCCTGCGGCTGGAGAGCTCCCACAGAATTTATTCCTGTGAAAACAGTGTAAGCACGGCACTGGCCTCCCTGCCTGGCACAAGTGAAGGGCTCAGGGAAGGTGGGAAGGGAGAAGGGCGCGGCGTGGCTGGCACCCAGCGATTAGATTGCACCGTCCTGCGTCAGGAGAGAGGGCTGGGGACATGCCAGGGCAGGGGGACATGCCAAGGGCTGCCTGCACACAGGAACGGAGGGAGGGAGGAAGGCCACTATGCCTTCACAGGATCAGTCTCCCACATGTTTTACCTACCATTTCCTTGGAGGACAGCTTCAGCCCAGATGTTCTCGGAGCTGCAAGGCCCAGTGTGGTAAATGGGTACAACCAAGGACATGATCTTGCCCCTGGGGCTGTTTGTTCCTGCCTGAGGGCAGTCTCCTGCAGGCACAGGGGGTCTGGTGCAGCACTGCTCCTGCCTGTCCATCCAGCAGCTCCTTATGGGGTCATGTCAGGGAGTGGCTCGTCCTGAGGTGCTGCTGGTGGTGGCTCTGGCTGGGCTGAGGGACATTCACATCTGCTCTCCTCCCTCATGCTTTTCAGCCTCAGCTGTTGTCTTGTTGTCTCTTCTGACTTTGCTTTTAGCCAAACAGAAGTTTTCCCTCCCTTTGGAAAAGCTGATCAAACCCTCTTGTGATGCAGCCAGCATCCCCTGTCTGGTGTTCTCCTGCCAGGAGCCAGATTGCAGACTGAGACCCTTAAAACACCTGCCTTTTTTGTGCCATGGTATTCCCAATCAACCACAATGGGATTGACACTGGAGCGTGTTCCCATTCCCAGCTGGTTTTGATCAAGTTTCTGTGAGAGGAAAGAAGAATAAAATCAGTGAGTGTCTTTGCTAGCAGACACTCACACCTTGAAATTAAGTTCCTGAGCCTCTACCAAGAGCTTTTTTTTTTTTTAAAAAAATGAAGTTGGCAGAAACAGATAAATCCTTTTAGTGGCATTAGGACATTATAATATTTATTGATCAGTGTGAACCAACCCTGGTTTATGCACTCTGATACATTTTGCCAGTTGAGTCAAGCATGATAATAAACGTCATGTCCAGCAAGTGGATTAATAATGGAGATGTGATGTGAGGGAAATTGGAACACTGAGGGAAATTAGAAGAGTGTGGTACCTTCAGAGAGAAAGCAGGATGGCTGTTACATAATTTAAACCCAAAGTGAGGTGTTCTACCACAGACAAAAGGCCAGCAGCCCTCTGCTCTGCACAATAATGGCCTAGCAGGTCTCTGCTTCAGTTTTCTGCCCATTCCAAGAATCCCTAAGGGCAACTCCCCTGTAACTACAGCTGGCAGCAGGGAGACCTGGAAACATTTGAGTACATGGAAATGAAGTACTTGTTTGTCCCTTTCTGTAGGAGCCTGAGATTGCAAAAGCTTTCCCTGGCCCAAGCCCAAAGTTAGAGAGTATTGAATTAATCATCACTGCCAAATTGGGTTGGATCATATTGTAAAGTGTCATGCTGATTGTATCAAATTGTTTTAATTTCTATCACATTTAAATAGATTTAACCATATTCAAAATTCAAATGCTGTTTCAAAAGGAATATTTGTTTTGAGTTGAAGGGAAGATGTTTGCATACAAAATGTCAATTTTAAAAATTTTTTATGCATTTTAAATTCACCTCACCATTTTCCCTTTTAGTTTCAATACCCACTAATAGTCACTTCTTCCTGCCAGAACCCCAGTTTGAAATAAATGTCAGAAAGCCCTGAATCACTGGAAAATCCCAAAGTAACTCCACCAATTACAGCAATGGAAAAATGTCATAGCTACTGATAAGAACCCAGACCTGTAACGCTGTGGTCAGTAAGAGCTGGCACTTCCCATAAATCAGGTGGTTCTGATTCAGGTACCGGGATCAAGTTACAAATGCCCGGTGTTTGACTGCCCCCACCCCTCTGTTTACATTTATTTGTAAACATTTTTTCTTATCAGACTGATGCATGAGTAGAGTTTTCCCGAAGGAAGGGAAGCAGCTGCAGCATTTCCCAGCTCTGGTGCAGCAAGAGACAAAATGAGCTCTGTGCTTCACACTCAACCCACCGTGGGGTGTGGAGGTGAATAAGGCAGTGAGGAAACCCTAAACTGAACTGACCACTGTGTTCCAACACAAATAAAGGTCATTGTAAGCCTTTTGTTCCCCCCATGGTCCTTAAGGATATTTGCTGTATTACAGCACTTCACGACTGTTCAGATGTGAAGTACTCTGCTCGAGTACTATTTGGAAGTAAAATACCTTTAGGACTATAAACGTAGATGTGAAAGTCCATTTTCAAAAAACATGCCTGGCTCATTATCAATGCAGGGCTGCTCTTCCAAGGTGCTAATGCAAGAAAGAAGATGGTCTAGTCTGAATGCTGGAGCTCTGTGGAGTTGGACATTTTTATTTAAACGTTTCCTTGTGAAGGAGGCAAACCATTTTGATACGAAACCTGTACCAATTTGTGCCTGTCTGAGATTTCTGAGCCACCAAAACTAGCTTGTGAAAGAGGCAAAAGTCCTCAAGTAGAGGAATAGGCATTGGGTACGTTGCGTGCTTGTCAGCCAGATCACAACAATATCATTTAGGCAAGGTTTTTCCCTACTTTGTGTAGGTTTCAAGGGGTTTCATATTTGCGTGAATTCCAGCAGACCTGTCTGGTTTTCCTGTTGGTGGCATCCCTCCTTAGTCCCACTTAGGTCTGTGCTGGTCTGGCTGGGCAGAGCTCCAGGTTCCTGAGCCAGAGGCCAGAGCCCAAATCTCAGGGATTAGCAGATGCTTAAGCACTGACCTTGCCAGGTGCTAGAGGTGCAGTATGAGCCAAAAATCCCACAACACTTACGCAAAGCAGAAACTACTCATCCCCAGGGAAATTTATTCCGCTCTGGGATGGGACATGAGAGCAGGATCAACAAACCCACCAAAACACCAGGGAAAAACAGGTCCACGGAAGATTTTCATTCCCCTTGAGATAACCAATGCCAGCACACAGCACTTACAAACTTTAGAGTGAGTATTTCAGCAGTGAAATAGAGTCCTTTTGTTCACACACAGAACTGCCGATGTTTACTGAGGTTTTCTGGGTTTCTAGCAGGCTGTGGGTGGCTGAGTTAATTATGGAACGTTTTCTGCAACTCATCTTCTCCTTAAAGCTTAATGGTCTTTCAGCAGCCCCAGCGTCCTTCCTGGGCATTGTGTCAGCTTTAATTTTGTTTGATTTCCATTTGAAAAGCAGAATTAGTACCGCGGGTGTAATATTTGCCGTTACCTCTAATCATTCATCCTCAGCCACCCCTGGACTGATAAGGAAGGAGGAGCGGGCAGGAAAACCGGAGCGGTTTTCCGTAGTAGCCATGGAGTCGGCAAACACTGCGGGCTCTTAGTCCTGACCAGTGCTTAAGGCGTGTGTTCACCTGCCAGCAGGCAGGGCTGCCTTAAACCCAGAGGAGGGGGAAAAACATCCTTGCCTACAGCAGCAGGGTAGGATTAGGGATGAATGACACTGCCATAACCGAGAAGTGCAGACAAGGAAGACAGGCACTCCGTTTTCCCGGCTGAAGAGCCCTGGAGCAGGTGCAGCCTGCAGCTGGCGGAGACTCCTGCTGAGGGGACCCATGGCCATGCCCTGCCCTGTGACACTGCTGGGACCACGTTTCCCCTGAAGCTGCTCCTCCACACTGCAGGGACCACGTTTCCCCTGAAGCTGCTCCTCCGAGAGCCGCGGCAGTCGGGAGCTTCCATCAGCGCTGCACGGTTTTGCTTTTCCTGGCTCCACAGAGAAAATAACAGCCAATCTGGAGTAGATTAACCAGAATAAAATGAACCTAAAATTACGTGAATTTAAAACAGCAGAGCTGTGGAAAGTGGTAGTGGTATTTTGGGGGTGGTGTGAATGCCATGAGCAGGTGAAGTCCAAAGAATCTTTCCCAAGCTGTGGTTTCCGTTTCCAAGGGAAGCAGAGCTCACCCCCTTCTCCCCCACCCCCCCCCACCTCCGTCGCAGTTTCCATCAAATGAGTCTAAGGTGGCAAATGCCAGCATAAACAGGGGCCACAGCTCTGATGCAACACCTGGCCCTGGGAGCAGCGACAGCGGGGACTTCCCTGCAATGCATCAGCGCTGGCAGCTCAGATTTTCCCTTTAAGCCATCCCATACTGAGGGCAGAGCCCCTGTGCCAGCCTCTTTCCAGCCCTTGTACTCTGTGAGTAAAGGCACCTAAAAAAGGCAGCTCCAGCTCCTTCCAGAGTGACTGAGCTGGGAATACTCCCAGTGTGGATAGCAGGCAGCTGCAGCACGGCCAGGCTGGTCTTTCCTGGTACAGCCTCCCCCTGTCTTCCCTGCACCCTAAACATTTCCTGCTGCTCTTCTCCAACCAGAAACACCACAGGCTCTGGGAAAAGCCTCTCCTGTGTTTTACAGCCCTTCTGCTCTGTTCAGCTCCAGGACCAGCGCTGCAGCCAGGAACTGCTTGCTGCCCTGAGCTGGTGCTCCTGCCCAGGGCACGGCCACCCCACTGCTCCTACAGCTGGAAATGGCCCTGCCAGCATCCCTGGGAAGGGAGAACCATCCAAAAACCATGGTGCTGCTGCTGCACAGGTAACCACGAGAGCACCAGGATAAACAATGGCACAGAGACCCGCAGGGAAGCGAGGCTTTGCCGAGGGCAGGGCGCAGGGTCCAGAGCTGTCCCCAGCAGCTGCCCTCACACAGGGGTTACCTGCTACCAGCCCCTTCCCTTCACCCTCCAGGGAGCTGCAGACCACTGGGAAACAGCTCCCAAAAGACCAGGGAATTAAAACGAACAGGAGCTGACCTGGGGCAGCTGCTCAACATGCCAGGCTGTGAACCATGACAGCTCCAAAGGGGCTTCCCTGTGCTCTCCCTGGAGTGGCTGCCAGCCTGTCAGGAGCAGGAGCCAGTGCTCGCAGCTGTCACGGTCACTGAGTCCAGAGGTGCTCTTACATGCTTCACTAATCTGTAAAAATAATAGTGGAGACCCCTCCTGCCCTTCTGGGGCCTTGAGGACACCTGAGACATTTCAGGCACAAGGGCATCTTTGGTTCCAAGCTGTTAGCTTCCAAATTTTGGACACTACGGATTTCTCTCAGACACTGAAGGCTCAGTGCTGGATGCAGGTTTGTGTCCCAGCTGGAGGTCCTGAGACATTTACTTGTTTCCCCCTGTTGGCACACCTTCTGTTTTAGCCCCCCAATAAATCAATCAATCAACAGGATTATTACAGTACCAAAGAATATATGCTTGAATCTGCACGTTTGGATAAACTGGCTGGGGTTTGGCGTGTGTGCCCAGAGTTCCTGTGCTCAGCACAAAGCTGCTGTACACCTGCACTGTGCACCTGGCTAGTTCTGCTTGTTCTTTTCTGCTCCAGAACCCATCTGTCTCACTGCTGCAACAGGATTCTGTGGGATAACACCACCCACAGGAGTCTGCTCAGGGGGTTGATCCAGTTGCTCTGTACCCCATTGATCCCTACAAGAGCACCTCCTCCTCAGCATCCCTGTGTGTCCAGAGGGTGTCCCAGGTGCAGGGACAGGGCATCTCCTTGCACACATCTTGGTCCTGCACAGGACACTGCCCCTCATCCCTTCCTACAGCTCTGCAGCTCCAGTTGTCACCTCTGTCCCACCCCAGAGGAATGTCACAGGGCTCCTGGGGAATGCTGCCAAGCAGTTCCATGGCATGGCCAAGGTGATCCTGCCTGTCCTGCCACAGGAGGCAGATCACTTCACCTGCACAACTTAATGGCAGCCATCATGGCATGGTCCACTGACTGCCTGGTCAGGCTGCCCCTTCCAAAGGCCTTGGAAAAACACAGGGTGTTTGGAACACCAGTGGTGATTCAAATGCCTGCCTTGCACAGCACTTTGTGGTGAAACAAGTGTGAGAAATTAAAAAAAAAAAAACCAAACAAAACAAACCCAGACCCCCAACATAACAAGGAACAGCAGCAAAGTTTTCAGTTTCTTAATCTTCAAATCATTCCCTCACTTAAAAGAAAAAGCATTTTTTCTGAAGAAAAATGAAGGAAAGGCTGAGGGGCAAAAAGGCAGAAAAGAAAAGCCACTGACTCCTGTGTGCCTGAGAGTTTTTTTGCAGGATGTGGATTTTGAGGGGTGCTGTGTCTCAATTTGGGAATCACAACAAAATGCAGGGAATTGTCTCTTCCTGCTTTGTCCTGAGAGCAGGGAGGGGCATGGAATTATTTTAAGGTTACTTGCACAATGATGTGTGGGTTTGCAGATCCCATTTTCTTCCCTCTCGTAATGATGCCAGGGGATCACCTCACCCAGGAACGTGAGCCCATCTGGAAAATATCATCCAGTGCATTATTCCCTGTGCCAGAGGGATATTTATAGATAAAGTAAATCATATTGTCACGATCCAAATAAATAAGGAGAGGCTGCAAGGCAGTGGAGTGTCTCCTCCCCCATCAGAAGGGGCCACGGGGATCTTTAAAGATCATTCCAACCCAAACCATTCTATGATTCCATGACCCTTCCAAATTCCGCCAGGTTTGGAGAGCAGGTGGGAACAGTCGAACCAGCTGCTCACAGCACCAGGTTCCCCCTAAGTCCCTTGCCCAAATCTGCTCCATAAAACTGTATAATGTTCAATAGGGTGTATATTTTTCACACAGAATAGGGTCATTTCAAAGGAGTTCCTCACAAAAAGTGAAACCCTTTCCCTCAGCTGAGCAATTCACTGTTTGGATCTAACCCACTGAACAAAATACTGCCTTTGCTTTTGGAAAGAAAAATCTATTGAGGAAGTTCAGGCCAGCTCTCGTTACAGGCTTCCTAAATTTATATATGGAAAATTTAATATTCTCTTTAGATAGACAGATAGGTACATATCTGTGTCTCCAATGTTGTTTCAGGCTCTCAGTTTGTAAACTAATGGATATAATTCCCTTTGCAGCACTACCTAGAGTGGCTCCAGGGTGTGATGTTATTGTGGTCAAGGAAACTAAATGAAGAGCACTTGGCTGATCTTTCCCAGCTCAGGTCTGTCGTCCCAAAGGAGGTGTGTAGAGTACCATCCATCTGATTTACCCTGTGTTTCCTTCCCATTGGAGGTTTATCTCATCATTCCCAGGAGTATAGGAAATCCTGTTGCAACACAGCCTCTTCTTGTCCACTGGATCTGTGCTGGAATCACAGAACAGAATATTCCCAGCTGGAAGGGACACACATGGATCATCATGTGGGAAGCTGAGGGAGGGAAGTATTGTGTTTGGGGCCCTTGGGATGCGGCACTTTGCAAATGACAGAGAAACAGTGATGAAATCCATGCTGGAGGACATAAAGCAGGTAGCAGAGAGGAGAGGTGGGAGAACTGTTCCCCGACAGTTTTGAAGTTTAAACAGAGTTCTGTAATATGGATATCCTCATGTCCTGGTTTTGAAAGATAGGTATCTGCCAGCAAAAAGCTGGAAGTTCCCTTTGAACAGAGAATGTAAACCCCTTCCCTCAGATTAGTATAATTTTGCAATTAGGGGCTTTCAGGCAAAGTTTTGGGAATAGGAATAACAGTTCTTTACTAGGAATATTAAAAACACAAATGGAGTAGTACAGAAAGGCATGCAAATAAAACAAACAAAAACGCTAGAAAACCCTGACAGAGTCAGGGATGTGACCTGACACCCTGTTGGTCAGGGTGTTAGAAGCAGTCCAGTTGAGTCCTTCTGGAGTAACAGACACAGTTCTGTGGAGTAGAGATGGTCCTGTAGAAAATCCAGTGGTGGCGAGATGGGTCCAGTCTTCCTCTGGGGATCCAGTGGAAAACAGGATGTCCTGCTGTTCCCATGTCTCCCTTTTATCTCGATAGGAATGCTTGGTGCACCCCTCACTGGGTGGATCATCTCACAATGGGATGATGTAATGTGTCATATCATTGGGAGGCCTTAATGGCCCGTTAGCAGAAAATATCAGCCCCAAAACTCGTGTTTGGCCACCTTTTGTTTTGGTCAAGCACCCATAAGTACCCAGCAATCAGTTCCCTAGCAACCCACTAAGAAAAAATTCCACAAGCAAAAAGGAAACAAATCCAACCCCAACACCTCAGGTATGTTTGTGTTGTGGTGGGGTTTTTTGTTCCCTGTAGTTTGTACTGCTCTTCCAGAGTAGGGCAGTACTTTCAAGTGGAGAATAACAAACCCGTTGTTATTACTTAATCTTCTAAAACTAAGCCTGCATCTTTCATGTGCTTTCATGGGCTGACTGTTTAGATGCATAAGTTTGTGGACTGTAAGAGGGAGGATTTGAAATTGAAAATAAAGGATTTACGCTTTGGTGTTCAGTTGCCTGCAGTTAGGAACAGGAGAAGCAATTATGAGCAATTCCAGTGCCTGACCAGTCACAAAGCCAGTCCATCTCCCTGGGATCCATATTCTGTTCTGCCGATCTGTAGTTAGCTGTCAGATTCAAGAAGCTGGAGTCTTTGTTCTTTTTGCAAAACACTGGGCTTTCCATAGGAACATCCAGCACCTTGTGTTTCTGCTGGGTGACAAAATGATAGAAGATTCTTTCTGCAGGATCTTGCATGAAATTCCATCTTCTCCTTCTCTGCAAATGAACTTGGTCCAGGCTCAATGTATGGATGCTGGAAGATGCAGGGGAGCAGGGAAGAGCTGTCACTAAGTGTGTCCAGTTCCTCTCCTGCCATTGTCTCTTTCAAAAGAGAGCCTCAGATCAGTAGATCCCACCAGTTCCAGGATGTGCTTGACACAAATTCAAGAATTTTGCTGTCTGCTCTTCTGTCTCTGGGTCTTGCAGCCCTGAAATGGAGCACTTTCCCTACAACCAGCGTGGAACACACCTGTAGTTCCAGTCATCTTTCTCCTAGGGAGCCAGGGTGTGGTCACGGCGTTTGTGTGCTGCAGTCTCACAGCCTTGCCAGCTTTTGGGCCCTGGATGCTCTTTCCACACTCCCCAAATGGATGGAAAAGCAAAAACTCATGTATTTTGATGATGATTAAAAACATCTTTCTGATACTATGTAAATAATTTTGATACATAGTCTATGAGTTACAGGCATTTGTAAAAAAACCTTTCATTTCAGCAGTCCTATCCCATCTGAAAGCACGTGCATTTCCAAACAGGTCTTCTGTGTGGTAGCTACATTAAAAATTAAAACTAGTGTGTTCTGCCTTATCCAGCCTGTTGGTGGATTTTTTTTTTTCTTCCCTACAAGTGCTTCAAACCAGGTAACAAAAATGTTGTTAGTTCTAGTTTCGTTCTATTCAGTCAGGCTCAGTCCAAGTTTTAAAGGCTGCATGGTATCAAGAAATACTTTACTAAACAGGAATGGTCTTTGAAACTTCAGTCATTGGAACATTCTTCTCAGCCCTAGCTTTCAACAGTTTTTTTCTATGAAATGTAAACTTCAACCATGTGGATTTAGCATGCTTAATTTGTTTAGCATATGAACCATAGGCAGCAACTCAGTCAATAAACAACTCTTTTTCATTGTAATTTTTTCTACCTTCTTGAATCTTACTGCATTTTAGTCTTTAGTTCCAGCTAATTTTTCTTTTAAAACAAGCAAGCAAGCAAACAAACAAACAAACAAACAACAGACAAAACTGCATTTCCTTGTGGGGCGCATTTAGAATGTATCTATGTTATCAGAATTGTGCGTTTCTGTCAGTTTCTACCGGAGAAAAGATCCAGCTTTTGCCTCAAGATCACATGGATTTACTTGAATAGTGCAGAGTTAATTTTCTTTCTGAATACCTCTAAAAAACCTGAAATGCTGTCCTGTGAAGCTGGGTTGGCCCAGGCTTAGACAACAAGCTGCAGTTCACAGGATGGCCGTAATATACAGGAATCACCAGGGTGTGTTTCACAGCTGGAGCAGGGAGAGGCTTTTCTTCTTCCTTCTTCCTTCCTCTCCTTTTTCCTTTGTCCTGTGCTGTGATGGCATTTCTTTGTCCATCTCACTGTCCTTTTGCCTGTACCTGTCTGCATCTGCTGCTCAGTCCTTCTCCCTCATTGTACTCCTGTCTTTATAACCCTCTGTCCTGCTGCCCATCCCTCTCTTTCTCCATCCCTTTGCTGCCCCTTGCCTGTCCCCCCCACACCCACCTGCCATGGTCATTTTCTCTCTCTGTCCTTGTTCCCTTCTTTGTCTCTGTATCCCTCTGTCCTTCCTGTGTGTTTACCACTATCTTTTTATCTGTCCCTCTCCATGCCACACTCATGTTCCTTTTTATTTCCTGTTGCTCTGTCCTGCTCCCTGTGCCGTTGTTTCTCATTGAATCCTTCTGTCCCATTCCCTGTCCCTATTCTTTNCCTGCCAATGCCCTGAGAGCGGGGCCCGAGCTGGAGCATCCCGGGACATGCTGCTCCCGGGCTCTGGGACGGCCACCAGCATGTGACAGGGAAACTGGACTTCAAGGTCCCTTCCAACCCTGGCCATTCCATGATCCATGGAAACACTGCAGTATCCCCATGTGAATGGAGCAAAGTTTATAAATACAGGGATGTTTTGATAACACTTGAGTTTTGTTGACATTTCTATTAATGATTGTTAAATGTGGAGAGATAACAGGACAGATAGGAAAATGGAGTTTGTCCCCACACTTATTTTTATTATTTATGCATATTTACATGTTTTTCATTTTTATATAGATTAATGTACTATTATGCATATGTTTATGGGTGAGACACACAATTTTTTGAATCTGACAGGCTCTGGGGAGATTTACTTCTTCAGAAAATGATGATTCCAGTGCATATCATGGTAGGATTTGTGTAGTGTGGGGTGTGAGTATTACCTAAATGGGTGCTTAAAGTGAGATACCTGCACTTACACCTTGTTAAATGAGGGCCTAATTCTAGGAAATAATTTTTTTTGTCTTACACGAATTGCGTATTTCTCCAGTTTTTTGGTGTTGTCCTATGGTTTAACAAGAGTGAGTTTTCTTGTGGTACTGACTTAAATAAAACAACTGCAAACTATCGGTGTAATTTAGCTCCACTTTATAGCACTACAGAGTTGTCATTTTTTGATTTGGTCTCATTCTCTCAAAACAAATTCCATAACAATTACAGGAGCTCTTTTTACAGTATCGAACACTTTTTTCTTGATTTCTGTCAACAGTAACTNACACTTATTTTTATTATTTATGCATATTTACATGTTTTTCATTTTTATATAGATTAATGTACTATTATGCATATGTTTATGGGTGAGACACACAATTTTTTGAATCTGACAGGCTCTGGGGAGATTTACTTCTTCAGAAAATGATGATTCCAGTGCATATCATGGTAGGATTTGTGTAGTGTGGGGTGTGAGTATTACCTAAATGGGTGCTTAAAGTGAGATACCTGCACTTACACCTTGTTAAATGAGGGCCTAATTCTAGGAAATAATTTTTTTTGTCTTACACGAATTGCGTATTTCTCCAGTTTTTTGGTGTTGTCCTATGGTTTAACAAGAGTGAGTTTTCTTGTGGTACTGACTTAAATAAAACAACTGCAAACTATCGGTGTAATTTAGCTCCACTTTATAGCACTACAGAGTTGTCATTTTTTGATTTGGTCTCATTCTCTCAAAACAAATTCCATAACAATTACAGGAGCTCTTTTTACAGTATCGAACACTTTTTTCTTGATTTCTGTCAACAGTAACTTCTCTCTTCCTGTACCATCTCTTGTGATGTTTTATGTGGGCTGGTTTGGCTTTTCAAAAGAAAATATTTATGGCCATTTTTGTCCACAGTGTTTCTGCCTTTTACTAACATTTTCCAATTTATTAAGCCTTAAATTCATTCTGTTTTGTGATATATGCATAATTTTTTTCTGTGCATAATTATCTTTGTTTTCTGAAAATTGTATTTCATGTTAAATCCCTCTTGCTCCTCATAATTATGTTTTTCACCTTCAGCCTATGACCTTTTTGTGCCTTATTTTTATTTATTTTGATCAATTATGTTATTTGTCTTATTTCTTTTCATATCGATACAAT
>WEIU01014514.1:309-38026 GCA_013389925.1 Aegithalos caudatus
AAAGTAAAAACAAAAGGTATTCTTATCTGGGGTGATCTAAAGCTGTATGGGCTATGATAACAATACAATGCAAAAAAAAATTTATATTTGTCATATATGCTCAGATGCAATCAAGTAGCTGTGCTGGGTAAACTGCATTAGGGTTTTTCTTTCTTTATGTAAAACATGTGAAAATTATAGTTTTCATTCTTCACAAGCTTACACCTGAGACCTTCCAAGAAACCTCAATGATTGCAAAGCTTCTGTCTGCTTTGCACTGACAAGAGAGTATAGAAACACTACATAAAGCATGAATAGCTGAATTTTCTCTCCTATAGTCAAAATATTTTCTACTGCCTACATTAAATAACACTTTTCAGTACATCTCCTTGAAATACTTTTTGTGCCAGGAAGATTTCCATAAAAATGAAAACAGGCTTGTAATATTTGCTTAGAAAAAAGCCCTCTCTTATCAAATAATGATACTGTTAGGAAATGTTCAAAGTTGTTGAGTGTGTTCTGCTGACTCATATCACACCATTGCAAGCAACTTGTTACAGGAGGCAGGATATGAGACAGAGAGGAAAGTGAGAATTAGATTTTTAGGAATTCTCTCTCCTCTATCTCTTTTAAAACTAAAACTGTCTCAGCTGGTTGTTTATTCTTCCATCTCAACTAAAATGATGGATTGGAGAAAGTACCTCTATATTTAATGTTGCTATCCATATTAAAATCATCCTACAATTGGCTGCAGTGAAGTTTTTCTCCCTTTTACAAGGGATAATCTAAAGAGATACATTAATCCCAAGCTTAACATCAGAGGAAACATTTGAGAAGTTTAATAGAGACATTTATTATTGCTATGGGTTTTCTGTCTTTTGTTGGTAACTTGTAACTTTTTCTTTAACCTAAACAACTATCCTGAGTTGTTTGAATGGCTGTAATATGAATTTATAGGAGAATGATACTTTTTAACTTTTGCCATCCTGATCATGTGTGGAGAGAAAACATTCTGTTAATAGCCTACTTCTCAAACTTTGTGCTTCATTCCACCAAACTCCATAAAGGAAGGCTATTATGTTTCTGATGATGTTCAAATAAAGAGCAGCTAAAAAAAGATCAATTGGAAAACTGAATTATCAGGTTTTAAACATATTAGAATATCTTTCAGATACATTTCATGTCAGTTAAAGGAGCTTATTCTTGTGTAGCTCTTATCCTTTTTGAAATGCAAAATTATTATTCTGAGATACAGATAAGATGTTAAGGCCAGACCACCCGAAGGAGAGAGACCAAAAAGGTATTTAAAAAGAAACAGCTGAAGGTTTGGGTTCAAACCTTACCAACTTACAAAAGAAGAGAATATAAATAAAGCAAATGAACTAGAGCAGTGCCACCAAGATTTTGTTTGAAACTAAGGGATATCAGTCATCCTGTTAAAGCCCAGCTCAGTCCCTCAGTTATTGCAGGGTAACCAAGTACTGAGCCAGGTTTTCAGCAGTATTCCTCATCAGAAACACAGTAACTCAGTTTGTCTTAAATGCCCTTGTTAATGTAAAGAGTTGGTGGCCAGACAGTTCAGCACATATTCCAGAAAATTCAAGCTCTGTATTCAAAGAATGTTTATTTTACTCCTGCAAGAAAATGCATACTGGATGTGATTGTATTTATAAATTGAACAGAATTTGACTTTTAACATGATACTGCATTAAAAGAAATCCAGTTAGTGTAAGGACAATGGAAAATTTCTGGAATCTTAAAGCACACATTTTTCTATTTAATTTTCTCAAGATTGGGCAGATATTCAAAATTGCACCTATTAGAGATGTTAACTTTCTAACCATATATTGTACATCAGTGCTGTGAAGAAGCAGAGATGCTGCCAAGAGCTTCAGGCTAAATTATTTTGGATCCTAACTCATCAGGAGGCTTCTGTTCTGAAATGCTCCACAGAGCTGGCAGGAGAACCAAATAAAATAAATCAATAAACTCTTAGAGCTGGTTTTAATTGAAAACTATTAACATTTCAAAAAAATATAGGGACACGAAGAATTTAAAAATAATGTAGTTGAGAAAATGCACAAACAAATCAATATAATAAAAAAATACTGAAAGAAAATCAAAACAACTCAGCTTAATTCTGGCAAAATATCAAAATGACAAGAATAAAATTTTAAAAGTCCTGACAACTGTGAAGAATGTGAATGCATAAAGTATGAAGAAATATGGGACACTAACAAAGGTTTACTTTAAAAGCCTTGAATGTTATCAACATTGCATGAACACATTTTATGAATACTTCTACAAATGCTTATGTTTGCTTTAGAAATTAAAAGCTAGCTGAGTAGTCATGGTTACTGCCCCACAGATATAACACATCAGCAGTGGTGTTAGCTTTTTCTTTTTGCTTTTTTATCATTAAAATAGTTAGGACATAAGAGTAATACTATTTTCAATATTCAGTTTTCTGTCTGACAATATGCTATCTTAAGAAATCAATGTCAGGGAGTCAACATTCTGATCCCCTCATATTAGTGCATTTAGATATGCAACTCATTCTTGATATTCACTCTACATTCAATGGGAACAGGGGGAATATCCTGCTTTTCACCTGATAATAAAATTTTGTCTTTAATAGTATAGGCATAATATCTCAACAATCTTTCCAACATATATTTTTTAAGAATATTTGCATTTCTGCAAATCCCTTTCCCAGTTTTCCCTTCTATTTAAATTAAAAACTACTCATTAATTTTTCCAGTCAGCTCTGTTTTGGAGTGGGGAGGAGGATTTTCAGGCACCACCTTTCTCTTTGTCTCACTCATCCTCAGGTGTGAGGAATTTAATGCAAGATGGGTGTATACTAATGAGATATTTCATCTTCAAATAATGTGGGGCTCCTCAGTAGGATAAACACTCAGAGGTATTTAAAACACATTTCAAATAGAAATAAAGACTCTTTTTATTTGTGTCTCTCACTTATTTTCTAGTAATAATAGTAATTAAGAGTTTTAAAACCCACTTTTTCTTAGAAGACCTTCTGGATCCCAGATAAAGTAGTGAGCAGTTAATTTGTGTGGCCTCTTGGCACACCGCTGTTGAATTTCTAACCTCACAGCCCAGCTGAGTCCTTGCCTCCTAAGCACTGTCTGGCTTAGACTTGTTTTAATAAAATGACCACTTCATCAGATTTTACAGTATCTGCATGAACAGAATATGGTATCTTTCAGCACCACACTATCACTAGCAGTACAAATAACTACTTTACTATTCTTATTGTCCTAGAGATTATCACTGCTGATATAGGTACTTGTTAAAAGGTTACGAGTCTTTAGTTTATACATTTAAGAGTTTTCTGTTAGGCATTGTTTTAAAGTTGTACTAAACATGGATAAGAATAAATGCAAGCCTTCATTTATATATCCAGAACAGTCAATCCACTTGCAACTAAATGTAAAATTCATAGATGAGGAAAATATCTTTAGATAACCCTGAAGACTGTAAACTAGAGTTAGTCTTTCACCCCTATTAACTTGCTTTATGAGGAGTCAAGGACTGAGGATTCACACAGAGATAGTCCTTCTTCTCTTCCAAGAAATACATTTTCTCTCTTATGGTCAGTCTTCCCTTCAGCACCTGCCAGGGGTCCTGCCCAGGTGTTTTCACTCCAGAGCCATCCCATCCTCTTTTAATGGGAATGAGAGCTTTTCAATTCCATAGGTACTACTTTGATAGAGTGGAAGTTCTCCCTTCTATTGTAAGATTTTCCTTTTCACTAGAATGAAAGACTTGGTATTCTTTGTTGAGAAATGCTGAACTTCACAGAAGGTATCAATCTGTACATTAAAAAATACTTAATATAAACACGCAGCCATATGAATTATATGCAGATTACCAGGAATAGTTGGTTAGCACAGACACTGTGGCAATCAGCCACACTGAAATGATTCATCCCCAGCCAATTCCTCTCGGCTTATTATGACAGCAAGCAGTTGTATTTCTCCAGACAGAAGTGTTTTTCTGCAACTTGCAGACTATTTGCATCAGAAGCAGTCTCTACACTCCCACTGCTTCAAGCATGTCTAACAAAGGACCCCAGGAATTCGATGCCAGCTGGCTGGATGCCATATTTAAGTTAAGCAAATTTTAATGAAACTATAGCAGAAAGCTCCATTCTGGGGCCAGTTGGCTGCTGCAACTACAAAATCTCTGACTTTAAAGCAAGTATTGTTAGGACAAGAAAATAAGTATTTACAACCCCCCGTTATCAGTCCCATTGATTCGTGGTGGGAAACGCTGTCCTTGACAGAGTCTGCCAAATCAGGTTGTAAAACAGACTGTGCAGCTTGGATTCATGATGTATTGATGGTGTACCTATTTCAAACTGCTATTTGTAATTACAGCTTGGCAGCGATCATAAACATTTGAACAATTCCTTTTATGACATGAAAAATATTATTTAGGAGAGACATCTGAAATTTGAGCATCCTTATTCTCTCTCTTTCCTTCCTCTCCACCCATAAGTTTGAGTAGGGCTATTTAATCAACTAAATTACAATTTAATTTCCCAATGTGAACTATTCATTTAAGATTTAAGTGTTAAACTGCATTTTTCTCTATGTATCTTCAACTCCACTATTTCGTTTATTCTTGTGTCTGTTGGGAAAAAGACCCCAAACCCAACCAAAATACCACTCCTCCCAAACCATTCCTTGATTTTCCATCTTCCAAAAACCTAAATCAACCTCTAATACCATAAAAATAATAAATTATGATTTTACATAAAAAAGAATCTCCTTGTGTTAATCTTGAAATGCTGAATCCTCCACTATAAAAAAAGAAGTCAACTTACACATATTTGATTGAAATTAGTTACTTCTGTGAAACAGGATAATTTTTACTTTTTTCAGAAATTTATATGTAAAGCTTTTGAGGAATGCAAATCAATTTCTAAATCTAGAGTACTGTCATAAAATATGAACTAAATTATTATATAGATACAATTCCTTTAAAAGAGAATAGCTTCACTTCAAGAACCAATAGAGCAGATGACAATAAATGTAATTTCCCTATTCCAAGAGATGGAACATTTCACACAATTAGCTGCTGTACTTAACATTGTTAGCTGAGGCACATGAGAACTGCTTCCCAAAACACTGAAGTAAAGAGCAATAGAAATGGTTATTTGTCTCCTTTCAGTAATTTTAATATTTTGAAATTTTCTGTGAAAGGAGAATTAAAAAGTAAAAATAAAATCTAAAACTGCTTATGACATGAGACAGAAAAATGTAATGAAAAAATGTAATGTTAATGTTTTGACAAATTTCAAAATATTAAATACAAGATGAACATGAAAATATATTACACATTGAACAGCCTAAATGAGTTTTCCCACCCTTCAACAGATTCACTACTGTTTGGAAAGGATTTTGACTATTTTTTCTTTTGAAAAGGATTTTGACTGTCTTTTCAGACTGAGAAAATAATTCCTCTGATTATGGCATATATGAGACACCCTACCTGAAAACTTTTAATGCATTCTTTATTCATCATAAGTAGTATAAGTCTGAACAATAAAACCACCACTTTTTGCTTCTAGCACATCAAAGTACTTTCTTTTTTCTTTTCCTTTTTTTTTTCTTTTTCTTTTTCTTTTCCTTTTTCTTTTTCTTTTTCTTTTCTTTTTTCTTTTTCTTTTTCTTTTTCTTTTTCTTTTTCTTTTTCTTTTTCTTTTTCTTTTTCTTTTTCTTTTTCTTTTTCTTTTTCTTTTTCTTTTTCTTTTTCTTTTTTTCTTTTTTTTTTTACTAAGCAAAATATTTGGGGGAAAAAAAAAAAAAACAAAACGCCACTAACTGATTTGTTGCTACATCATAGAAATAAATATATTTAGCTATTGGAATTCTAGATCCACAGGATTTCTTACACAGTGTTGCATTCCTTATTGGGACAGGTGGGCAAGGTGTTACCTACCTTTACCTGCAGTCAACAGAAGCATTACCTGCATTGCCATGAGAGATTCAGCTGAAATGTGTTGTCCACACGGAATGACTGGATGGGGATCTGCCATGAGCAGGTTCCAACTTCAGAGTCCTCAGCTAATAAACAGATTTTGGTACTTTGAGTAAAATCCATGGGTCTGTGGGGAGGGGTTCTTTTAATGCAGATTATCCTAAAGCTTTAGTATCAGTGTTCTACAAGTGTCTGTCTAAAATTAGAGAAGTTCTAAAAATGTGAGCAAATATTTTCCTTCAAACCAACACTTTGATTACCCTTAGAAATTTTTGTTTGTAGGTATTAAGTCACAGATGCAGGCTTCTCCTGCCATCTTGTTTTGCATCTGTGATAAAAACCCAAACAATACCTAGATAATCCTATCCTGTAATACCTTTATCCTAGCAAGCATCATCTCTGTATTTCTTCCATATTTCTTTTTTCCCTAGTAAATTTCTAGGACATATATATACACTAAACAAAATAGGACAGGATCTTTTTTTAAGATTTTAAAGGACCATATTCTCAAAAAAAGATAGATTTTTTTACGTGGTTTTTAATAAAAGAATTTAATTTTTTATTCCAGCGTAAGTTAAAACTAAGTATTTTTTTTTAATTGAAAAGGCTCTGTACTTATCTGGGTGGCTGAACATATAATAGCTTACGACTTATCTTCAATCCATTTTAATATTGTTCTGTTTATTGTTTGAATTTCTACATTAATTTTCAGATGCTGTGCTGGTGTTTTTGTTTTTCTTGTCTCCTCCCTAGAGCAGGATGGAAAGTTAAAATTCAGACAACTGTTGTTTCTTTCTGTTTTAGGTAGGCATGGTGGCAAGTTTTCTGAAAGGGAATGTGGAGGAGGGGGTGGTTCTCTGGTCCATGGAGGCAAACAGCTGCAGTGGTTTAACCCTTGCTCTGCCCTGGCTGCTCTGCCCTCTGCAAAGCCCCACTGCCTCTGTTCAATCTGCATGGGGCTATACCTGCCTGAGCCACAGTAGCTGCATTTTGCCAGGGCTCCCTTAGCAAGTTACCTTCACATGTGGCCACAGCAACAGGAACTCTGTCACATCTTAAAAACTATTGCAGGGAGATTTTCCAGGTGTTATCTGTTAATGGAGCCTTATCTGATGTGGGTTTTTCAATAGAATACATGCTTTGCCTCAGTTTAGGAGTCTATACAGCAGCAGTGTGGAGCAAGAAGTCTGAATTATCTCTAAAAATAAAGGAGCAATTGTGTTGAGTTCTGTAAATACTTTCAATTAATTTCATTATTTACAGGAAATGAACTGCTGATTTATTATTCACAATGATTATTGCATTTTTCCTGCTGATGAAACAGGACTGTCAAATTATTTTGAACCCAGTTAATGAAAACACAGTATAGATACACTTATCATGAGAATGGATGGAAAAAAGGTCTCCGTTCCTCTGAAAAGACTGTATTATTGCAATAATAATGAAGTAGAACCTATATGATTTTGCTCTTTCACAATAAACACACCTCCCAAATATTTTATAATGTAGCTTACGTCTTATGTAGGAAGAAATTTTACTACTGACTTGACAAAACATATAACAAAACATTTTCTCAATTATGCATGTGTCAGTGGAAAGTTGAATCTGAGCCAGCAGTGCCCTGGCAGCCAGGAGGGCCCAGCGTGTCCCGGGCACATCAGGCCCAGCATGGCCAGCCCGGCAAGGGAGGGGATTGTCCTGCTCTGCTCTGGGCTGGGGCAGCCTCACCTCAGGGCTGGGGCAGTTTGGGGTGCCACAACATAAAGATATCGAGTTATTGCAGTGTCCAAAGGAGGCCAGGAGGGTGGAGAAGGGCCCTGAGGGAAGCCCTGTGAGGAGCAGCTGAGAGCACTTGGGCCTGGGGAGGAGACTGAGGGGACACCTCATGGGACACCTCCCTGCAGTCACAGCTCCTTGTGTGAGGAAGAGGAGGGACACTGATGTCTTCTTTGTTGTGACAGTGACAGGAGTTGAGGAAATGGCATCAATCTGAGTCAGGGGAGGTTTAGTTTAGATTTCAAGAAAAGGTTTTTCTCACAAAGGGAGGTTGGGCACTGGAACTCGCCACAGGATTTCCAGGGAAGTGGTTACAGCATCAAGCCTGTCTGAGTTCCAGAAACATTGGGACGATGCTCTCAAGTGAGTTTCTTGGGGTATCCTGCACAGGGCCAGGAGTTGCATTTGATGATCTTTGTGGATCCCTTCCAATTCATCATAATCTATGATTCTCAGATTCTAGGATATACTACTCTGTAGTACATTGTTTTGATGTTCCTGTAAGAACTGCTTAATGCTTTTGCATCCTCAGCATTGACAGGTGCATCTTTCTCACATAAAGATTGACCACAGCTTTCTAGAATTCTGCCATAATCATGACTGCAGATCTGGGGCACTCACCTCCAAGACTATTGTACAATGAACAATTTAGATAGAAACTGCACACACATTTTAAACTCAGAATACACAGTGAAAATGTAATGTGTTGCTGTTGAACATGAAATGAAGAGCTTGCTCCAAGGTAGAAGAAAGATCAGAAGGCTTTATTTTACAATTTGTTCAGTCCTTTTATAACATACTGCTCTAAAAAGCTTATTATAAATCCCTAGGACTGACACCTCTCTAGTTCCATTGGTCAAGCTTAGAGAAACACACAGGCACAGCTGTACAGCATTATTTACAAAACAGGAGCTTGTTTACAAGATTTTTTCCTTGTGAACAAAATTTCCAAGAACTCTCCCTTGGGAACACTCAGTGAGCAAGCTAAAATTTCTCAGATTCAGAAAAATCAGGCCCACAGTTATTAGCTTGAAGTTTTCTTTAGGATGATATTTAAATCCAGTTTCTTTTGTTTCAATGGATGGGTGTTTCTCCCTGTGTCACTCTAGACTTTGACTTGGGGTAAACTGCAGTTCATTAGACACCTTGGCCTGTGCTGAGATTTGCTAACATCATTGGAAATAAAAATAAATTTAAATTCAGTTATTATTTGAAGCAACTAGGTGATCTAACCTGCCAGATCCCCAAGGCAAAACCTATTTTAGATAAAATACAACATTATTTTTGGCAAGTGAAATAGATTTTTTTAAAAAACAAACAAAAAAAATATATACCATCTACAGTCACTATCTGGTCACTACTATCTACTCTATCACTCCACTTTTAAACAGTGGGGGAGCCTTCTGGAGTTAAATTAACCAGAATGGCAGTCCTCACTCAGTTAGCACTAAATCCAGAATTCAGGAATCCTAGCCTAAAATCTGACTGACTTTCCTGTTCCTAATAGGAATATCTGAGAGCCATAGTTCCACAGCCATGGGAATCAACATTCTGACTATGCATCCTTTGGCTTGCATGGTTGCAAGGACCTGAAGAACCTCTCCAAAGCTGCCACTGTTATACTATACATGTAAGAAAAAAATTCCATAAAGGGCCATAGTCCACTCAGGTTAACTAAATAAGCCACACTGATCTGCCTGTGTTTATAAGTGTGCTGGCTAAGCACTGAAAGTAAAAGTTGTTCTCTTGTCAGTAACCCATACCATGGGGTAAAAAGGAAAGCTACTTTGCCATATCTTCCTCATGGCTGCCATCCTGTGGTTTTAAGTGAAAATTGTTGAAGGTGCTCAAACACTGCTGAGTCTCCAACTGAATCCTCCATACAAGGGCTGAGCTCACAGGGGTGCAACTTACAGTGCACCAACTGCAAATGAACCTCACTGATGGGTCCCAGCGTGGATTCTCCTAGCCAAATCATCCCTCTGATCCTAAAGAAAAGCTGAAAAATATGAACAGGGAAAGAAAAAAAACAGCCTTCCAAAACCATCAAACTCTTGCTGTCCTAAACATCCCCGCGTGTCTTGCAGCACAGGGAGAGTGACAGAGGATGTGGAGGCTGGAAGTGGAATCTGGGTTTTTTTAACTGTGCCTTATGTTTCATCACCTCTGAAAGTCATTTTCCAGATATGAGGTGTGGTTTCAGAGAATTTTTTTGGAGCACAAGAAAATATATTAATTTTCAGTCTTAACGTTTGCTCAGACATTCATTCTTCTGAGCATTCTAAAAGAGTTTGAGACATCAGACGCATCTGAAGAGAGCACAAGCTGCATACCAGAACAATACAGGCTACAGCAATACTTTGGAAGAAAGCTAATGTATCAAACATTGAGTCTCTTTAGCATATATAAATTATATTCAATGAAAACAATAGGTAAAAAGCTTTCAGTGTAATCAGCATATCTGTGCCAATACCCAAATGATATGAATCAACTTAAAGTGCAAATATTTCTCAATGAGAATTAACCAAAATAACCTGTATAACCATTAGCATCTCTGTTTTGCTAAATGTTCCCAGGAAGTTGCTGAAGCCAGGAAACTAAGCAGAAAAGCAATACTTTCTTTGTATCTCATGATTTACAATGTCTGTTTTAAAAGCAGACCTTTCGATTTGATGTACAAATAGTAAATGCACTCTGGGAATAGTTTCCAATGGATTTCTCAAGCTTATCCATCCACTTGAAACACTTAAAGGTAAATCTCTTGACAAATATTTCCTCTCAAATACTACAAGGAAAACATTTTAAAAAAGCATTACATCTTTTTGCAGTCCAGGAACAAATTTAAGCATTCAGTCAACCCTTAAAATAGCTATCTCTTTAAGCCCTAAAATAGCTCAGAAAAAAAGAACCCAAACCATTCAAAATTAAGTTAAATAAATCAAAATTCTTTCTTGAAGGCTCAAGATGCCATGAAATTAATAACCATCAGTACCAGGTTAGAGTAAGTACTCTGAAATAATAGAAAGGCAAAGTAACTTGAAAAATCAGTACATAGATCAGGAGATGCAGAGAGAACTCTTCCAAGAAATGTCATGTGCTTTAGCACAGCTGAAGAAATAATTCTTAAAATGCATTAGAAAACTTGCAAGGACCAAACTCTTGTAATATGACAAACTAGACAAAGCAACTGATTAGATTTGTGGGCATGGAGAGACTTGAAAATTATATTAGAATTCAGCAAATATAGCTATTTATAGTGGTGTTATTTTCAGCTAACATTCTATTAGTAAGGTGTATGTGTTGTGATAAAAAAAAAACCAACATCAAGAAAAAGAAATCTGGAAATCTGGTGGTGTTTCAAGAAAAATTGGATAGCAGAAAGCATGCTTGACTGGGCTGACTATCTCCTCTTTTCTTTTGCCAATCGTCTTCATGCCAGTGAATAATAAATGATGGCGTGTAAAAGTATGACTGCCAGCAGCTAGTCACTCTAGGGCTTTCAGTTTAAAAAATTAGAAAAAAAAGAAACATTAGACTATATAGCTATGGTTATATAACAACTGTGAAGAAGAGTGCATCTTTCAAATGAAGATGTAAATAGCAATAACAAAGCATAAATATTTCAAGTCAAGAAAAGAATTTGTAAGAAAAAAAATCTCATACACACCCTTCATGTTTAATAGTCACCTTTTTCTTCTTTGTTTATCAACTTCCTTTTGGCTTATTGACATAAAATTGAATATTTTTAAAATTTATTCCAAAACATATTTAAGGTCTCCAGATATTTATGCATTGCTTGAAAATGAGTATGGAATTATCCAATAACCTTACTAGTATTTTGTTAGTTGATTATACCAAGATAAAACCAATTAGGAAGATGTATTTTATAAATATTAATAACATTCAGAGACCACATTATCCCAAAATTACATAGAAACAGAAATTATATAGTCATCATCTTATCTGAGAGAAAACATTACCCATTACTTTTGTGAAAACCAAGAGAAGAATTAATTCAATAGAATTATGATGAAATTGCAGTGGTTAATTTCACAGCCAGGCACTCAAAGGCTTGACTTATTTTCTTTTGTTTTTCAGTAGAGGATTATACCCCCTAGATTTAGAAGTTAGAAATTAAAATTGATTTTTTTTTCTACTAATATTACTATGCAAATAGACAGAATTGTGTAAAAGCATTTCAGACATTATGTCTAAGACATAAGACAGTTTTCCTATATATTCAGTTGTGTTCCCATATTTAGAAAACTGGTATCTTAAACACTCTATATTTTTCACATTATATGCTACATGCTTTGCAGAAAAGGTGGTAAAATGAAAGTTTACTTATCAATGTAGAAAAACCAAATGAATAAAAACCTTCTTTTGAACTCATCTCTGTACTATTTGAATTAAAATAATTCTAAGAACATTACAGTCAGACACTCAAAGGCATTTAAGTGTCTAAAAATAACTGTCTATAGGGTTTTTCAAAAGAGCTTAAGAAAGTTAGGAACTTAACTCCCACTTCAGAGCTTCTTAATGCCTTTGGCAGTGCTCATTTGCTGAAAAGAGTCCAGCACAGGGTCCCCTAAACACATTAATGGATTGGAGCACCTCCCATATGAGGAAGAGCTGGGAAAGCTGAGACTGCTCAGCCTGGAGAAGGCCCAGGAGAATCTTAATGTGCATAAACACCTGCAGGGCTTTTTTAAAGAGGATAGGCCCAGGCTCCAAAGGTGCCCAAACTTAAACACAGGAGGATCTCTCTGAACATCAGGAACCAATCTCCCAGTGGCTGGGTGACTGAGCCCTGGCACAAACTGCACAAGAATTTGTGAGGTCTCCCTTCTTGGAGATGTTAAAAATTTATCCAGATGTGGTCCTGGAAAATCAGCCCAAGTCAGGGGTTGGATCCAGATGTCCAGGGGGTTGGATCCATCTGGTCACTAGATGTCCCTTCCAACTTCAACCCATCTGTGGTTCTGTTTACACGGTTCAGAAAGGTGAAAAAGGAGCTTAAAGAAAAGTATAGCAGGCACAATAAACTTAATACAAAAATATTTTTACATTTAAAAATACTTAATTATCCACAGCATTATGCTGTCATGTATTTTAGGGAGAACAAATATAAAGAATTACAAATGCAGTACATCTTCCTCTGCCTATCAAGATGATCCTATGCATCATCATTTCTTGAATACATTCAATATCCAAATAATCTATATAAAGAAAAATAGAGTAATAAAAGAAAATTAATGGTAAGATCGGTTAAATAATTTCTAAAATAAGGTGAGATGCTGCGTTACTTTCTAAAACCACAAGAGTAAAAGCAGTGACTAAGAGAAGACTATAAATTAAATGTCTCCTGTAGGCAATGACAGGGGGTTTTAATTTCTCCAGATGTCTGTGCAGGTGATAATCGAAGCAGCAGTAGTAGAACAGAGGGGTAGGGTTGTGTCCCTCTCAAGGCCAAATAGGTCACTAATATAACAATTCTTGTAGCTCCACAGTTTTTGGCTGTGGCTAAAAGATGCTGAGGGCAGAATACAAGAACAGGGTAAGCATGGCATAAAACTTCTTCAATGTGTATAGGTTTGACTGCAGGACACTGAACTTCAAAAGAAAATTTTCTATTATTAAATATTTTGATGAAAATATTAAGAACAACCTTACATGCGTTTTTCCCACTTTGCTTGTCTAGACTCTGATATATATTTAAAAAATCTGAAATTCAACATCTTGTGTCAGGCTTTATTATTTAACTATATATTTTTGTTAAAAAAGGTTGGCTTTTTTTTTTTATTTAATTCACTCTGGGGGTTTTGCTTCTTAAACAGCTACTTAACATTAAGCACACACATAATCCTTTCATGAGAATGTAAATTAATTATATGCTTGAATATAAAGCTAAATTGCAGTTTGAGTGTATAAAAATATTTTTACTCTGAGGATTTACAAAAAGTAGCAATAGTTACAGGCAACTAGAAATTCTTGAGAATGGAAAAGTGCTGTCTAGTTTTAATCTTACTCAAATTGTTCTGTGAGAGATTAGATCACACTCCTGCTTTGCAGCTTATCTTTTTGTATTGCTGAGCTGTACAATCATTAATTGTGCAATCATTTGGAATCAATTTCCTTCAGAAATTTAAGTTTAAAGATGTTGAACTGAAATGTAGAATCAATAGGGAGGATGTGCTGATTTTCAGAAGTTTCACTTCTCAAACTGAGTGTAACATAATTTCTCATCACACAGGAATGAACACGACCGGGTTACATAGTGATTCACCGAAGTGGTGCCCCTGCTTCTCTCATGTAGCATTCTGGGTGAACTAAAAAAGGGAGAACAAAGAGCTGCTTGCAACCCAGGATTTCCTCTGGTAGACTTGTTCCTGAGAGCAGCTCAGATCTAAAGTAGAGATCAGACACAGACACCATCATCAGTACCTGTACCCCATTAGCTTCAAACCCCTTGAATCCAGGAGCAGCCACACAAGCTGAAGGCAGAGAGTCATTCCCACTGTCCTCAGATCCCAGGAACATGCACACACAGAACAACAGGCTGGAAAGATGCACTAGGAGCTTCATGGATACTCATCCTTTTCTACAAAAACAAACTCTTATGTTTCAATTGCTTTTTCATATTCTTTTCCTGAGAACCGTGATAGGGTTTAATAATTTATATTTCCATTAGTTTGCATTTCAATTCTTTACTTCAAACTCAACTATACAACTGCTGTCATTGGCCATTGAAACAAAGCACACAGTAATACTCAGAAAACACAGCAAAATCCTAGTCAATGCATATACATTTTGTTTACAATATTTTATAACCTTGAACTTTAGCCATGGAAATATTTTACACCAGAGCTTGCTATTTACTGCCAAATTCTTTTTCATCCCCTACTGCTGCAGTAATGCATTTCTAAAGACATGCATTGAAGGAGCTTTATTTTTGTCTCCCTATAATTCACTTGTATGGGTAGACATCTGAGTATCAGTTAATAATAAATGTGCAATTTAATTTGCACATTTTTAAATTATGTTTGGGATTTAATTGTTTCTCATTGATGTTTGTTTTTTTTCCTAAAAAATAGAAGAAAAAAGGAAAAAAATCATGATGTAGAGCAGGGGAGAATTAAATAAGAATTTTGTAATAGTAATGATCTGAGTAGGCACCAGAGACAATTAATGCTTGTTACACAGATATAGATGACTGAGTAGAATTTGGAAAAAGAATCTCAAATAGAAGATTAACCAGATGCAAACCATAGAGAAGTAGTGTTTAAGAGGAAAGAAAACAGGTAGATTAAGTGAGAAAAGTGGAAGCAAAAGCTACTGTGATCTGATGACAATACAAAGGACTAATAATGATCCATTGTGATCTTAACTCATGCAAAATATACTGTTCAAATCTTCTGCTAATCAGGAAAATTAGTTACACCTTTTAAACAACTAGCTGAGCATTTGATGAATTCAAGGTCCATATTTTAAAAAGTTATTGAAGAAAAGCTGAGACAGATTAGAAGAATGTATTGGTTTTGGTTTTGGCTTTTTTTAATTGAGTCATCATGTATACTTCACCCTTTTTGCACAGGGCAACCTCTTTGGGACCAGTGGAAGACAAAGCTCACTGATGCTAGTGAAGTCTATTGTGTGACTCAAGTTGTGATAATTAAATTAATAGGAAATTCAAAGTGGTAGAGCAGTATGATTGATCTATTGAAATTCCATTAATTCATTATGCTATAGTTAAAGAAGAATTCAGGTTTTGCTCTAAGCAGGACTGAGAAGAATTTAGTCTCTGTTTTAGTAAATATTTGTTCATATAGATTCCATTCCTTGCATCTGTATTATTGCTCTCAGAAGACTTAAAAATATACAAACTGCTATTTTTCCTCTTTAGCTGTACTACTATTTATCCAGTTTTCTGCCTTCTACAGCCCTGTGCTTGATCATGTATAACATTTTCATATCACAAATCAACAATATAATGACAGAGGTTGGATACACTCAAAATGGCACAACTAAAACCAAGGTCTGCTTCTTTGTCTGGCTGATGCTGTGCTGAAAAGTAACACTTCAGATGTAGCTACTTTCCTGACCTCCGTGCAGATGTTCTAATGTGTTATGTAAAGCAGGAGCTAGAACATTAATAAGGCATCTTAACTTTCAACTGTCTCTATTCACCACTGCTTTAAAGATAAAACTTGGTGGTTTGGCTTTGCACATTGCTTTTGTGTTGTTTTGTTTTGTTCTGACTTAACTCCTTTTAGGGAGTTTTGTTATTGCACTAAGAGCTGAGGCATGGAAGATTTCTACAGAAGCAGCCTTTTGTGATTCAGTTCTCATTTCTCATGATGAGGCTATGATTGCTCTTGGGGGGACCTGGCTTTCCAGAAAGGAAGAGAACACTACAGTGGGAAGAGGGATTTATGCCAAAGGCAATATTGCTCACTCATACTACAATTGTAACTCTGAAAGCCCAAATAACTGTTCATACCTCTCCATTTGTTGTTAAGCATTGCAGCAAATCACTTGTTTTTCTTGTCCTGAGGCTCCAACTGCTTTCATGGTTATTTCATTGCTCTGTTTCTACCTTGCTGCATGTTTGCTGCAGATGGGTACTTTTCTTGACTATACTGTTAGTGCATAATGGCCCTTGGCACTTCCACTTTAGTGCCACAACATTTAATGGGAAAATGCTTCAAGCAGCTGCAACTTGGCTACTGTATTTTCTTGGGGCCAAATGGTTTCCTGGTGCACAAAGATAATGAAAAATAAAAAATGTACTCAGGATCTCTGTGGATTACCATGTCAATTAAAAAGGTACATACATATACAGCCACTCAAGAAAAAGCATTCTAGGTCCTGAGAATTGTATTTTCCATCTGTAATTACTGCAAGCAGTTATCAACAACAGTCTACTGGGTTCAGCATTACCTTTTGATCAACATTCCAGAATGTATTCTGAATTGAGACACTAATTCCAAACTTAATTCTGTTTTTCTCCAGGAGATTCTGGGCTGTTATGATCTCAGTAAGAAAGAAACTCAGAAAATCCAATTTATTAGAGCTGGCACAACAAGGACATAATAGTATGGATAATCTTAAATCTTTATGGAACTAGGGTGGTTTTGGTTCTCATGGTTCTCCAATCCATGTACAGCACACTGGGCAGACGCCATCCATGGAAAATTGTCCCATTTCAGTCACTAGAATATGTTCTTACAAGATAATGCACTTACAGCACAGTGAAGTGCAGTACAAGCACAGCACAGGCTTGGTCACACTCATGTGGATCACAGACTCCCTGGTGTACTTTGGTCTCCTAGTCAGGATCAATATGATGACTTTGTTAAGTGTCAGTCTAAGTCCCTAAAAAAAATGGAGGAGCTAAGTATCAGAATGTGATAGTGAAGAGACACCAGGAAGGGACTATAAGGACCATGAATTGGTATGTGCTTTATGGGCTGAAACCTGTTAACTCAGAGAAAACATAAGCTTAAAAATGTTGGTGAAAACAAAAAATCAACCCATGTCATCTCCAGAAGCTTGTATTTTAGAACACCGTAAGCATGACAATACCTTGAGTAAGACAATGCACTTAGTGCCTGGTGCTTTATGTATCTCTAAATGAGGATCTGTTTCTTGGAATACAACAAGTCACAGACTCATGTACACAGTGTCCTTGTGACCCCCAGTCACAGGGAGCAACCAAGGGCTGAAACCTGACAAGACTTCAGGACCAACAGGGTAAACTGTGCTCTTCAGTTCAGGTTAGAAGTCAACAGCCCTCACTGTTCATCACAGAATACACAGGTCACAAAGTCTCATACTTTAAGAGATGGACTCAAGAAATGGCAATGAAATTAGCATTGTAACCACAAGCAGACTACGCACTCATCATAAAAGAATTTGAATACAGTTGCACATTTTCCATCATAACATCTCTAACAATAAAATTGCTCATATCTGATTAAAACAGAGGTCCAAAAATGGTGCCATAATTTTCAATGTTTAATAAATTTCTATAGTTTCTAATTATGCAGACAGACTCCAATTCTTATTTTATAAAAAGTCTTTCTTTGGGATATCTAACAACTTGTGGTGGGTTACCTTGGCCAACCACCAGGTGCCCAATAGTCTCTCCAGCAGTCCTTCTCCATGGACAAAGATCAGAAAACACAACAAAATCTCATGGGACAAGACAAATACAGGGAGATTAAGTACATAGGCAAAACAGACTTGACTTGGGGAAAATGATTAATTTATTGCTAATAAATAGCTGAGTAGAATAATGAGAAATAAGAACAAAACAGAAGAAAAACCCCAACCCTCCCAACCCCATCATTGTCTTCTTCCTAGAGTGAACTTGCTCCTGCTTCTTCTACGTCCTCCTCCCCAAGAAGCACAGGGCGACAAAAAATGGGGATTGCATTATTCCATTTATAACACGTTGCCTCTGCCATTCCTTTCTCTTCATGCTGCTCCCCTCCTTCAGCAAGAGAGAGGTCCCACCCAGAGGATATGGTTCTTCACAAACTACTCCAATGTAGGTTATCCACACAAGTATTTCTTCAAGAAATGCTACATCATGGGTCCTTTCCACAGGGTTCTGTCCTTTAGGTACAGCAGTAACAGGTCCTGCCAGAAAGTACCATCCAGTTCCCTTCCATAGGCTTCAGGTCCTGTCAGGAACCTGCTGTGGTGTTGGCTTTCCATGGGTTCCAGGTTCCTTCAGGGCACATCCACAGCCTGCAGGTGGATATCTGCTCCTCCATCTTCAGGGGACAATCAGCATCCCCATAATTCTCTCCATGGAGTCGAGGAAAACCTTTACTTCAGCGCCTGCAGCACCCCCACCCTCTACTTCTCCACCAGTCTTTGTGTCTGTAGGGCTGTTTTGCTCATGTTCCTACTCCTTTCTCCCAGCTGCTCTTTTTCACTCTTTCTTAAATAGGAAGTTGCAGAGGTACTACCACTAGCACTGTTTTACTCAGCTTTGGCCAGTGATGAGTCCATCTTGAAACTGGTTGAAACTGGCTCTGTATGGCTTCTCAAAAAAATCATCCCTGCAGCTCCCCTGCTTGCAAAATCTTGCCCCATAAACACAGCACACAGTTCTTTAGAACATTTCTAATGGAATTAGATAGGGCTCTCTAACACATCTATCTACTATATCTATCTACTATATCTATCTACTATATTTATCTATCTATCATCTATCCATCCATCCATGTTCTTTTCAGTCTTATGTAGTTGTATTTGTTTATTTGAAACATGTTCCCACACAAAAAGAATTTTATTCAAATCTCAGTTTAAAAAAAAATCAAATATACATTACAGAAGGACCAGATGTTTGAAATATCAAGGCAAAGAAAATAAACAACAGTCTATTTGTATGTTTGAAGACTCTGGTCATAACAGCCAAAATTATTTTGAGCTCTCAGTTGTCCAAATTAAAACAAGAATTGCAAATTGCTGAACTATACAAAATGACTGAAAATTCTGGCATTTAATACTGCCTTCTTTCATCTGCTTTATATTCTGCATAGTTAGCACTCTGATGATGAATTCAGGGTAGGGACTCACGTTATTAAGTTGTTACATGATTTAAATAATTATGAACTTTTTTACCAAATCTAGAATATCCCTTCTACAAAAGTGAAGATAAGTATAAAATAAAAGTAGAATAAGTACTAACACCTTGGCCTCAAAATCAGGAATGAGAATAGGAGGATACTGAGTGACAAATCTCTATAATTGCTGTGCAGAAATAAGAAAACTGGGGAGAGTAAGGGAAGCAACAAACCTGGTGAACTATTTATTACCTGCATATCCATCAGACTACATCCTTGGTGCTAAAATGGAGTTTGTTTCCCCTTCCTGTACTTTGCAAGAGCTTTTTATAAAATTGCAAGATGCTTGCTGATCTTTGCAAGGGGTGGAAGCCAATGATTTGGGACTGAAAAGAAATTAAGAATGGTGTCCTGCTTTCCTCCTTATAGAGCTGTATTTTCATTGCTCTGTGTTTTCCCTCCAGTATTTTTGACATGAGGAGGAATGACCCGGGTTAACATTACCTGTCAAGCAGAGCATGCAATGACAGGATTTTATGAGGACACTAGGATGCATGGTTAAAGCTCAGAAATTATAAGTAGCGAAATGATAAGTAGTAAAATGATTGCCTCTATTACAAAAAAAAAGAAAAAGGCATCTTCTTTGTCATGCTAAATAACTCTGTGTTTGCATGTCTGATGTAATAGCCCTTGCATGCTAAAATCTGAATGTACAAGAGAAAAATATGAAGCTTCAAAATTTTATTGAAGAAAGCAGTTTCCTGACTTGTTGATGAGAAATGGCCTGTTACAGACCTGTTCTATTCTAATAGCATTGGAGCAGGCTATTCTATAAGGACAATTACCTATTTTGGATGTTAAGTCATTAAACCTTGTGTCTGAACATGATTTTCCTTTTTTCCTTAAGTACACTTACAGAAAATTAATATTATTGAATTACAATGTCTTGATATTACTATGAATTCAAATATGCAATTATTTTATTTAAAATTTAAAAAATCATAACATTTATTTAAAATTTAAAAAATCATAAAATTAGAAAAATCAAAGATTTCAGATTTTTTTTTTTTATTATTTCTCTGGAATTTCTAGCAATTTAAATGAGCCAAAAACACCTCTGAAGTTCCTTTCTTGACTGAAAAAGAGACTGAATATTGCACAGCTATTGCAAATCATATACTGTATATAAGCAGTAAGTCAACCAGTTATTGGTTCTGGTGGTAAGGGAAATCTGTTAAATTCTATTTGGACACCCAAAATATTCAAACAAAGGCGGTATGCTTTGGATTGCCATATTAGACATTATCTAGTTATGCACATTTCCACAAAGAGATAACACATATTTATAGTGATGGAGATGTAAACCTGGAGCAGTTTCATTTAAGAAAAGCTGAATGATGTTCTGAGACCACACCACCCTGCATGCAATTGACAGTTGGTATTTTCAATACACAAAGCCATAAAAACACACGGGTGTCCCCTTCACCTTCTCACCCATTAAGCTTTTTCATACATCACTGGCTTCCTCTCACTCAAAAAATCTTTCTTGTTGGCAGAAACCAAGTGACAGGCAGCAAATCTGTATTGTACTCGTGTCCACTTGATATCTCCTTAGAGAGATCCCCTAGTGAACTCTCTCTCCCACCATTGCTTTATCCCTGTCAACACAGCTTTGAAAGTAAACCCCATATTTTAAACAGCATCTAAACGGGTAGCTATTTTGTGAGTGTAATACATTAAACTATCACAGCAGGCTTTTTTGTGAGGTTACCTGATTTTAAAATAATGTAATTCTATTTATTTAAAAACATTATCCACGATTAATGTCCATTTCTTCTAGGATAGACTTGCCCAAAGACATTTCTACACACAGGATACTCTCACTTGTTAACAAAATTTATATTTACCTACCAGCCCATTTCAGCAGGGTATATTAGAAAAACATTGAGCTGGAAAAAGTAAATAAGAAACTGTGGAGAGCAAGTTATTTGTATCTATAGTTTTGTTCTGTAACTTGTTAATAGAAATAAAATATACAAAAATCTAGGAAAAATACAAAACCAAAACCTATACAAAATCTCTTATACAAATGGATCAAAATAAGGCCATGGAAGAAGGACTCTTGCATCTTCTGACTTGTTATCTACATTCCTAAAACCAGCAGAAATATTCAATTAGAGTAAATTAGACTAGATTAGAAAGCAGAGGGAGGAGATAAGGAGGAAAACTTATGGGAAATGATCCCAGAGCTCTCTGGAAGGAGAAGTCATTGTTACATTAAGTAAATGACAATTTAGTTGCAAAACTGACACCAACTTGTAAAAGACCAAAATCTTCAATCTATTGACACAAATATAAACACACTGAAATACACAGATATAAAAAAGGAAAAGTGTGGGAAGCAAAGATTCCCCTTGCTCTCTAATCATATTTTTGTCAAAGTTATGGAGATAACACTGCAGATTTGTGGATTTTAAATGATGTTGAACTTGTCCATACATAAAAATTTGCACTGCTGTCTATAGAAGGTCCTGTGATTATGCCAAAGACATTTGGGTGGCCCTCAGAAATATTTTCAATCTCACCAGAACTTACAGACACAGCTTCATAAAGCTTTAGCTTCATTTTGGGATACCTTCAATCCAATGTTTCATTTTCACCAAATCCAAGAAAATTTCACTTTTTTTTGGGGAAAAATGTCACATCCCTCCAAGATCATCCTCTCAAAACAAAATCAAAAGAAAACAAAACAAAAACAAATAAGCCCAAGAAAACAAGAACCCCTACAAAACCAAAAAACAACTGTCATGTTTCTGCTACAAATCTATGTAAGTCTCTGTGTTTGTGTACAAAAAGTGCAGTGCACAATTTCAAACTCCTCCATGGAAATGATATGATATGATATGATATGATATGATATGATATGATATGATATGATATGAAGTCACATGTAGCTGTCTATAAAGAGGTTATTCTAAGGTGAGTGTTGGTCTCTTCTCCCAAGTAACAAGCAACAGGATGAGAGAAAATGTCCCTAAAGTGTGCCAGGGGAGGCTTATTTTGGATATTGGAAGAAAAGAAGAATTTGAAGAAAAACTTCTTCACAAAAAAATTTGTAAATCATTGGAACAGATTTCCCAGGAAAGCAAAGGAGTCACCATTACTGCAAGTACTCAAGGTGTGGATAGAGCACTTGAGAAAGGATGTGACAGAAATATGATGGTGGTGCTAGGCTGACAGTTGAATGATAATCTTAAAGGTCTTTTCCAACCTTCATGATTCTTTGATTCTATGATATATGTCCAAACTTAAACTAGCCTGTCTAGTTTCACTTACACTCAGTGTTAAATAATAAACTGCTCAAGAGTGTGAATATTAAGGTTCACAGCATGATAGCATGATTCACCATCTTAAGGCAGACATTTAAAATTAGCCAACTCAGTAGCAATCTGTATGTTGCACTTTTTTTCTCTTTGTTAATGTTAAAGGGACTTTAAAATGACCAGTTCATATATGCCTGAAACTACATACTGTTCATCTATTTATACATATGTATTCATATAAAAAGCACTTATTCTTGCAATGTCCTCTGAACAGTTTCAAGAAGCAAAAACAGCTGCCAGAGATTAATTTTACATAGATGCTCTCTCCTCACTACATTTCAAATAGCCATGGTCCATTCACCAACTGCAAAGCTGAAGAAAGGTAGGAAGAGCTTAGAACTGCCAGAGACTCCATCTAAAATTATAATTCTCAGAAAAGAGGCTTTGCTTTCACAGCTGACCTGCTTCACAGATTATTCAGACTCTGGTATGTAAAAGTCACAATTTCAACAAGTTATCAAGAAATTCTTTGATGCATCAATAGCTATCAGTAACCATTCAGATACTAGAACTGAATGTATTTATTACCTCACAGTTTACTGTACACAATTTCTGAGATCAAGGGGTATGTTAAAGGATTTGTACACCTGACTCACCTTGCATGATGCGTGATCTTCTGCAGATGGAACAAAAAAAAGTTCTTCTCTAGATATATTAGCTATTCTATACATACATAGGGAGCTGGGCTCAATTTACCCCTAAAATGAGAAGAAATTTGACTTTCAGCTGTCTGTGCTACCCTGTCTATCAGCTGTTACACTAGCCAAACCCAATGAGACACAAGCACCTAGTCTTGCTACCAGAAAGCTGGAATATGGGTTTATTGTTTGTTAGGTAAAGTGTCTCCACTTTAAGATACTCTTGACACTCTTGAAAAAAAAAATAATAATTTATATATTCAAAAAAAGAATCTCTCTTTTCAATCAGCTCTTGGAAACTTTTTGTAATTAGAACTTTTTGTAATTTTTGAAACCTTTTCTGCAATTAAACAATTTGTAAAAGAAAATAAAGTAATTTCTTGCAGACTACAACAGCAGTAACAACAACAGTATTTATTTGAGTTAAATGGCTTAATTTTTTCAGTCATAATTATTTCCTAGTCTTGCACTTTGTCAGAAATGTTAAGATAATACTGCTGCTAAAGAAAGAATCGGGGGAATGTGTAATAACTTGCAGATAACCTACACATTTAACATTTTTACCATCTGAAAGACTCTGAAAAACATGTGTAAATTATTTGTCAACAAGAGTAGAATTAGTGAGATATAAGCATAAAATTATGCTTGATCTGTAGTTATAGCTGTGATGCAGCTGAATTTCACAGCAATGTTATGCCCCTGTGCACACCCAGGGCACCCAAGTGCTCAATTCCCTGGGTAGACCAGGAACTTCCCAACTGTTCCCAGCTGAGAGACAATTTGTTAATAAGAAACAATAGATTGAATTTAGTCAAGGTAGCTGATTTAGCTCCTCTCTGCCTGCACAACAAATTATTGGACTAATTCATACTGGATCTCTCTAGGTGGTGAATTTCAACCAGTTTTAGAAATTCCTTCAGGCATCTCCTGTTGGATTTAGTCCCTTTTGTATTGTTCAGGTGATTTTCATGGCAGAGAGGACCAAACTGTAGATATATAAGATGCAGTCAGGTGTGCAAAACCTGTTCCTACAGATGCAGAAATGGTCAGGCAGGACATTCCTGCCAGGGATTTGCAAGAACAGGGGTGCTCCAAGGTGGGGAATGAGGCAGGGGCATAGCTCAGCCCCTCAGGGCATCAACGGGGCTGGCAGGAACAGGAGCTGGTAACACCCTCTGCCAACAGGCAAGACAAGCAATTATCAGTGAGATTCAGTATCCATCCAGGAAATCTTTCCAAAAGCAGAAGGAGATGGGACCAGAGTTCTGTTAGAGCTTTTTACCTCAAGTTAAATTTTTGATTTATGGAAGAAGAGAGGCTTCTAAAGCCAAATAATGTGTCTATTAGGTGTGGGAGTAATCTTTCTGTTTGGTACAGGAGGAGGGAGAACAGGATGGAGAAGGTGATTTTCCCAGGATGAGGTTCATTCTTTGCCACAGGGTTATTCTGGTCCCTGGAGTTTCCCTAAATATAGGAAGCTCATGTGCACAATCCTTGGCAGATTTTGTAATGCAGAGACAGAGATTTTGAAATTTGTCTGAGGTTGCCTGCACAGTTTCTGGTTTTGTTGTGTTTTGTCAGTAACATATTTTAGATTATAAAATATCACAACACAAAAACGTAGGAGGTAGTGGCGGAAAGGGCTTAAATCCTGTGTCTTGTATTTTGCCCTCTATCTTCCCAAATATATTCTAAGCACAGATGTATCTTTTTTTTTTTTTTTTTTTTTTTTTTTTTTTTTTTTTCTTTGTGAATAAGGAATGGCAACAAAACTATCTCACAAAGAAAAGCAAGATAAATTTTTACAATGAGAGGGTGAGATTCTTGGGGCACTGCTGGTGCTTGAGTCCTATTATCTTGAATGATCAGAAACCTGCTAATTCCCACCCAACCCCAAAAACTATACTTAGGAAGTTCAAGGCTTCAGCAGAAAAAACTATGGGCTTCTGACTGGGAAACTATTTTAATAGGAGTCAGTAAAAAAAAAAAAAAAAAAAAAAATCTACATTTAATTTCACAATCACAGTCTGCTTACTATCATTAATGATGTTTTGCTTATATTCCCAAACAAATCATGATTAATAGCAAAAGGCTGCAGGACATAAAATGTAATTTATTAATTATCAGACTTCTGTTAATTAAGAGCTATATTTATATTGTACCATCATTAGTATAACATTGTTTTTATTATCACTGACATGATGAAGAGAAAGATTTAAGTCAGAGAGTCATATCTCATCCATATGACAACTACATAAATTTCTACTTGAAGCAGCAATATTCTTCCAATACAACTCTATAGTAAATATGTAAATTAGTATGAATAATGTCAAGTACTGACCAATGTGTTATTCTTAATATGGAAAATTTCTATATATCAGTCATTATGAACATGTGGCCTCACATGTCATAGCAGAGGTAAAAACAGAGGCATGCATCCTAATTGTTGTCTTGAATCCAATAGGGATTGGATCCCATCCCTGGATGTGAGAAGCATGCAGCTTCTTTCCAAAAAAAATTTCTAATTATACAAATTCTTTAAAAGAATGATGAGAAACCAGAATTGAAGCATGGATTAAAACAATGTGGTATGAGAGAAAAAGAAATTCAATGTTTTATTTTACTGAAACAATATAAGTAAGGATGTTTTACTAATCTCATGCACCCAAGCCCACATTACAGATCAAAATCTCCACAGAGCAGTCCAGTAAAATGTTTATTTCTGCTGTTGCTAACTGTCTTTAACAGGTAATCCTATTTTCCTTGAAATCCCTGTTATGAGTGTGGAAGGTGAATTTATAATGTGAGCCTTAGCTATCAGCAGAAAAACATGGATCAAAAGCCCTGAAAAAAAAAAAAAAAATCAGTGAGAGGGTTTCTCTGGAACTGGCATCCAAACTGCAAGCAAATATGTGGTTATATAATAATGTTTGGTTATTATATCCATGGGTAAAATTTTATTCGGTTCTTATTTGAATACATGAAAAACTAGATGCTTAAGGGAAAAATGGCAGAAGACCTTTAAAATTCATTTTGGACATAGCTATTTTATTCCTAAATCTTTGACCTGGTAGTTCTTCTGGGAAGATGGGAGCTAAACAAACAATGATAGGGGAATAAAACAGGGTTTTTTTTCACATATGCATCAATTTCATCTTTCCAGGTTCTTTTTTTCTAATCAGTTTTTGGGTGAGATGAACAAAAAACATCCAATAACCTGAGAATTTCCTGACCTGCTCTTTTTAGTGACACAATTTTACATGAAAACAATTCCTAAATCATGTCACTCATGTGCAAGTACAACTGCAGTGAGACCAAACTGGTTTTCAGGAATATGGCCTTACTTACAACTTCCAAGCATATTTCTACCACTTTGCAAGGACTGACACAAAAGGCAGACAAGCAAGCCAGTTACTTGATTTTGGGGAAACAGCTTTGCTTTCACCAGTGATACCCAAGAGCTGCTGACAAGAAAGGCAGAGACACAGCAAGAGAATGCTGCTGGGTAAAGGACACATTTCCTTCAGGCTCTTCTGCTCTGGAGTAGGAAAACACTTTACTTGCTGTACCAGCAGAAAAAGTGGAAATTCATTTGTGTCCTGGATGGCAGCTTATCAATATCACACACCAGGCAGAGAGGGCAGAGCTGCCACAGTGCCAGAGCAGCCCCGGGACCGGGCAGGTCGAAGTTTCCTGCTGCAGACATTCCCTGTGCTGCCACTTGGTGACAAGGGACGTGTCCAGAGCCAAACCCTGAGCTTCTGTGCTGACTCCAGCTGTGGCAAAGGGCTTTGGAAGCCTCACACAAACGGGTCTGGGTTGGGGCACGTTTTGCTTTTGTTTCTCCTTGGAGCACAAGCCCTCAGGCTTCATCCACCTCTCACCGCTTTTGGTGCTGCCGCCAGAGGGCACGAGGAGCCAAACTTTGGTGGCTTCACGGCGAAACTCTTCCTACGGAGGGAACGGAGGGATTAAAAGTGCTTTGTCATCTCTGCAGCCCCTAACCAGGCTGCTGATTGGGAAGGAACAGTCTGGAGGTTTCCTTCAGAAGGGAGGAAATCCAAGAACATACCCTTGTGTGTACCTTTATTTCTGAGTATTTCTGTTTGCACATTTCATCTTCTGTACCCCCGATGATGTGTACAGGAAACAGACACAGCTTTGTCGCCCAGCTGTGGGAAAGAATTCCTTCAGAAGAAAAAGGTCTCATTATTCACCTGTCAATGTTCTTTTGTCTGCTGCCTGGTGGAAGCATGCCAAAGGGAATGTGGCCCCAGAGAGCAATGTTAGCTTTCTCTTCCATGCGCTGCATGACTACTGCCTTTATCGTGACACAGGTGATATCCACAGCTTGGATATTCAGAAGTTCTATAGAAAATTTGGGCTCATCAGTTTGGTGACTACTTAGCTGAACTGTCAAGTAAGTTTCAATTTGATGAACGTATCACCCCATTAATTTTTTCAAGATTCAAAACATGCAGCTTCTCTCAGTCAGGGGAATTACTTCCATAAATTCAAGGGTATCTAAATGCATCTAACAGAAGATTAAATTCTGAGGGGTGGAGGAGCTTCATGTTGGTGCCATCTTTAAAATATTTTCATATGAGAGGAGACAACAGGAACCATACCCCTTCTAAAGATGCAGAGGGTGGTCTGTAGGAAATAGGTAATAAATGAAAAATTTAACAGCAGCCCTTACTGTTTTTTTGGTCTATTACTGATGACCCAGAAGTTCCAGCAACACTCTTTTATCACTATTCTTGCAGGGTCACCCAAATACAGTAGGAAATGTTTTGGGTGTATTTTTTGTTTTTGTGGGGTTTTTTTAATATTCCCTGGAGAATGATGAGAAGTTACTTTCTTCAACATCTGAAAATACTGTATGTGTTATAGTTTCTCAGAATTAATAGATTAGAAAGCTTTCTGTAAATGTTGTTTTGTCAAATTTGTGGGGAACTTAATTGAAGTTCAGACAGTAAACCTTCTCTTTCCCCAAATAAGGTAAATATGATTGTAATGATTTCATTAATTCTGCTTGTGAAGTGTCAAAACTGAGAAAGATTTTTCCAAGTATACATATCACAGGCATCTTAGTGTCCTTTTTAGAATCCAAAATTATTTTTTCATCTATAAAGAGTTGTAGCATCAACCTCAACAAAATACATACTGCTCTTTATAACCCCTGAGAGATGTTCCAAACTTTACCTCCAGACAGATGTGTCATGGGAAGACACTCTCTTCTTAGAAGTGTCTGAAGATGTTCCTGTGTCACCATATGGGTAGTTGTTTGTTGTTTTAAACATTTAGGACCCAGGATTTTAGGCTGAGAACAGAGCATTTTTACCTGCAAAAGCAGTTTTTATTTTCATATTTGGAAAACCAGAACTCAGAAATAAAACCAGATGGTTCAATCCAAAAACTTGCATTGATATCAAGGCAGAAACAGGAGCATGATGTCCCAATGTCTGAACAGCTTTTGCCCCTCCAGGAGCTGCTGATGTCTTCCCCACTGACAGAAGAAAGCTATGCTTTGATCTGTTTTTGATGACCTGATAAAAGACATTTCTGAATTTCCCTGAATACCTTGAAAGAGAATGTCCTCTTAATGTCTTGCCAGATACATGTGCTGAAAACTGTCATAAATTCATGAAAAACCTGGAGACTAAAAGGATGCTTTTCAAAAGAAAAAAATGTTAGTGAAACAAGCTGGAGAGTTTATTATCCACTAGGTTTTGAACTTTCCCATTTCCAGGTTTTTCTGTTAAGTAGTGATAGAACATACTAAAAAAAAATTACTTTGTGCATGCAAACAGCAGGAGCAGGTAAGGATACCACCCATACCTGGTGAAGACACTGGGGTTGACGCTTTTCACTGTTTGGATGTAGAAATAAGGGACAGTTTCCAAACACTAGGCTTAACAGGATATAAAAGAAGTAGGGTGTACACTCTTCAGCAAACCTTGATACTTGGAACAGAATGATCAGGAGAAGTGAGATGAAGTTTCATTCTTGGACAACTTGGACAACTAAACAGAAGTTGTAAGCCACAAGAAGAAACATGAGTAATCTGATAACATTGTTCAGGAATATGATAACATATTGGACAATGTGCAGGAACAATGCACCTGTGCCTTGATAAAGGCAACAGAAGCATATTCTTTCTTAAGACAGCCAGGAAAATTCTATATTTAGCAAAGGAGTCCAGTAACACCACTACACCAAATATTTATTTGTTCTTTCCTATTTACTGTGAGTTTCTTGATTTTTTGGGCAGTTGTTGTTGTTGTTGTTGTTGTAGATTGATTTTTTTTGTTTGGGTTTGTTTGTTTATTTGTTTGTTTCTTCAGGGCTATCCTTCTTAGCATTAATTTTCTAGTTCCTAGGAGTAAAAAATCTACTTGCTGTGTTTGTGACTGTAATCTACCATGTGGGACATCTGCATCTGCTGCCCTTTGCCCTTTCACCTGGTTTCACATACCATAAATATTTCTTTCATAAACTGTTTTTCATAATTTCATCTATGAACTGATTGATAACATATCTCACTTTAGCTCTAGTTATCATCTTGTGCTCTGTCCTTCAAAGTTGTGTAATTTTTTTTTTTTTTTTTAATCCCATGCCTCACAAGGTTTGAAGGTTTCACCTCCCTGGGTCTGTATCTGACAGCTGTGGAGGCTGTGGTTAGAAACAGTATCCATGTAACAAAAGGCGTTACATTTAAAATATATCAGTATCTTAGGCATTACTGTCTTGTTAAAAGAGTTGAGGTGGAAGTTTTTACTGTATTATTAGTAGAGAAAAAAGAAAAGGTGAATATTATTCTGCTTTAATATTTTCTTTTAATTTTGGTTTAGAAATTATTTTTCACAGTCAGCCTTTACTTTCTGAGGCACATGTTCCTACTAAAGCTGTTTTTAAAAGCCATGGATTTTCTGAACCCTTTTAAAAATACAGTCCAAAAATATGTGGATATTATGTCTATCAGAATTATGAAGTGCAAAATGCTGTTATTGAGTTTGGAAAAACAATGGTTAGGCACCAATTGCACCTACCTTTGAGCACACAGATGACAATCACTTTATTACTCTCAAAATTCTTTTTCAATGAATTTAGTAAATTGTAGTGTCCTGGCTTGCAAGTCATGGTGTTAGTTGGCTTCTGCTGATATCAACTCTTCAACTCCTTAGATGCTTGAAAAGTTGGAATTACACCAACAAAGCTTTCTACCTCCCTAGGAACATAGGAAATGTCTTTTAATAGATATTCTGGCAGTCACATCTAATAAAACACTGCTAAAACATGCATGTAAAAACTTCAAACAGAAGGTGAAGAAACAGATGTAGAAGAGCCTTTATTAATCAGGGACCAGAAGAGGTGATGTTATGTTTGATTATTTTCAGCCTTTTTTCTTTCTTCCTTTCAAATGTTGCTGTATTTCCTTTGACAGTCAGGTCATCTTTATAAAATGAGGGCTGGCCACAAGCACACATTCCTGGGAATTGCTCTCTTTCTGGGTTTCAGTTTCTGTCTGTGACAGGAATGTGACCTGTGTATTGAAACAGAGGAAAGTCTCAGGCACCAGGAGGCACCACCAGCTCTGGCTGCCCCCACACAGCTGCCCTGTGTCTCCTCCAACTCTGCACATGGCCCAGGACCCCATGTCAGCCCCCTGGGACCATCAGCTTCTGTCCCACTGAGCCCACAGCAGAGCTGGTCTCCAATTCCCCACATCCCTGCCCTGACCAGAGAGGGGCCCTGTAAACTCAAACCCACATGTGGGTCTGCATCCTGGTCCAGCCTCAGTCCCCCCCTGAGCAGCTCATGGTGCCCAGGGCTGAAGCTGTCCATGGGCTGCACAGGTACCCTGCTTCTGGCTAGGTGTGGAATGGAGCATGTCTGCCAAGTTCTATCCCATAGGAAGTCCCAGATGCTCCCAGTTCCTGGCCACAGGGAGCTGCCAGCCTGGTGGTGACATGACAAAACTACCCCAGGCTCTTGTACTAATGGTGTGTGACCACAATATTGTGTGGCTGCTGTGGGGATGAATGAGGGGGTGCCTGAGTCAGACTCAGAACTGTCTTCTGTGAACAGGGATGGGATGGGATGGGATGGGATGGGATGGGATGGGATGGGAAGCAAAACAAAGCAAAGCAATGCAATATGATGGAACAGAGTTGTGTGTTGACCTTCTTCTCAAACTCACAGTGTTGGACTTTGCCTCACACCTCCTCCATGTCACTTCCACACAGAAGATTTAAACTGGAGTGGCATCGTTATAAAACAGTGGCCCAGAGCTTGTAGTTTGTTATTTAATTTTGTTTTGTTTTCTCAATTAAACTGACTTTATTAATTTCTCTAAAATATGCTAAATAGAAGACAACATCACAAAGCAGCAACTTACATGGCACACAATACTGTGCCAGTAGTCTGTATAAATTTGTAAAAAAGGCCTGGCCCTGATCTCTTTCTTAAATCTGACAAGGTCCCTGGGAAGACATCCCTCTGAACTGATCTGAACTCTGGGACACAAATGGGTGCTCTCCAAAAGGAATGTCTTCCAACAGCAAAAAAATATGTTCCCTGTACTGTACATCTTCTGGAATATGAAAGGGGAAAGCAGAAAGACTCACAAATAAAGGTATACACGAGGGTTCTTTCTTGGATTTCCTTCATTCAAAAGGAAACTTCCAATTTCTTCCTTCCCAATCAGCAGCCTAGTTAGAGACTGCAGAGATGACAAAGAACAGTTTAGTCACTCTGTTCTTTCTGCAGGAAAAGGGAAATGTTTTTCTGGGGAGCCACCAAAGTTTGGCTCCTCGTGCCCTCTGGCAGCAGAACCAAAAGTGATGAGAGGTGGATGAAGCCTGAGTGACTTCAGCAGGAAGCCTCAACTTCCCTGGCACCAGGGCTGCTCTGGCACTGTGGCAGCTCTGCCCTCTCTGCCTGGTGTGTGATATTGATAAGCTGCCACCCAGGACACAAATAAATTTCCACTTTTTCAGCTGGCACAGCAAGTGTTTTCCTACTCCAGAGCAGAAGAGCCTGAAGGAAATGTGTCCTTTACCCAGCAGCATTCTCTTGCTGTGTCTCTGCCTTTCTTGTCAGCAGCTCTTGGGTATCACTGGTGAAAGCAAAGCTGTTTCCCCAAAATCAAGTAACTGGCTTGCTTTTGTGTCAGTCCTTGCAAAGTGGTAGAAATATGCTTGGAAGTTGTAAGTAAGGCCATATTCCTGAAAACCAGTTTGATCATACAGCACTTGCATATGTGTGAAATTATTTGGACTGTAATGTAGTTACTTCCCTAACATATCTGCTCTCTCCTGTTAGATAATGCTTTTAAACTGACTTGGCCAATCCTGTTGCAAGTGTGTAATTCCTTATAGGTGGGTTATTCCAATCAGCTGGCTACTGCCTCTCCCATACTCCATTTCAGAGGAAGCATGCTCTGAAAGAGCTTAAGTCAGCTGTCCAGCCATGCTGGGAAGGGCAGCCAAGGGCTGTTTCAAATGAGACAGGAATGGCTGTACATAGTACTATTATCCCATGTCTCCTCAGGGATGCCAGTAGAAATTGGATTTACACAAAAAAAAAAGTGTCACAGAAAAGAGCAGGTCAGGAAATACTTAACATTTTGGACATCTTGTCTGTCTCATTCAAGAAATGATTGCAACAAAAGAAACTGGAAAACTGAATATGCTGCACGTGGGAAATATCTTTTATTCTCCTGTCTTTGATTCTTAGCCCCCATCTTCCCAGAGGAAATAGCAGGAAAGGGAGAAAGAAAAGAACAGCTTCTGGTCAGAACTTTAGGTAGAGTAGCTATGCTGATCGTAGATTTCAAAAGCCTTCTGTCATTTATCTTTAGCCCTACAGTGCAACAGTTTCAAACCTATCATTAATTTATTCTGAAACAAACTGAGCAGAAGTAAATCTCTATGGCATTATAGACAACTACAAAAATGCATATTATTGTCATTGTCATGTGTGACTGCATATTTATTGTGTCTGACCTACTGGAATTTTTCCATGCTGAGTTTATTTCATGTCAGAACATTCCTATGTTTCTGAAATGTTTACTGTTTCCCTATTACTCTACCATTCTGTGGGAACACATTGTCCTCAGACTATCCTGCACATGGCAAAAATACACTTGAAGATGCTCGATCATGTTCTTGGCTGTAGAAATATGTGTCATGGCCAAAGTCAAGGTGTTATGAACCAATACACAGAATTAGAATCTCTACAGCTAAATACAATTTCTAGCTTGTCTTTGCACTGTTTACAGAAGAAGTTTTGAAGGAACAAAATTTTTATCCAGACTCAAAGCCTATTACACAGTATCCTGAACTTGTCTGGAACAGACTTCATTTTTCACCCTAGCAGCTGGTACAACACTGTGGGTTTGATTTAGTATGAGAATAATGTTGATAACACACTGATGTTTTGGCTGTTGCTGAACAGTGCTTACCCTAAATCAAGGGTTTTTCAGTGCCTGATGCTCTGCCAGGGAGGAGCTGTACAAAAAGCTGGGAGGCTGCATAGTCAGGAGAACTGACCCAAACTGCCCAAAGGATATCCCATACCATGGAATGTCATGCCCAGTATTTGAACTGGGGAGAGCTAGCTGGAAGGGGATTCTAAGGCTCAGGGATGGGTGGGCATTGGTCAGCAGGTGGTGTGAAATTGTATTGTGTAGTGTTGTGTGGATTTATTTTATAAGTGTTAGGATAGCATTTATTGTAAACTGTAATTTTAGCTTAGCTGGTTAGAGAGTGAGTAAGCTGGGCCCCCTGTCCTTATCAGAAGTTGATAAGGGTTTCCAAGACAACCCAGAATTTCGCCCAGATTGGTCCCCCCCACCCTGAGATCATCCCCTTCCCATCCTTTGTAACTTGTATCCATAAATCATCCCCAAGGTCTAGTGCATGGACGGTGGTTGGTGGACACACCAATGTCCCCACCCCAATTTAGCTTGATTTGTTCTTGTGTTAGTAATGATGTTGGAATGTACTACATGGCTTTGTTTTATTGGTTTTTAACTTGTATCCACCCCTTTGGAACTGAAATGGTAAAAACCCCCCCAGGACTCAGGGTCGGGGCTTTTTCTCGCTCTCTGGGGAAACTCCGAACCTGGGTCCAGGGAACTCCCCTGTGTACCCCAAATAAAGACCTGCTCCCAAAACTCACGAGAAGCGAAAAAAGTCTCTCCTTCTGATCACGGCCTTACAGCAGAGAAAGACCGGTGCTGCAGATTGACCCACACAAAGGTACTGTTGTGACGCAGCCAGGGCTGCTGGGTGCACAGCCAGAGGGGCTGCCCCAGAGACAGAGCTGTGAGCAACAACAGTATTGTACATTACTTTTTTATCTGGTTTGGTTATTTCTCCCTATTCAAAATATTTTACTATTATTTTTGTTATTATTGTTGCAGTCATTGATACCACATTTATTTATTCATGTTTGTTTATTTATTTTTTTATTATTCTATTTTGTTTGAGTCAGTAAATTGTTCTCATCTAAAACCATGATGTGTACCTTTTATTTTTAATTCTCCTCCCCACTGGTTCAAAGAATAGAGAGTGTGGAGAGTGAGCAAGAGTCTGGCTGTGGTTAAACCATAAATACGTGTTGCTCTCACCAAGATATAAAGAACTGGAGCCTTATAATTTACTTCCTAGACCTTGATCCCTAAATTCTTGCTTTCAATTTTATAGGAATTAAAGTTTAAAAATGCATTCACTTGTTAATAAAATTATAAATAAAACAGGTCATAAAAAACCCAAGGATTTTACCCTCTGGCTGAAATTGGGAAGAAATATTCTCTTCCCCAATGACTTTTATCTCTTCCTTTTTTTATCTGACAATGAGAATTTGGAAGTAAATATTGTGCACAAGCACACATGTGCTAGTCCATGAAAATCACTTAGCTCTTTTAAAATGAGTAATTCCCTTAAAGCAGCAAAAATTTATTAATGCCACAATTCCATTGCAATGCACTAAAAGGAAATGGTGTTTTGCTATTTAAAACATAGCTGGGTGGGATTCAAGAAAGTACATTTTGATAAAATACAAGCACCTTATGTCTGTTTCAAAGAGATATTGAATAAAACCTTACAACTAATTTATTTTCTATTTTATTTTCTTTGCATATTAGACTAAGATATAAAACTGCTACCACATGAATTTTATTTACTGCATACCAGCTGTCATAATTATTTTTATATGCTCCTGTGTTGATATTTGTCACTAAAACAGAGCAGAAAATTGTCGGGAGATGTCCTTGGAGCTGAGACCACTGGGGAAGCCCTGGGAGTTCCTCGTGGGGCAGGATGTGGCTGTGGGCAGCTGGAGATCACCCCTGCAGCAACATTGCAGGGACCAGGGCTGCTGGCCCTGGGGGCTCGGTGCTCCTGGGCCCTGGGCAGGGTTGGGGGGAGCCCCAGGAGCCTGGGCAGGCAAGGATGGCTGCTGGGGATGCCCTCAGAGTCCCAACAAAACCCATACCAGCACAGAAAAACACGCCAACATGACTACCAACACTGTCAGACATCACCAGGGAATAAAAGATTATCCCAGCCACCAAATAATAAGGCAGAAAAAAATCAGAAAAATCAAACAACTTAAGTGCTTATATCCCATTCAAGACAATTTCCTCATTGTCCTCATTCTTCTATCATAAATCTGAGTCCTTACATTTGTAAGAAGCCTTAGAAGAGTTCTTAAACATTTTGGATGAAATTTACTCTCTCTTTGATATCTTTAAATCCAAAGTCATGCTGAATTTATAGTGTTATGACTGAGAAAAGAAGTTTGCCTTTCTTGAAAAACATTTTGTGCCACAGTGCATGAAGAGTGCAGTTAAAATAAATTACATTTGAGCTTCATAGAGCACTTCCTTCTTACAGAAGTGTTCCCATTAAACTAGTAAGGTTTGGATATTCAGCACTTCTGAGAACTGCATCCCTATATGTCAGTTTCTATATATAGTTTAAAATGCCAAAATTTAGCTATTCATGTTTGAAGATCCTGGCCCATTTTTAGAGATGTTATAGCAACATCCTAATCCTCATCATGACCCAGGTTCAAAATTTCTGCTAGCCTGAAAAATCAAAGTGCCTAATGAGCTCATAAAGGGTTGGTCTCCAATAACTAAAGGCTGGGTCACCAATAAGTATGATCTCTTAAAAGAGAAATAGTTTCCAAAGTTGGCCATTTCTTTTCTTTCTCTCAGGTCTCTAAAGCAAACTGTAAAGAACTAGCTAGCCAGCATTTACTTTCATTGCTCTCTTGGGTTGTGAAATTGGAGTGTGACCTTTTCAACACCTGTCTAGCTTGAAACCTAACCTTTTATAGCTAAAGATGATGTATTAGAAGGTCTGGAGGTGGGCAAAGGAAGAAGAAATTTCTTCTTTTATTTTAGAATTGTTCTAAATACTTTGGATATCTGAATGTGTTGCACACAGTAAATAACATACAGTGAACCTTCAAAACACAGAATGTTTGCCTCCTAAACAGGTTGGGATTTTTAAAAAGTTTTTGGATTGGTTGGTTTGGTTTTTAATTGTTTCTTTGTTTTTGTTTGTTTGGGGAAGGTTGTTTTGGTTTTCTTTGCTTTGCATTATTTCTTTCAAACACTGGAATTGAATTAAGTTGTGAAGATCTCACATATACCTTTCTAATTTTAATAAATTTATTCCCCTTTCAAAACAGGAAAACTGTGTTTCTGTAATTATTACATTATCTCCTTTTACTGAAGCTTTCTTTTGATCTTCTGAGGAAACTGAATTCTACCTTAACACTTAATTCATTTATACTTAGATAAATCTAGTTGAAATACTTACAGGCAAATTCCAGTTGTCTTTGACACAAAAAAACAGACTGTGCAAACCAGAGCTGCTGATTGTCTTTTTAATTCTGAATCTCATGCACTGGAAGTTCATAAATTTAAGAAACATATACTGCAACAATCGATTCCTTACCGCTACTTAGTAAGGGCCAGACAACTTTTAAATCTCTTATTTTTATGGTCACTTAATAATGCCAGTAGTGAGAAATAAAATTCTCATCACTGGAAAGCCAGAAAATAATGCTGACATTGTCCAGACAGAACCAACCACAGACACTGCTGAGACTGCCATGAGTTGGGGAACAGCTGTCTTAGCAATCTACCTACCACACTCTTAGGCATCATCAAAAAAAACTCCTGATGAAAATTTTGGTTCTCTGTTCAACATGCATTAGAATCTAAATTTACATATTCAAATATACACTATAGTAAAAAAAAAAAAAAAAAAAAAAAAAAAAAAAAAAAAAAAAAAAAAAAAAGGGTCGTTTTAAAAAGGGTTTGTGTTTT
>WEIU01014514.1:38054-87942 GCA_013389925.1 Aegithalos caudatus
AAAAAAAAAAAAAAAAAAAAAAAAAAAAAAAAACACCTATTCACCTAACAAAAATCAGCCTTAATATTAATATTTTAAACTGACTGAAAACAGACAATATCCAGTATAGGATACTGTTCAAAAGTTTTCCAGTCTGTGAACACCCCCCATGAAATTAAACATCCATCCCTCAAAGAATGTCATAACTCTAAAATTAAGAAATACATTTAAAGTTACAGAGGATTAGAATCTGAGCAAACAGTAAAATGTAAAAAAAACCCAAAACTCCTTCAAGACAAGGGAAGCAGCCTCCAAAAGAGTTGTTGTAGAAGGTTGGCAGGTGTGGATACTTGCAATTCTTAAATAGACTAGTTCATAGCTAAATATTGTTTCAGACTCTCTTTCAATTTTGACATATTTTCTCTGAAATCAGAACAAATGAGACACCTATAATTTTGCACAAGGAAACAGAAAGCAGAGATAACCCTTGCCTTTGCACTGCCTCTGCTTTTTCTCCAGCAATATGCCTGGGTTTAGAGGAGCAATTCCTTTTCTTTTTTCCCTCGTAATTAAATTAGAAACTGCACTAAAAATTTGTGCTTTTATAACCTTTAGACATTCTTTTCTATTCCTTATTCTCATCAGGTCTTTGAACATGAATGAGGTTTTTAAATGCAAATGGAGGCCTGTTACAGCTTAAAATCTGGAGCTGGTTCTTGGATCACATACTTACAAAGCTTTTCTCTCTGTTCCTGCTACATCAGAATTTTTAAAAGAAATTTTCTAACAAAGCTACATCACTAGCAGCACCTTCCTGCAGCGTGGCTGCACCCAGGGAGTGAAGTAACAGAAAAGAAAAGATCTCTGGAAAACGAATTAATTTGATGAGTGGTATAAAGATGACACCTAGTCTCTAAACCTGACTGTAGGTAAAAGCTCTTTACCTAAAACCAAATACACAATAATAGAATTTTCCACTCCATTTGGTGCTCAGTCATTCTGCCTGAACTCACTAAACTTCTGTTCAATGACTGCTCATAATTATACAGCTTTACATCTCTGGTGTGCACATCACATGGAAGACCAGCTGCAGGTTTTAATGTCAGTGGAAAGATTAATTGAATTTATAGACTCCACAAAATAGTTTCATATTTATCGGAAGATGAGTAGAACAAGGTTGCCAAAACTTTACTTCCCAATTCCTATCTGTGTATATCTTGTGTTTTCAGACTACTTTAACATCTTTTTCCTCCCCTTTCTTTGTTCTGGTCCTCCACTTCTGTTCAATGACTTTTCATAAGTGGCTAAGTATAGAATCATTTTTTGGTATAAAGGAGATATTTCTTGTAAACTAAATTTGTATAATATGTCATTAATTCCCAGAAATACAACATTTTTACAACATTTTTTTTTTTAAAGCTGGTGGAAAATAGGCTATTTCCAGTAAAAAAATGGGAAATCCTTTTTTGCTAAAAAAAAAAAGCCTCCTTCCTTCTTCATAAAAAAATTTCTTCTCCTGTTTTAAAATTTAAAAATGTCCCCTAGATGCTGTGGACATAATTACACACTAAGCAATACTAGGATTTATAACAAAATAAGGATGAAAACTGACTTAATTTCTGGATTATTGATTAAATCTAATCTGACCTTCTCATCATGGAACTGAATCCAAAAATTCTGAAGTCCTAACTCATTCCTGATTCAGTCATCTGTTTTCAAACCCCTGAAGTTTCATTTTGAATTTCAGTCATCTGCACTCCCCCATTACATCTACCAGATCCAATATGAGCAATGACAATATTGTAACAACTTTGGTGGGTTGCAGTTAGATGAGTGAAAAGGGGTACCATTCATTAGACCAATTAAGGCTAGGTTTTGTCTAGAGAAGCTGAGAAAAATAGTGAATTAGAAAATGTGCACTTTGACACATCTGGATTCCATAAGAATAATGCCTCCATACTTTGAAACTCTAGAGGAAAAATTATTTTCTCATACATGGCCTTGTTAAAGTTGCATCACTCTTTAGGTGCTCATTCTAGAAGTCTAAAGCACAGCCTTATTTAATTTATAATATGAAGAAAGACTTGAAAGCATAGACTTTTTTTTTTTTTCAACTGACACCAGTTCTTATATTAAAGGTATTTTTTTCTGCTTTAGGAAAAAAAATAAATATATATATATATATATAACAAAACAAAACAAAAAAACCCCAACCCCTCCTGAAAAAACATGAAAAATCAGGTAGAAGTTCAGTCTCTTTTCCATGACAAATTTCTGGGTGAAACATGAGAATTGAGTTCTTGTTTTATCTCATGTAGCCAGCACATTCAGTGGAGTCTAGGGATCAATTTATCTCCTTTTAAAGCAGATATCTGCTTTGGGAGAGCTGAATAGCTTTCTTTCTCTATTGACAGTATTGAAGAGATGGCCATTGACTGTAACAGGAGGTTAGATCCCTGGGCGTGTGTAATCATTTATGGTGTAGATACCTAAACACAGCAGGATGACTCAGCTGCCCAACCACAGGTTCCTGGTGCCACTACAGGGTTATCCTGCCCACATGCTTCTGGATAAATAGTCAGCCACAGCATAATACACAATAATGGCTCTGGAAATGTTTGTTCAAGCAGTTTTCTGTGTCTAACTCAGGAGGAGAGTCCAACTGTGTGTTTTTCTCTGTTGTTAGCAAAGTTCAGGTGTGGGCTGGGTGATGAGCAGAAGGAGACCAGCAGCTACAGATGTCCCCAGTCTGGCACACTGGTTGAGTATGTTCCATGGGATTGGGGCAGTGGATTATCCATCTGATACAAAGTGTGGCTTCTGCACAGTGCAGGTGTTTGCCCTCCTCACAGCAACCTCCTGCTGATCAGCCAGTGCTGAGGGATCCAGCTGGGTTTCTCTGTAAGAACTTCTGCTGACAGGACTTACAGGAGTGAGAAGAGTGAACTGCAGAGCTGTATCCATCTGACCAAGGCAGAAGGAACTGGGATCTCCAAGGCTGCTGAAATCAGCTCTGAGCACACAGAGGAGTGGCACTCCTCTGGATGGTGAAGTCCAAATGTGTTAGCTTTTTAACATGGAGTAGCAAGAAGACGAAAATGCAAACTTTGAAAGATTCATAATTATATGAGATTGTATCCTTAAATGAAACAAAAATGAAAATTAACAAAATAATTGCATATAGTTCTTTTATTTTGAATGAATTCTTAAAATTTTTGGTCATTCAAAACAATCCCAATCTTACTATTTACATCTGACACTCCAATTACAGTGTTAGGTATGTTTTTTTAGGATTCGGTGATAAACTGCCATGTTTTCTTAACACTTTGACCCTTATATTTGTACTTTCTTCATTCATTATTCATTGTCATTGGTCATACCTTTTTTTCCCTTTGATGTGCTGGTGGAATCTCCCAAATTCGGCAGGGTAGAATGATAGACATATGTAATCATGGCAGTCTCCAGCATGACCATTCTGCAACATGAACTTTCCTTCTGAAGTTTAAATCCCAAGCAGTATCTATAAATGTGTATTTCCAATTCTTGATCCTATTTTTAAAAATTGACTGTATCTTCAAATCTTTGTTATGTTGCTGTTTTTCTCTGTATCTCTCCGTTTTCTTTATAACTTATTGCAATAGTTCAGAGCCATCTCTCTTAAAAAAACTGCTGTATCATACACAAACACATTAGAAAAGAGCCATCTTGGAATGAATAAATGAAAAAAACAGTTCAGAAGAGGTGCTATTACTTTCGAATGAATATAATGCCTTCAGCAGAATGTGTTTTCTGATATTTAACATAGACTGCTAAATGTAAGTAGGTCAGCCTCTGTGTATACAAGATTTTTCTCCTAATCCCTGTGCATATACTAACGGCTTAAAGATGTTAAGTCTCTCCTGTGTTTTCACTGTACATTGTTGTTCATTTTAGTGATAAAACCCATGAAACTATGCTACTGGTGAGTTGGGGAAGAAGCAACTTTCAGTTGTGTTCCAACTGTTTAATCTTCTAGCAGTAGCAGGAAGCTGGATCTTTCAACTATAATTTGTATGCAGCACCAGATCATGCTAATAGCAGTCATCTAATTACAATGAGGCTATTCAGGTGTTTCAGACTAAATGCCAAACATTACCAAAAAAAAAAAAAAAAAAAANCACAAGACCAAATCAAAACCACTGCCAAACAAACCCAGAATTCACCAAATGCATAATAACAAGCTTTATTGAGCAAGGTTTCACTCAATTATTTGGATTAATTAATGCATTTAGCAGTAAAATCTATGTTCTTCACCTCTCTAAAATGCTTATCTACCTATTGTCACCTTGCTTTTGAATTCCTGCACATCCTAATTTCTTATTTGTAGAGATTTACTTCATTAAGTGTTTTTTTCCAGTAAGTCTTTGGTATATATTCAGATTCTTGACTTTAGTTTAATCTACTTTTCTTCTTTTGGGAAGACTCTACTTTCACTTGTTCATGTACCTTTAGTGATTTTCATTGAATTACCTCAGCTTGTACTTACACCGCAGATGAGGAAGGAAATAACAGAGAAAATGAGATTTATACAGCAAAACATTAGTATAAAATGTATTCATTTTTATTCCAGATTAAAAAATATTGTAAGATTTATGACATATGGATTTATATAAAAATCAAAGTAATCCAAATATCTGAAGGAAAGATAGAAACAGGAAAACCTCTGTGTCAGTGTTTTTCATCAGGTATGAGTGTCATATTCTACAGAATTTGAATGTGTGGGAGTTTAAACCAGATGACCAAGTTAAATGAGAGAAAATCCAAGTCAATTTTTAAAAATTCTGTGGTTTTTTTTTTCTGTGTAAGTTTCGGGGAAAAAAGTCTGGACAAGGACTGGAGGGCTCAATGTCATGTGAGATTTAATTTTAAAGTTTCATCTGAGCCAGAGATTCTTAAATTCATGGGCTTCTGGGCCTTCAGTTTTGTTCTGTAACATAGTTATAATATATTGCCTTTTTTCTCAGCAATTTTTCCAGATTTCTCTAACAATTTATTCATTAGAATAAATATGGCATTCCTGGGTTCCTAAAAGCACAAAGGACAGATTTGCACTCATTTAGAATGCTCTTGCCATCTGCTAATCTGTTAGAATTTGGACTGATCAGGTGAAATGATTCCAACAGAGTATTTCAGATATTATCCTCTTCCTCTTTCATAAAATGAACTGTTTACTTTCCCTTTATATCCCTTGACTCACTTGATCTTATTAATTTTCATTGGATTGAGAAAATCAAAAGTAAATACTCAAGCAGGAAGGATCAGAGTAATCCAGCCTTCTTATGAGAAGAGAGAAATACTTAGAAGAGTGGAAGGAGAATCAAAAGGAAAAAGAGAGTGTGAAAGGTATTGGACAGACTGGTTGTTAGCAGCCAGTCAAAAGAGAGAGGCTGTTCCTGGAAGGATTTTAGGGGGCTGGCATGTATTTATTACCAAACAAAATTCTGAGGCAGTAACCTCTTCCATGTCTCTGTGGCATGAGTAGGATCCCAAATCCCTGAGGTAACAGCCCAGGCTGAGATTACAAGATGGCACCAAGGGTTTCACCTATCAGCACTGCTTCCACAGGAGAGGGCTCATAGGAAAAAGCAGAGAAAAACCCCAGAACTGAGCTTTTGCTCTAATAGCATTTCTCCTACACTGACCATAAATACTATTACCTAATACAGCTTTGTAGCCTCTCAGCTCTGAACTAAATAACCAGGAGTAGGACTGTGTCCTAGGGAAATGTCCCAATTTCTGTGTCTAACACTCTTCCCAAGCATTCATTAGGGGTACTGGACTCACCACTGGACTGAATCAACCTTTGATCTTGTCTTTTTGAGACATTATTAAGTTCTTAGCTATGTTGGCCTCGAAGCTAACTTGTGATGGCAATGACATGATCTCAAATACTTGCTTGAGACTGCTCAAAATATCCAGAAACAGCCACCTGATATCTTCCATTTTTGCTTAGTAGAGAACACTCCTGGGGAATTTTCAAGGAAGAGGAGTTGAAATTAAAAGCGTGATGAATGTTATAACTAATTGATTTGTTTAGAGACTCTGTATGTGCATTGAATGCTGTGGAAAGGATGGAATGAAACAGCAGAGATGTTGCTTGTCCCAGCTGCTGTCTCCAGGTTTAAGAAGATATTATTTTACTATAGTTCACTGGCTTAACCCCAGACACTAAGCACTAAACTGTGTCTCACTATTTCCTCCATCCCTCTCCAGTGAGATGGGGAGAATAATCAGGGAAAAAAAAAGAACTCACCTAGGCTGAGATAAGAAAAGTTCAAAAATTGAAACTAGGAAAAATACAATACTAATGATAATACCGATGCTGACGTTGATGGCAATACTAATATCTTGAATTCACAGGAAATATTGTTGATTTCCTCATAATTGAAAAGTCATTATATTGAATTTGAAAAAGTCTGCATCAGATCTATAGGCATGAGCAATAAGAGGTAGTGGGCATATTTTTAAATTAATTTTTATTTTAATTTTCTGACTAGAGATCGAGGATTTGTCTCAATAAATTACTGTTTTAAGCTCTGCTCTAATAATATATAGTTTAAGAGATAGAAAATCTGATTCTTGATTTTTACATGTGTACTTCAATGAAGTGTATGGACAATTCAATCTTAAAGCTCTTATCAACCCAGTGCCTATCTCATGCAAGGTACCACAGAGAAAGGAGATGTGTGTGCAAAGGCTGCTTTGGGGAGTGCTCCTATTGCAGCTCTGTACTTTGAAAAGCTCTGTTTGGCCTCACTCTTCTGTGGAATCTCAGATTTCTCTGTGCTTTGACCCTGGCCCAGGCTGAGACATTTCTCATGAGATATGCCAAAGACCAAGGTGGAAAGACTGTTTGCAGGAGAGTTCACATAACAGCCCTTTGGAAAGCTCCCTGGATTTTTAGTGCCTTGAGTGTAACAGGCCTTAATTCTGCTGAAAAACTTCATCTGGATCCTCCACCCCAGCACCCTTTACCCACTGCATTTAACTTTGAAGCTGGGGCTTGTCCCTTGCCTAAGTCGAAGTCTGTGTTTGTACATTGTGTGTGCATGCATTTATTTTTAGTTATAAGCTCTAAGACTGAACAAATAAAACAAATATCCTAATTTGGTGCTACGAGACAGAAAGCTACATAAAGATATGTTAAATGTATTCCTAATTTCACTTAATGACAATGTTAAATCTCAAAGAAATTGTCCTTAACTTGTGTAACATTTCAGAGTGACTTTTTTGCTTTTTTCCTTTTAAGAAAATTAAAAAAAAAAAAAAAAAAAAAAAAAAAGGCTAAATAGATTAAAAGACTAAATCACCTAAGCAAAGGAAAAATGGCTTACAAAATCCTTTATATTTGCTAATACAAGTAATGTTGCCATGGTAGTTTTTGGTTTTGTTATTTTTTTTGCACAGAGACTGCTGTGAAACCTAAAGAGGTAATCAAACGCAATTTTTTGTTTTGTTGACAATTTTCTACTTTTTTATTTCTGATTTTTTTCACTGGAAACAAAGAAAACTTTGCCTTATTGCCTAACTTGATTTCAGAAAACTTGACTGTTTGGAGGCTGCATAGAGCACGTTTCAAGAACTTTTGTACAGTGATTTGGCTACCCAGGTGGAAATCTAGCCAGGAAGCCAGGCTATTGGAGCAGTCTGCCAGGTGGGAAGCAGGGCAGCTGGACAGCAATGACAACCATGAACTCCAGTGGGATGGGCAGGCAGCCCCTCACCCACCTCTGTGCCAGCTGGCTCGCAAGAGGTGGAAGAGAAGCCTCTCTGTCTGCCTGGTTGCCATAAAAGATGCAGAAAAACCAGGTTGTTTCCAAGGAAAACAGCATTTTTTGTGGAACCAGAATCCTCAGGTGAGAAATTGTTTTAGAAATTATTCAGCCAGGAGCCCAGGCAAGACCAGAGTCATCGTCCAGGAGGCAGATCTGGGGTTCCTTCCAGAAAGATCAGGGCAACAGGGCACAGGGATGAGCAGAGGCACTTCTGTATTTCAGCTCAGGCCAGAACTCATTGTCTGCTCCAGGGCTTAGACAGAGCTCACAGAAAAAAACTGACAGATAATGCATGGGTAGGCCTTCCAGGTAAGGCTGGAAATGGCAGATAAAGCAAGTTAATGCACTCACAATCGTTACACCTGGACAGAGGGAAATTGATATTTGTGAAGTCACATATGAATTCCATAATGGGGTTATTTGTTTGCATTTTCTTTATCGTCTATATCTGTTATGCATTAAACATCAAGTTCAAATAGGAAGAGAAAGGATTTAGGAAACTAAAATGTAATGTGGAGGTCAGTAAATCCAATAGTAATAAATATATTATTTCTGCAACTGAAAATGCAATGTGCAATGGTCATGTACATCCCATATTTCCATCCACAAAATAACGTTACTTAATGGTGTACTTTTCAGAATATGAGCTGTAAAATTGAGTATTAAAATCTATAAAAAAAGCCTACTGCATCTTTGAAGGCAACTCTGAACTGTAGTATGTCTTTCTAATAGTGAACTAATGTCTCTCTAGGAGAGTACTCACTTTTATTCTTAATATTTAGCCACTGAAGATGATGAGTGTGAACAGGGCATTCTGTTGACTTCAGTTATTCTAACTACCATTAAAAATATGAGCTACATTTCCAAGTATTATAAACTGAAGAGATGAACTGATTTCCAGGAGTATTATTTAAGTCATCAAGCTTAACAATTGTAATGCAAACCAGCCTCTTACTGAAGTCAGCAAGGTTCAAATGGATGCTTAGATTGAGTTATCTTAAGCTCCATTTGTTTCACTGAACAAGAACTAATATAGGTGTATGCATGAAAGTGGGTGTTTCATTGAATTAAAGTTGAAATGAAAGCTCCCTTTCCTTCAGTGTGAATAGCAGGGATTTTGATTTGCAGTGAAATTTGTTTCACAGAAAAAGACTATAAACACCTTATTACACAGATGCAGCAGGACTCCCTTCCTTCCATCTGCCTCCTTCTATCCCTCCTTTTTTTTCAGATAATAGTTCATTTTCCTTCTTTAGATCTTTAGCCTGCTCTCACTTAAATTTGCCATCAAACTTGTGGAAGAAAATATGTGGAGGCTCTACACATACAAACTTTACATTCACATATATGTAAGACTCAGTTTGAATGTACTGCACTTTTTTCAGCTATGTAACATTATTCATACTGGAATTTAAGATGAAATATTGCAGGAGGGAATGTTAAGGGAGAAGACACAGCCCCAGTATTATGCAATTCAGGGAACTGCACCATCACTCAGGATTGCAGCTGCTGGGGCCTGAGACCCTTCACAGCAGGCAGTTCCAATGAGGCAATAGCAGCCCCTCCTGACCCCTCACTTACACACTCATGCTCAGATGGAATTCCTCTTTCTCTGGGCTCAACCCTCTATCTCTTGCAGAAGAGTGTCAGGTATCAGATTTTATGAAAAAGAAATTATTTAATAGTGTGGTACAGCAGTAGGTCAACTCAAGATGGGTGTCCCCAGAAAGGAACCCAGAACAAAGAAACCCCTGGGCAAACAGACCCTTGCCATTTATGCACCCATCCTTTACATGCTTTCCACATACTTTTTTAGTCAGTGGTGATTTTTTTTCTGGGGTCTTCTAATACCTGTTGGATTCTTTCTTCTTTCCATTCAGGTGGGACATTAACTGCTATCATCTTGATGAGTTGCAGCTTCTGCTGACATTTTTAGCCAACCTCCTTAGCTCTGGTTTGTGCTTCTTGTGTACCTGCTCTATGGCAGAGTCTGGGAAACTAAAGTACTAGATTTGGAATAATCATAACTTAGCAACAACTAATACATCAGTGTGTTATCAACATTCTGCTCATACAAAAGCCAAAACACAGCACCATACAAGTTACTTGGAAAATTGTTACAAAAATTTACTCTATTACAGCAGAAAGCATATCTAGGTGGAGGTCCCCAGCTTATGGCCTAAGGCTTCAACAAATGCAGCTCCTCAGATAAAGCAGAGCTAAGCAATCAGCATACTAAACAACACACTATTATAACAATAAATGACTCATTCTGTTTAAAACCTATTTATTTAAGCCAAACAACTAATGTACCACAACAGGCAAAGCACTGAAAAATAGAGTTTTATTTAAAAAAGGATTTTTGAAATGGCTAAGTATTTGTTTCCCATAATGATTAAGGAATAGAAATCACTGTCTGTAAATGCCTGGACAGTGGAGATCCCTCCAGAATGATTATTTAGACAATGCAGTGTTTTGTATTGTATTATTCACCCATGTCCTGAAGAACTTAGTGCCTGAATTACCAGGTTATGGAGGGACATACAGATCACATGCACCTATCTGGCTGATACTTCATGAAATTCCACTGTATATCTGAACCCCTTAGCATAAAATACTGAGCAAAAAAATCTAGCTGTTCCAGATCCTTCCAGTAATTTCCACTCTAAGCAGTGTGATAAGTGACAGACTTGCCAGACCAGGTGGACAGGTGGGATTCCTACAGCTCCTGAGCCTGAACACCAGTCCTGTGACACTCCTACAGATGGAAGAGCTGCATCCTGCATTTCTGCTTCAGTGCTTGGTTAAACAGAATTACCACTGCACTGGGTGTAGGTGGCAAAGGGTTTTGCAGCAGAGAGACAGTGGAAAGGAGGAAGTGATTGCCAATTCCCATTGGCTGCATTGGGCCAACCACAGGACAGTTTTCCCATTTCTTTGGAAAAATATGTATAAGGAAAAAATGCTGGACAGATGGAGGGGGAGGGGGAGAAAAGTGAGAAACTACAGTGTAAGCACTGAAATCAGAGAATGAGGGAGAGGAGGAGGTGCCCTAGGTGCTGGAGCTGGCATTCCCTGCAGCCTGTGAAGAGGTCCACGGTGAAGCATGTATTTCCCTGCAGTGCACGTAGGGATGCCATTCTGGAGCAGATGGGTACATCCTCAAGGAACTGCAACCTGTGGAGAGCCCACAATGAGGCAGATTTTTTACCCGAAGGACTTCAGATGGTAGGAGAGACCACAATGGAAAACAGAAAAGTGTGAGAAGAAAGGAATTGTGGAGAAAAAAACTATGTTCTTGCTCACCTCTGCACACATTCCTCCTGTGCTGTTCAAGGGCAGGGTAGAGAAGTCTGGAGTGAAGGACTGACAGTGAGTTTTAAGACATTGTTTTAATGTTTGTCTTCATCCTTACTACTCAAATCTATTTTAATTGTCAATAAAGTAATGTATTGTTTGGCCTACAACATAACTGCCAAGCAATCTCTCTGTTTTTGTCCCCGTGTCCCACTGAGGAGGGGACTGAGTGAGCAGCTGGGAAGACATTTGGCTCTTAGCCAGGACTAATCCACTATTACCAGAAAAATCAGATTTAATTAATGGCTTCTTTCTAGGGGAAGGAAAAATGCTCCTAGAGTGACTTGATGGCATAATTTGGATCCTCATCATTTTCCATGATCTTAAATAGTACCGCTTCATATTTTAATATTGCAAAATTAAATGTATCTCCCTACTTTTCAAGAAAGATCAAATCTTCTTTGCAAAACATCACTTGTAGTCCTATCTACAACATTTTCCAAAAATGTCACTTTATATGAGTCTGATGTAAAGCCCATTATCATTTAATTTGGTAGGCTTTGAATAGAACTTGAAATTCCAGAACAGGTTTAAGAAAATTCAATTTCTAAAGAGCACTGTTATAAGTAATTAGAGGAGTTATGGAAACAACTTTTTAGTGAATATAATATAACTTTATCTAAAAGACACCGCTGTATAGGGAAATCAATCACTTTTTCTGTATCTTAAGTTAATGTTTTGAAAACAAAAGAAAATCTGATTTTCTACTAAATACTGATTGCTGTATGGATCCCAAAAACCGTAAACCTTCTGGTTTCAGCCACAACCAGAAAGGTTTTCACTGCCACTGGAAGTATGTCCACATGAAAAAATTCTACTCACTTATTATTTCATATTTTCCTTCCACTATTTATTTTTATGAACAGGGTGAATAACAATACCTATATAAAAGGTAGGTGGTTTTTCATTTGTGTAAGAAGCTATCAAAAAAAAAGAGGAGTTGCTTGTTTATCTCCTAGTCTTTTCAATCACATCTGACACATTGCCTCAGATACTGTTTTTTCCAGGGTTTGCTCATTGTGAATATATATAGTTCTCAAAAACCTCATGTAAATACTTCAGGAATACAATGAAGGTGGTTTATCCTTAATGTCTGCCTTGAGGGAAAAATCATAACTCACCATCCCTGTTAAGATGCCTAGATCAGTGAACAAGGAGAAAAGAGTGAATTGTGCACCTTAACTTCCTCAAGGCCTTTGACATATTCCCCCAGAGTAACCTTAGAGCCAAATTGGTTAAACAAGAACTCAGAAAATGGGCAGTTGAGTGGAGGTGAGTCAAAAATTGGCTTTCCCATTGGGATCAAAGGGTAATATCAGCAATAGAAACTCCAGCTGGCAGCTGGTTACAGGTGATGTCTCTCAAAAATCAAAACTGTGACCTTTTAAAATCTGGACAATAGGATCAGACAGATTTGAGGGCAGAAGCTGATATTTGAGGAGAAGGCTGATATTCAGAGGGACCAGACAAGTGGGATTGGATAAATGAGCTGATGGGAACATCAAGAAGCTCAAAAAAATTAAATGCAAAATTTTGTACCTGGGGAAGAATAGCTCCATGCACCAGTACCTGATGCAGCCTGTCAGGACAGCAACTTTGTGGAAAAGGACCTGAATCTTTTTCCACAAGTGTGGGGGATCCTGATGGGCAGAATGGGAAACAATGACAATGTACCCTGAGGGGAGAGGCACTAGCAGGCAGAAGGATCATTCCTCTGTACTGAACCCTGTTGAGAACACATTCATATCTGGGCTCTGCAGCAGATAACACTGAGTTCCCAGAGCTCTCCTGTGGTGCCATGACCTTGACAGTAACAAATGTTTATGTATTAACCCCTATAAACTTTGACTATAAGAAAGTTCCACTGGTGGAAAGGAGTGAAAAATGTTTACATGTAGATTAGTAACCACAGCAACCTAAAAGAAACATGAAGTAAAAAGCATCAGTAGGTGAAAAGGCAGAATGAAATGATCAAAACTAGTATGTAATTGGATGGCCCGTGTACTGCATTGGAGCCTTACAGAAGGAAGCATTGGAGTTGTTTTTTTATGGCTGGATCCACAAAAAAGTAAGATACATGTTTTGCCCAAAAAAATGGAGTGCAGAATCTTATCATTGAAAATCCTGAGTTGGAAGGGACACACAAGAATCATCAAGCCCAATTCTTGTCTCTGCACAGGGCAGCCCCAGGATCCCATCTGTGTCTCTGACCATTGTCCAAATGCTTCTTGAGCTCTGTCAGGCTTGGTGTTGTGACCTGTTTTTTTCTGATTCCAGTGTCCAATGACCCACTGGAATGAAGAATATTTTCCTAATATCCAATATAAACCTCTCCTGACACAATTTTGTGCAGGCAGCATAACCCCTTCCTTTTCACTGCTTTGAGCCAATACAGGTGCCATTTCCCAAATGTCTGATGGGGCAGGGGCAGAGAAGCAGGGCTATGTATCTATGGCTGGCTCTGAAGGCTGAATCTGTCACAGATCATCTGTGAATGGAATAGATGTGTTTCAAAAATTATTAGAGGTCACTGAATATAGTAGTGGAGGTTAAATGACAAACAAGGCTGAGAATAAAATTCTGATGGGTGCACATGGAAACATATATGCAAACAGAGCAGGCACACTGACACCATTTATACACTGGAGAAAGATCACCAGGGTGGTCAGGACACTGTAGAATATAGCTTTGAAGAGAAGATTGGGGACCTTGGATTTTCTGATTTTTCAGAAAAGAAAGATCAGGACATTCTTTCTGATGTACTGCTTTACAACTGCAAGCTGATGATGGAAGGTGTAGAGCAGAGTAGGATGCTTTTTGGAAGAGTGAAGTGATGAGAGGGAGCAAACATATAAAATTTTATAAAACAAACACAAAGTAAATTATACTAGTGTTCCACATAGCATTTTATCTTTATTTTGTATGAGACTTGAGAAGCAGTAAAGAATCAGGTTATAGAGTGCACTTTCAACTTCTCATTTCTTTCAACAGGAAAGAGCCAATGCATCAGAAAAAGTCCTGCTGGATGGGTTTTTTAATACATATCTCAGACTTCCAAACATTATATTCAAGCTGTCAAATAAAACTACTTTATAATTCTATGGTTTTTGGGCAAAATAAACTGTAATTTATGTCATCTTCAAAACATTATTTCACTAAAATTAGGTTAAAAGTGATGGTGAAAATCTGACTTGTAAAATTATCTTTCCTTCTAAAACACTGTGGAGAGGTTTCATTTACCCATCAGTTCTAATATTGAAAAAAATTTAATTATATATTAAAAAACCCTAAAATTTTGTTATGCTTAGGTTTCATCATACAAAAGGTTAACAACCCATTATATGATTTTCATATTCTCAAAGAAAAATGAGCAATATATTGAGTGGGAAAGAAAAAACTTGTTATTTACTGATCCCAGGTTTAGACCATTAGTTATGATTATTTTACCATTATTTGCCCTGTAATTCCACTGCCAATATCTATAGCCTCAATACATCTTTAAGAAAGTGGTATTTTGATTTTTAAGATTATCTAATGGAGCTGTTTCCTTTTTCTCCTTATTCACATTGTCACAACTAAAATCCAGATGAACTGATAAAAAAAAATCAGACTACTTCAAGAGCAAAAGCAATTTTATATTTTTTTTTCACACCATATTTGCTTTAATTGGTAGATAATTATTTTGAGTGGTATATATATCAGCAGATTTTGAAAGGCTTTTTCTCTAACAAGAAAAGCTGCTGTCAAGCCCACTGCTGTAAGAGGGTCAACAACTCATCTCAAAGTTGTGAATGACAGAATTCGCATTTTCTTTGAGCAAAGACTTACAGTTTTATAGAGACGTATGCATTTATTAAAAATAAAGAGAAAGAAAACTGAATTAAAGATGTAATATCAGTTCAAGGGGTGATATTGAATTATTTTTTATCTTTAAAAAGTAACATTCACTATGAAAAGAATAGGTGCAAAAAACCATTTGAGAATTTATCTACTAATGCCTAGGAAGAAAAGTTTGTTGTTGTTGTTCACATATCAACCCAAAGGTGCTTCCACACTTTTTAGTTTTTCAAAATACCCAGTAGTACTTCTGGAAGTAATTTATCCTGGGAGCATTCAAGATGATTATAGAACATCTGTGTGATTAAGTAGGGTTCTTCCTGCAACTGACTTGAAAAATATCTCATGTTGCCAGGATTCCAAATGGGTGACAAGCTGATCTCTAGGACTACATACAAACTTACCTGTGCCTTTCCACACCCTACGTATATGTGTGTCTGATCAGATGTCTATGGAAATTAAAATACAGGAGGCTGCTTTGTGTTGGAGTCTCTTCTATTGTTGGAGTCTCTTCCATGTGTTGTCAGGCTGTGCCTAGTGCTGACTTCCAGAGCAAAAATCTTGAGAGTGCTCCTGGGCCTAATGTTTACAGATCTGAATTGTAAAATATCATCACACCAATAGCTGCATGAATAAAACACCAATTCAATTCCAAATGCACAGAGTGTGATCTCAAAGCTCTTGATAAGCCAGTCAAATAATAAAAAGCCCAACTTTTTAGACGTTTGACACCAGTAAGTATCAGTTTCATGATAAAATATTTGCCTGCTTGCTCCTGGTGTCAACATCCTTTGAAAATACATCATTGTTGAAGAAGTTAGCTTTATTTCTTTGTCCTCCCTTACAAATTATTACTGAAGAAAACACAATTCTTACATTGATTTCAGTTGGTTGTAATGTGCCACTTGTTAAATAATGACTGGCAATTTCTTAAGTCGTCAGAAAATCAATTTTCATGTAGATGGTATTAAGTGTGAAGTATGGCTACCTTATTCAGGTATTTGTTTATTTGAAAGAAATTGAAATTTTGAAGCATTACCTTTTCGTTGTGGTTCTTTTTTAAATCCTATAGTTTCCTGATGTTTAAAACAAAAATGAAAGAATACAAGTTCTTGTTACTTGAGATTATATCAGTACATGTATTTCATCTTAATATTGTCTATTAAAAGACACTGTAGTTCTGAATTACTTGGACACATACTACAACAGAACAGAAGGCAAGGGATCTTCACTGTTAGTGGCAGCCCAAACAGAACAGGGAATTCTTGTTGCTAAATATAATAAGATACAGTTTAGGATTGAGATAACTGGGCTGGGGAAAAGCTTTAAGATATGAACAAGATTTCATTGTACTGAGGCGGATCAGGGCTGCTGGATTTAGGACAAGCCATCTAATTTATCTTTCCTTATGAGAAAAGGATCAAAGAAAGATAAGGATAATATTTTTTTTTCCAGGCTCCAGGATCTGAACACAGGCAGGGGTTTTTAACACTTATGACATGTTGGCCTAGATGAGGGACTGTGTGGAACCTCTATGCAGTACACTGTTAAGCAGCAAGAGGACTGACATTGCCTGAGAGCACTGAGAATGCTCCATCTCAGTGCAGAAACCTGAACAGGTGGGACTGCAATTCAGAAAGACTGGTTCACATAATGCATGTACAACACACCACTCTAATCATCAGTATCACAGAGTTCAGAGGAGACTTTAACCTTGTGGACAGATGGAAATGGCTGGGACTTTACAGCAGGTAAGACTGATGGAGGCAACCAACTTGTCCCTGTCCATTTCTGCTCCTTCAGCCAGTGCTCCTGGGGATGTACTGACATTCCTCTTTTGGGCAACAGCTGCCAACCATTGCCCAGCTCCTATGGCTCTATAACAGGAGTGAGGATGGAGGAGGTAAAGGGAAGGCAGAGGAGAGCTGTAGTTGCTGCTATTGGGAGATCCACAAGGGTTTTTTGGAAAGTTGAGAGCTGGACTGAGGCTCACAAAGAAGGAAACACCAGCAAGTGGGAAATGTGGTGACAGAGCACAATTTTTTTTTTTAACCTGGGATTTACCATTTTTACAAGAAAGTGAGGAGAAACAGCAATTATGCACTCTTTTCTCTCAACAGCCAACAGCTCTGATATTTTTTTCCAGCTACAGTGCTAGCTGGTAAATAGAAACTGAAAACACCTGCTATTTTTCAGACCAGAGGACAAGGCTAACACATTTTTTTGTCACAGAGAAGTGTTTGTTTTCCTGTGAATCAAACAATTTAGATCTTTTACCCATGTTGGGCTGTTTTTTTCCTCCACTTGAGGAAATGCTCTCCTCACTTTACCTCATGTGAAGTATTGTGACTGAGCTTTCTTATTTTCTTATTGTGAGTGAATGTCTTAGTTTGAAAGACAGGTGTCTGCGAGGGAAAAGCCAGAGCCTCCCTTAGAATGGAGACTGTAAACCCCCTCCCTCTGAATTATAATTTTAAAATTAAGGGGCTGTCAGACAAATGTATGGGGTTAGGAATAACAGTTTTTTATTAGTATGTATAACAAGGCAAACAAACAACTACTACAGCATTAATAACAAACAGAACCAGGGACCCAGGAACAGCTTCCCTGACTGCGGTGCTTTCCCCTGGGGTGCAGTTCCGCTCACGGCCTGCAGGGGCGCTGCTGGCTCCTGGCGGGCAGGGCGGGTGCGGTGATTCCCCCACGGCAGCAGGGGGCGCTGTGGGGCGGGATCGGGGAGCAGGCAGTAATGGCGGACAGGCCGAGATGGGAAGAGATGGAAAAGGTGTATCAGAAACTCCAGAGTGGAGGCTGAAAAGGCAGGAGGGCTGGGCAGGCAGGGGGTGCGGGCTACAGAGTAGGGAAAAGCTCAGAGCAGTGCTGAAGAAGCAGCAGGGGGCTGGGACAACAGCGACCCCGCTCCCAGCGCTGCGACAGTCCTGTCCTCCAGCGAGGCAGGGAATAACAAGGTCCCAGTTCGGTGGCTGCTCCCAGAAGCAGGGGCTCACCCCACACCAGAAGAAACAGGACTGAGCTGGATTTCAGTAGCAGGAGTGAGGTCTCTTCCCAAGCAGCAGCTACACCATCAATGCCCAAAGCTCCAACCGAGTGAGTTCAAGTTCCTCCTCCCCACCATCTGAAGCACCAAGCCATCAGTGCTTCTTAGCAACATGATCATGGGAAAAATTCCACTGGTAACAAGTAAAGAAAAGGAAAGAGGAAAAGAAGAACCAAAAATAAAACTCAATCCCCAACAGTGACAATGATCTTTGTCTTTTTACATGAGGCTTACAACATTATGTGGTGTCTTTAGTTACCTCACAAATTCATGGTAGCAGCACCATTGAGCCATCAGAAGCATCAAGGAATGGCTTATGTCTTAAAAACAAAGCTTGAACATAACTTAAAAAACAAAACAAAAGGAACAAATTATGACAGAAATACTTGTCACACAAAAAAAAAAACAAACAAACAACCAAACAAAAAACCCCAGCACAAATTAATTCCTGACATGACATTAAAAGAAATATTGTTTGAAAAAAACTTTTTGATGTTATAAATATATCCACTATGGATGGGTGTTAGAAATATTAAGAATCTCTAAACTTTTCCTTTGCTCTTGAACATAATTGTGACTTTTGAGAATAACTCCTCTTTAAATGCTCTCCAAGCAAATACATATTAGCTGGTTCAAAAAGGCAAACTTCAGCCTTACTAAGATATTTTTATACCTATATTTTTTCCCAGCTTATAAAGAAAGCTTTAGGACCTGACATTTGTGTGTGGACAAAATGTTTATCTCCTTTGTCAATAATCCTCTATCATACACAGGCTGTAAAGACACAGTTTAATTAATTTCTGATTTGCAAATCAACATGCAAATAGAAAATGAGTGCATTATTATATTGAATTCTATTTTTTTCACAAATCTAAAATTTCTGTAATTATAATTATTTTTTGAAATTTGTTAGTGTTTGGGGCTAAATTATTTATTGATCATTAATATATTTTAGTTTCTAGGGTTAAAATTAAATTTTAACTTTTAATGTATTAACTTCTATGGTTTCTCTTCTTTCTTTAGCCTAAATTTTTCTCCAGCCTGCTTTCTAGTTTATTCCTGATACACAACCCACTAAACAAAAATATTCTTCCAACTTATTTATTTGATTTTGGTTCAGGACCTTTTTTCCTTCAACCTCTTTACTCTTGACTGACTTAATTTTCTCAAGGTCTTCATCCTCTCTTTTTTTTCCCCTTTAGCTGATAGTCTTCCTCTTTTCTGATATTCCTGCGAAAATAATATTTTTTTCCTTCATCTGGTCATTTTATTAATTTCTACCTTATTTTCAAAAGATATCTTCTTATTTTCAAAAAATATCACTTCTTCCTGCTTCAAAGACACTTCAAAACCTATCTCTCTTCTTCTGCTTGTGCTGTTTTCCTGCTCTATATTTTTTCTTATTCGATCCTCCATTCATCTTCCAATGCACAAGTGTAAAATCCATAAATAAATTTACATAAATAATTGAAGAAAGAATTCTTTGTTTGGTGGCTCTTCAGTTGAAAGTTTAATTTGTGGACCCATCCCAGAGTTGTTGGAAAATTTCTTCAGCTCCTGGGGCCTCTGTCCATTTTCTTCTTCTCAGTGCCAAGAAGAACAGTTTCTGTCTTTTTAATATGGCTTTTAATATGAGAATAAACAGATGTAGGATGATATCACAGTCAGACAGCATAGTAATGGGGTTGTGTAGAAATCTTAGAGTGATGAGAAGTTTGTGACATTTTACACATTTTGTATGGCTTTAGGTCAGCAAAGTGACACACTTGTTATCTTGTGAATTCACAGAGCAGAAGACTGCAAAAGACCTACTGCTACATTCCAGAGGGTGCAAACAATGTCTGCCCTTACCCAGCTGATTAATAATATCAAAGAGTTATTTCTAATTTGCAAAGAACTCCAGCACTACCATTAATTATTCCAAGCATGCTCGGTGTGGAGCTGAGCCTATGAAAATATTTACTTTAAAATGGTCTACACCTTGTTCTTCCTTCTGGATTTCACAAAGTAGAGATTAAATTCATTATAGTTTGAGAAACAAGAGCAGTTTTACTCTTTATTTCAAATTATTGAGACAAAGAAAATAAAATGTATTATCTTTTTGTTTTGCTCACCATTGTCTTCATAGTGCAAAGATGGAAAATTTTGAATACTTTGAAATTTGTTTCTGAAACATTATGTAATTACAACCCCAAATATATCATTCTTCTTTCAGACAACTTTTTTCTATAGTAACAATTTTTAATCTGTTTAAGACATCTTTTTCTGTTCTCTTATTTCATCAAATCACATTGTAGAAACCCTTTATTTTTACAACTGATTTTAATTTTCATTTCACAAATACAATTTGATAGTTTTAGAAGGAGGAGGAAAAAGGAAAGCAGTAATTCAAAACACTTCCTCAATAACTGTGATTTTATACTTATACAATACCCACAGAGGTGGTTGAAATATTTTCTGCTTTGCTTTGTTCTAAAAATCTAAACAAACTCTGGAAACTGACCTGGAAGAAACTTTTCCAGAGGGAAATCTGTGGTTTTTGCTCATCATAGATGTTGACAGCGTAAGTTTGATGTTTAATGAAAAGCTATTTTTAGCCACATAAAAAGAAGAAGAAAAGATAAGTCATCAAGATGTAGGCAATTTGTAGGTTATTAAACCCTGGGGAGTCTTGCTCTACCAGACACTGACCATGTCTTCCTGGTTGCAGAAAAAACTACATTGTTAGCTGGGTCCATAGGCACTCAACCAATGAATTAATACAGAAGTTGATTAATATCATAACACTGATTTCCTGACAACTGGTTTACATTTGAAATTTATGTGTATTGCAACTATACATTTGTGTAGAAGAAATTTATTAGAAAAGCATTTCTTNAAACCCATGTAGTTCTGTCTTGCCAGAATGCTACTATTTAATATGTTTAGAAAAAGCAAAGGACTCTTTCTGTGTGATGACCATAAGAAGATTCTCTTGCTTCCAAGACACACAGAATAAATTGTTCAAATATACTAGCATGTCAAATCAAAGTAAATTCCTTCAGGGAAGAACTCTTTGTTGTGAAACTAAAGGAAGATGAAAAAAAATGAATAATAACTGTGATATGTAGGTCATAAATCCATTCCACTGGTTTTCATAGTAAAAGACTGGAAGATATGTTTGCAAGTGTATTAGTAGCTATACCATAATGAATTAAATGAAGTATGGGTCATAAAGAATTAATATCCTTAATTTGAGACAGCTTCAATAAGAAGGTTATTATAGTGTTGGAAAAAAAACCTGTGTCTAAATTCTAACTTATTTCCCTTCTTGTCTCAGTTTATTTGTTTGTTTGTTTGTTTGTTTGGGTTTTGGGGAAAAAATGACTGTAAGATCTTCACCAAACATTTTTGACCTTTTCTCATAACTCAGACAGAAAGCTCTGGGAACTAATACATTATTCTTACAATGTATTAATACTAGATGATTTTCACAATATGATCTTAGTAGAGAATTTTCTATCTGTCCATGAATCCATCTCTTCCCAGCTAGAAAGGAATGATTCCACATTATTTTCCCTGTTCTTCCTCTTGAAGTTAAAGATGACATTGACTGAATGACTATGTCCATCTAATACATAGATGGATGCCTACATACATGATGAACACACTTTATCCTCTTCTCCAGTACTGCTACACCCAAGGGAACACAGATCTTTGTTTTATGGGATGTATTTAAGTCTACTTGAATGTTGAGAATGGATAATTAAAGAGTGAATTAGTACAACTGCACAAAACTATTTGATATGGAGTCATGATTTTTGATTATGTGGTCTCATATCTGCCAAATTTGGAGTGAATGAGTGAATGGTGATGGGGAGGAGGATGTAATAGAGGGCAGCTCTGCTCTGGGGAGGATGTGGTGGTGGTGTGGATGTTTCCAACAGTAGAGGACTTTCCCCATCAGAGTCTGGATAGTGCACTGAGCTTCATGCTCCAGTGGGGAGCTCATCAGATTGACAAAAGAAATTACATGAATCCTTTGTAAATATTTAATGCCCCTCCATCATTCAAAATATCAGATAGCAAAAATAAGACAAGGAGATGCAGGAGAAATTAGTTTCCTTGGATCTGATTTTTTTTCTGAATATAGAGATCAACTGGAGGAAAACAGGACTTCTTTACAGTATATCCAGTAGCATTCGATATTACTTATGAGGAAGCTAATTTGAAGGCAGCTCTATGACATTACAGGGATAATCCCATTTTCTGCAGGATTTTTTTTCACTGAATGAAACTAGAGCTTGAATTTGAAACTGTACTTGATAAAATGAATATATTGCAACAAAAGAGGTATGTTTTTAATCAAAGACCCTGAAAAAACTAATTAAGCCTTAAGCAAGTAGGCACATGATGATTGTGTCTCTAGTTCTACAAGGCACTTAACAAAGAACCAACTTTAGGTGATATCTCCTTTAAGGATGCTGCTCCGTAGTTATTACAGAAAATTATACTCATAAAAAGGACAGATAAAGGTCTTGTACAATAAGAGAGATGTTAATGCTTTATAGTGGCTTCAAATGAAAACAGTGAGAAAGCTATTAAGATGCTGTTTGCATCAATAGCACAGGCCAGATCAAATAAATGATTGCATTGTTGGCATAAACAATTTAAACTCCAGAAAGGTGTTTAAAACAATCTGGAAAAGAGACTTTAGTCTTCAATTTTTATTTTTACTCCATCTGAAATTACCTTCTGGAAGATCTTCTAGTGTACTGGTTTGTTATTGGATATGTTTTCCTAGCCACAATATGTTCAATATAATAATTAACATTTAAAATTAAACTTGCTTTATTCAAGCTATCTTTAAATAGCTGCAAAGGGAACAAAGGTTCATAAATATTTGAATATAAAAATAAAAAACTTGTAGATCATAAAACTAATTGTTGACACTGGTTTCTTTATAATGTTTGCTAATACATCCTTAGAAGGTTCACAGTAAAATGTAAACAAAGCAAATTTACATTTTCTTACTTCATTTTTGTCATCTGTTAGAGGAAAATCTACCATCCCTATACAACAATGGTGCAGTTTGGAGTGGATTTTTTGTATGTTTTTATTCCTTCCAGTATGTAGTTTACACTTATCAGCTGCACTAACTGGAGAGAATTGATTGAGTCTCAAAGGAAACTTCACATTGCATCTCAGTAGCAATGAGCTGTTTTGTAAGAGACTGATCTTGACAAAAGTTTTAGACAGCTGGAGAAGATGGAGGAGGAAGTGCAAAAAAACCACCAGAGACTGACAGTGCAATATTGCTATACTAATTTCTTTTTCTTCATATCATTATTTCAGGATCCCTCCAGAAACAGGGGAGATGGCTGCAGTGTCATTGTGCCCTGCAATACTTCAATAAAAGAAATATGATGTGTATCAAAAGTATGACAAAAAAGGAGTGGAATCTTTGCTAATGTAATGGTTCAATAAAGAGTGAGTGAAATTTCAGTTTCTTTGTGATTCTTCAACCAGGTGCATATATGTAGGTATATTTGCCATCTTAGGAAACTAAGGTGTCAGTTGAGGGAATAATTTTATAGACAGGAATAATAGCAAGTGGGATAATTCAGTTTGTAAATTAATTCATAGATGAAAGGTTGGATTGAAGCCTAAAATACTTTGTTACTGCTATATCCCTAGATTAGTTTCTTTCTCTTCCCTCACTCATATATACACACAGATGCAAAACTTAAAAAAAGATTTTGTTCTCTGTCAGAACATAGATGTTTTCAATATTCTTACAAAAGATGATACACAAAACCATGCCAAAGGGTAAATTTTCACATTTAATAGTCAGTAGCAAAGAGTTTTAAAACAATTTCTATAACTTGAAGTTATGGTAGAAGAATTGTTATTAGAAGACTCAGGAGGTTATACTAAAATAATTATAGGGATATTGAATTAAAATCAACAAGGTGAAAATAGACAGTCATACCTTATTTTTGAGGAATTCTGCAACACATTTTCATAAACCATCAGGCAGTGGGGAGAACTGTAGAATGTAAAGCTAGATTAAAACTAAGGAAATGGTGAAAGACAGATACTGTGATCTGTGTCATACCAAAGTACAACAATTACTAAACTCTTGTTAATAAAAGTGAGGTACAAGGCATATAAATTCTAGTGCAATAAAGGCCCAATGTGTGACCACCTTATAAACATCTAGTAGGATGAAGGACTTGACCCTCTGCAGAGTGAAAATGCAAAACAGCAACCATGAGAAAACATTTAAGTTGCTCAAGTCTTCCCCTCTGCAATCCTGTCATTGGACATAAACCAGCTTCCATAATTACTAATTTAGGCTGAGATAATGATGATTATCACATTTTTGGTCTCTGTGTGTACACAGGTGACAGGATACCAATGACAGACAATCCTAATGTCTCCAGATTTAGTGTTGAAGGTCTACCTGTATTTTTACATGAGATGAACAATACCTGACTCTAGGGCCGTGGAGACAGCTGGGCAAGGGCTGTCCAGCACAAGTTGTGTTCTCTTTTGTCCTTGCAGGAAATGATGGGCCATGTGGGGTGCATAAGGAAGAACGCTGCCAGGAGGTTGAGGGAGGAGATCCTGCCCCTCCACTCAGCCCTGTTGAGGCCAGTCTGGGGTGCTGTGTCCTGTTCTGGGCTCCTCAGGACAAGGAAGATTCGAGCTCCTGAAGCAAGTCCAGCAGAGACTGACAATGATGATGAAGGAACTGGAGCACTTCTTCTATGAGGAAAGGCTGGAAAAGCTGGGCCTGTTCAGTCTCAAGATGAGACTATTGAGAGGAGAGCTCAGCAACATATCTCCAGAGATTTATAATAGAAGAAATGTGAAATGAGTAAATATCTACTTAACTATTAAAGAAGTTATAGCTACATGAATACAAGCAAAAGATGAATTGTTAAATTTTTTCAAAACATTAACAATTAAGTTACAAGGAGGAACAATGAAATGGATGTTAGATATCTGGTTTCAATAGCACAAGCATATATTCAATTACAGTGTTAAAATAACTCCCATTATTAATACTTTTTAAAACCCTTTTTAATACTAATTGGGTTCTCTTCCTTTCTTCCTTATCCATCAGTAAAGTTCATCTTGACAAATAATACAAATGCAAGTATTTTGATGTATACAGAAATTGTGCACCTATGTTTCTTAGGCTTACATGGATCTGTAAACAGAAAAGAGCTGACACCTGCACTTCCCAGTTTTGATTGCATTCTGAAATCAGTGTGCCTTATAAACTTGTAGAACATGCTGATTTAGTAAGGAGAATTTATTGACAGATCACAAGGAAACTGTTCCAACTTTAAACCATACAGATAAAACAATATTATTACTTCATAGTGGGTATTACTTTTGTTCTTGGCATCAATAAAGTTTGAAATACTCATTAGGAACTGTTCATTGAGTTAGGCTTGTCTTTTATTTATGAAGTGTTTGCAAACCAGTAACTTTGTTACAAATTAGATTTATCTTCATCAGTTTTCCATTAATGGCTATTGTAGACACATTGTATATTATCCTATAGATTGTTAATCTCAGGAAAGTGAATACTTCTTTGCTAGTCAATATTTGAAATCTGTTAATGGAACCTGTGACAGATGACTTGCTACAGGCATGGTTTCTCTACCCTGATTAGACAGAAAATTAGGATCAGTGCCCGATGGTCAATATTTCAAGAACAGCATGCAGGAAGTGTTAATATTTAAGACTTACAAAGAAAACAAAGGTTTGCAAACTGCATCATTCTGTATTTCTGGTCTTTAATTGCACAAGTAATACTGTGGCTATTTATGTGATGTGTGATGTAATCAAAAGGTGTCTTTCAAGCCTGTGAAGACAAAATGGTCCAATGACAATTTCACTATGTCATTATGAACCACAACACTTGGGTTTGGTTTTTTTTTGGTTGTTTTTTTCTCTGGGCAATAGGGATACAAATGTTAAGATCGGCAAAGACATCTTAAAAAAATCCATGATTATCTCTGGGCACTGCAATTGTATCTTAGGGTACCTAAAACTAAAATGTTTTGACAAACCAGGAAGATCTTTCTCAAGTGTTAAAAATTTCAATGTCTGATCAAGCCTTACTGCATTTTTAAAAGATAGATCTTATATACCAAATAGCTGAGTCTTCCTTCGCTTTTGTAAATTTTCTCCTGGTTATCATACACAAATCTAGCAGGCATTCCACTGAAGATTAGTATTTATCCATTACAGAAGACTACAAACACAAGCACAAAATTAGGCCTTCCTTGTGAAAAGATAGGATTTATATGAATTTTAGGTTTTAAAAAAGAATGACCTGAAAAATCTTAAATGGTAAAAATAGCAGTACACTATACAGTATTTCTACTATTTAGGTTGAAATATAAGGATATTTCTGCTTGAATATAGGCTCCCTATTCCTCTGCAGCTTTCAAACATAGTATGACCTACACGTTTGGATCTTTTCAAAGCATTGCTGAGCAAGCATTCACACCCAAGGTTTCTCACAAATTGCCTGCCTCTCCACTCAAGGTCATGCTCTATTAAGACTTTGATACTAGAACAAGCTTCCCAGAAGGTTTGCTCTGAACCATTAGCTGCACGTAGCCAGACTGCTGTAACATCAGCCTTTCTCCTGACTGATTCCTTACAGAGGAATTTTTTATTGCAGAGTATTGTATGGATCTGTTGTAAGCACTATTATTAAGTCAGGACTTCTTAAGGTTGCACAGTGGTCTTTTCCACTGTAGATTAGAGAACTAGAATGTGATATGGCCCCATACAGTCTCAGGCTTCTGCTTTTTTCAGCAATAGGTAATGTTTTACTACCAATACATATTTTGCATCTCACCACATCAGTAGCACTGATTTCCAATTGTCCTAAAAAAACATGTTTACATTAAAACTACAAGTTCCTTCACAATATTTCTGGGTTTGGTTAAAATTATATGTCTAATTTTTGACTGAAAATTAGAATATTTTCAAACAGTATCTATTTGGGTTTTGCTGTTTGGGTTTTTTGGGTAGTTTTGGGTTATTTTTCATTTTCAAATTACTGACCTGAGTCAGATTTTCCAACAAAGATAATAAAAGATACTCAGTACTCTCTCTTCTTGGTCATGTACAATTGATCAACAAGATCCAAATATATTCTAATAAGGAATTTTCATTACCACCTTGTGCATTTATTTTGCATTTATTCTGAAACTTTGAATCTACTACTTGGTCAATATTTGTTATAAGAAACAAGTCTTAAAAAACATATTTTTGCTTTCTTATGAATGTTGTCCACAAGGCAGGTTGCTGTTCATGGCAGAAGGGCAGAGTTTAGAAGAGCAGCATAACTACTGCCCTTTTAAACTATTGTGAAAGTCCATGGAGATCTTCCTGCCCTGAACTCATACTGGAGTTTCCAAAAGTTTTCTAATTTTAAATTACTTCTTTCATTAAATGTGTTCCTGTGCTTGTGGTTATGTTATGTTACTTATTGTATTTCATTTTCTCTACTTTTCTTTTATTCTTTAAGACCTGCCTTGCCAAGATAAACTATTTAAAATAAATATTGGAAGGATGGGGCTATGGGTAAGCTGCTCACATACATTTTCCACTAGGAAATGATCTGCTACATTGAAGTTTGAAATTGTTGCTTCATATTATGTTCATATCTTAACTGTCTGATTGTTTAAACAAGAATACCTTGCATTTTAGGAGCTGTTTATAGAACATTTTCATTATTAGTGTCCCATCTGTCACATAGCCAAGAGAGGAGGAAGAACCTGTGCAAATGACAAATAAGCCCAGCAAGTTAATTTTCTATGACCAAGTCTTGTTAATAATTAATCATGCTGAATTCCTAACCTATTATGGTTTAAATAGAATGCAGATTTGACTCTTAATGGATATGAGAGAATGGATTAAGAAGAGGCTTAGAGAAATGGGAAAAAAAAAGAAGACCATATCTGAAATTAAGCAGTGATTCTTTATTAGGAGGGAAGAGCAGAAAAAGATGCTTATGCATCACAGGAAGTAGTGTTTTTAAAGATGAGCAATAGAGAGTATATTGAAGAATAAGTCCAATAAATTGCTGCCTATTAAAACTGTCTCCCAGGCCCTCAAAGCAAGAGCACTTTAGGTGCTGTGTTATTATCTACTTTAACAGTAGTGTCACTAAAAGACATGGGATGTGTGCTGAAATGTGTGATTTGCTGAATATGTATTAAGTGATCCACAGCTAAGATTTCTGTCCATCTCACAGCTGTAGACATGGCAGTAATGAGAAGGTCATCACTCAGGCATAATTGAGGTCAGTAGATTATTGCTCAAACCAACAATATAGTGTGACAAGGGAAAGAACTAGCAGATTTAGTTCAATTCCTTGTCAGCAAAGATATTGCTTTTTGTCTATTTAATGTGGGACAGGAAAATCTTTACAGAACAGAAGCATGTCTGAATGAGGTCATAAGAACAGCCATTTTTGTTATACAAACTCCATCACTAATATATCAATCTCCAAATTTAACTAATGACATAGAGAATGCTGCAGTATAGTCATAATTACATAGAGAACTTTTGTTCCTCATCATCGAGGTGCTGCAAAAGAAAAACAATACTGCTGCTTAATGGAGATGTAAATAGGTAAGCACTATGCATACAGCAGCTGTTTAGCTCTTTTGAAGCTACTATAACACAAGCAAAGAGAAATATTTCCTCTGCCTGTGATCTATTTTCAGTCACTGAGCTATTCAAATTGTAGCATACCTATAAAAATCCTTTCAATACTAAAGAGGCAAATTTAGGGGTTGCTTTTATTTTTCCCCCTTCTATTTCCCTTGGAGTGCAATTCTTTCTGCTCTACAAATTCAGTCCACTATGTAAATAAAACACTCATACCAAACACAGCCTGAGAACTACTTTAGATGACAATGTTAAATGACTTGATGAATGTCAAGAAGCTCTTGAAGGAAATACAGGAAAATTGTGGAGTTATGCTGCATTGAGCGTCAAAAACTGGAGAAAGCTGAAGATCAAGGTCATTAAGTCTTCCTTAAATACTCTAAGACTATTCAGTTCTAGTCCAGATGCAATCATAATTAGGCAGATTTTCTAGCAGCTTGACAGGAAATCCTCACACTCTAGACCTCCATTTCTGTTTGAAAGAAAAACCCAGCTGATCTGGAAAGTTAAGCCTCTTCTCTTGGGTAAAACAAGTTGGTCTGATTTATCTGAGATAGGTAGCATTTGAATTGAAGAAATTACCTTTTCTGTACAAAGAGAGCTGATGACTGCAAAACCTACTCTTTGGGAGTTACAATAATACTCAAAACAAAGCCTTGGTTAAGTTAGTACTCTGGGATTTCTAAACACTTCCCAGGTGCTATCACCTATATGCATTCTGGTCGTATGCAGATCCCAGTACAAGCTGAAGCCTTGGGAGCCTCTCTGCCCCTCATTGCCTTGTTTCTGACATGTGAACCTTGTTGCACAGGTTGGTGTGGGAGGAATCCTCTGTCTGGAGGGAGGAGAACTGGCTGGCCAGAACCCTGTGAGAGGTCTCAGCACCATGACTACTGGGCAACAAAGCTCTTTGGAACCCCAGGTGTGACTATGAAACAAGAATATTGACTTGTAAATGCAATGAAGAAGCTGCTGGCCTGAAAAATTAATCTCTTTAGGTAAATGATCATTTCTGTGTTAAATATTCTATTGACTGAATGACTCATGGTCTTTTTCCTTTTGCTCTTTCACCATTTCATTAGCTATCATTCTAGGTTTAAATTCATCAATTTTGCCAACTGTACTAATTTTTCCTAAAAACATGTATTTCAGAATTTCATCACTGCTAAGATCTGGGTACCTGTTTCAGTTTAGCAGCATTTTACTTTGTACTGTTACACATGTAAATATATTATTCAGGAATATTCTTTCTGTGCGGCTGCATTCCAGGTCACAGTGAATCCCACTAAGCAGAGGTCAATTAATAAATCATGAAGTTCTTTATGTATTGAATTCACCTCAAAGGGAAAAGGTTACTTTATGGCTCAAATTCAACAGACAAAGAAAACAATAAACAAGGTATGCAGTACAAACTGTCAAAACTTTGATTTTTTTTTTAGCAATCAATTTTAAAATTATTTAGCTACACTGCTGCAAGCTGTGTACCTGCCATTAAATCAAACTGGCTATATATTGTCAGTACAAGATAATTTAGGAGGAAACTTCCATAAATGCCTTTAAGAATTTGTTATTCATAGAATCACAGAATTGGTCAGGTTGGAAAGGACCACAGTGGGGTCACCTGGTCCAACCTCCCTGCTCAAGCAGGGCCATCCCAGAGCACAGGGCACAAGATTGTGTCCAGATGGCTTTTGAACACCTCCAGTGAGGGAGACTTCACAGTCACCTGTACAGGAAAGTTCTTCCTCATGTTCATGTGAAGCTTCCTGGGTTCCATTTTCTGCCCATTACCTCTTGTCCTGTTGCTGAGCACCACTGAGAAAATCTGGCTCCATCCTTCTGACACCTTCTGGATCAGGTGTCAGATCCAGAAGGATCATCCTTTGTTGTGTTTTTATATACCCTGAACAATGGTGTCACTAATGATAGGAATACAAAACCAGGACACTATCAGTGAACAGCAGAATGATACTGTCAACCAGTAACAGTTTTTTTCATCAAAGACAGTATAACTAGGGTCTAGATAATTTTTCTTCACAGGATCTCCAGCTACTATAACAATAGTTGAGATGTCATGGCTACACCAAATGGAAAGAAAACCATTCAAAATGGAAAGGATGGGTCTGCAGCATTGGAGAACAAGTGCCAAGGATCTGATTTCCACACCATAGACATTAGATTTTCCTTTGTGTTACTTCTAGTCTGGCCCTATAAACTGAACATATTTGTATCTGGAATATCTCTAGGAGAGTCCCTGGAGTTTCTACTTTTTGCTTCCAGATCTTGGAAGACAAAGCTGTATCATGCCCTGGGTTCAACTCACTTCCCTTAAAATAAGCAATACTGCACTACTGGATGCTTTTGGAGGTTTACTTGACCTCCAGCTGCCTTTGGAAACCATGCCAGGCTCCTGCAGCATGTCTGCTTCCTGTGTCAGGACCCTTGAGATTCTTTCATGTACCCTTCAGGGGTCTCACAATTGCACTGAGCACTTTCATAGGAATAACAATAAAGAATGTGTCTCTCTAAGAAATAAGATGGATAATAATTGTGTTGAGCTCACTCCTTTAACAACATGATGCTTTTTAATATTTTATTGGCCTGGCTGTGTGATGGCAAAGGGATCCTTTAGGGCACTTCTACCTCTGACTACACCAATCCAAATTTTTTTTATTAGCTCTGAAGAATAACATGTGCTACTAAGAAAACACTGTAGAGAGATTCAGAAAATAGAGATGTTTATTGGAGAATTTTAATGACCTAAAGTCTCCATACTCTATATAGGATCTGTTTTCCTTTTGGAGGCATATATTTGGATATTAGTGAAGATATTACTGGCAAAAGCTGCAGCATGTACCTGAATGGAGTGGTACTAAACTGAATATAGATGGGATAAAATTTTTTAGATTAACAGAGGAAAAAGTACATCTTTAACTAGAGGGAAAGCTAAGACTAAATGTAAAAACTGTCCCCCTCCAATTAAGCTGTCTGTATCTATTTAGTAGTATGGCCATTTTGACTTCAGTACTTAACACATCCCAGAAAATAGATATTTAAATGAGTTATTTTTTTGTTTAATTATTACTCAGATAAGCTTCTCAATTTAATAGCTTGCTTAACATAAACAATGTTTAAAAAATTAGAACCTGTATTTCATACTCAAGAATGGAAAGTATATTGTATCTCAGGAGTCATAAACCAATTAAACAAAAGGAGAAAAAATAAATAAGGATTCCATGTAACAAAGGACAGAAATAAAATCTTAATCAGGGGAAAGTAATGAGCAGAATCACAATTTACTTATACCCATCTCTACCAAGTGAAAGAAACTTGCCTATTGAGAATATAAATAAGACAAATCAAATACCTCAGGATGTATCTGAAGAATTTTATTCTTATCAGATAATGAACTTGGGTTTTGTGATGAGAATTCTAATTAATTCATTTGTAATGTAGATAGCAATAATAAAGACAAAGTGACTCTCCTGGAAAGATGGATCCAATTCTTTGTTAAAGTTAATCAGAAATTAAAGTGACGGAAAAAAAAAACAATGTAAAGTCTGATATCTGACTTGATCACAGAAGCCTATAACTTTGAAAGCAAACTTTGTTAATATCAAGATGCTAAGATACAAATATAAGGAGTTAGTCTTTTGAATTTTAACTTATTTCTTCAATTCAAAGACAATATAATGCATTTGGAATATGATCCTGAAAAGTTTTGCAAGAGTAACTTTTTTTGCACAAGTATATTTTCAACCTCAGGGTTTGTTTGTACAAGACAAATTCGTATCACTACCTCTCCTGTCCAAAACCTCACCTTTTTCCTCTGAAACCCATCATGGATAATTAGTCATCAGATAAAATTTAATGAGACTAAAAAGCACATCTTGGCCTTTTCTTCTGAAACCCTCAGCCCCCTTCTTTATCACTGTGGACAGCATCATAAAATCTGGAGTCCTATCTGACTTTTATCATTCTAACTTGTCACGTTGATTCTCTCCTCATTTAATACATTAATGACACAGCCTTTTCTGTCTTTATCATTCTAAATTTTACCAAGTTCATGTAACATTACTTTTCAGTGCAGAAACATCTTCATTGTGGTCCACATAAGTAATCCTTCTAACAACCACTCAGAATACTGCTATACAATATTTTTTTATAGGTCAAAATGATGTTATTTCTCCTCTGTCTGTCTTTCTAATGATCACATAAAGAACTGTTTTGGGGTAGCATTGTTCAAGGGTCAAAATGCCACACAGGTGTTCTCTTACCCTCCCCAACAGGACAGGGTGAGAAAATGTGATGAAAAAGCTTATTGGTCAATGTAAAGACAGAGAGCTCACTTACCTGTTGCCATCATGGGCAAAAAATACTCAGCTTGGAGAAAATTAATTTATTTTTTGTAAACTAAAATAAGTTTGAGTGGTAAGAAATAGACGCAAACATTGAAACAATATCCTTCCCCATCCTTCCTTACCAGGCTTACTTTTACTCCTTCATTCTCAGCTCCTCTACATTCCACCTCCTCCCACCCTGTGCAGAGAATGAGGAAAGGGGGATTTATGGTAGACCATAAAAATTCCTCTCCATTTTTTTTTTTCCTCAGTAGCACTACTAAACATTCATAAAATCAAGTTCCATTTCTAACTGGATTAATTTTTCATACATTTTAACATCTTTTAGGGAGATAATATGTTAAGAGGGATCATAGATTTTTTTTCAGTAAAATGACAGCTGCCTGCCATTGAGTAGCTTTTGCTTCAGTGAAGGATAGACAATAGAAAAGTAAATCCAGTAGGATCAATTTTAGGACAACAAGAACATCAAAAAAAGCAATAAAAGGTCTTGCAATTAGTGCACAGGGATGTAAAAAATTGAATTTATATAATTTAAGCTCTATAATATTCAGTGTTATTTACAAATTATACATTCCCTGTTAAATGACAATTAATTGTTCAATCTATAAAAAAATCTATAAGAAAATGCAGTTGTGCCATCTCACTTGATATTGATTATCTGTTAAAAAAACTAATAGACAATCCTGGTATTTGATATTGTTACATGCCTAAATTGCTATATTTTGCCACAACAATGTTTCTTATTAGTGTTTGAAAGCACATATGTACTTATTTCCTTTTTTTTATGGGGCAATTTCTTTGAGTTTATTGTATTCACAGTCTTTACAGTCAAACAAGATAAAATGAGTGTCTTCAAAAACACTTATTAAACAAGGACAAGGGTCATAAGTGTATTCAGCAATAAGTCAAGGGAAAGGGAAGGGAAAGAAGGGAAAGGGAAGGGAAAGAAGGGAAAGAAGGGAAAGAAGGGAAAGAAGGGAAAGAAGGGAAAGAAGGGAAAGAAGGGAAAGAAGGGAAAGAAGGGAAAGAAGGGAAAGAAGGGAAAGAAGGGAAAGGGAAAGGGAAAGGGAAAGGGAAAGGGAAAGGGAAAGGGAAAGGGAAAGGGAAAGGGAGAATCTCCAAGTCACTGGCCAAAAACACAACTGGTGTGGGCTGCCCCAGCTCATCTTCATCTGTTCTCACTCCATTGCAGATGTTCCTCTGAATATTTTTTACACAGTAACAATATGATTTCATCAGGACTGTTACATTGCAGTATGAGACTGCTTTTATCAGGCACAGATGTTGCACTCATCAATTGGTTGTTTATCTTTCTGCATGTGCATTATCAGCAGATGCTTACTGGCCACCTATATCGCTATTTTCTACTAGAGTTATCTATTAAGATTTATGTGTTCCCTAACATAAGGTTATCAACTAAAAACTCTGAAGCAATGGCTGGAAAAGGAAAATTCACATTTCTGTGGCTATCATTTCTCACACATCCCAACTTTAGAGATCAGATAATGCTTCCTCTAGCATCAGGCTGAGGCTAACAGCACTTTGGGATTAAAAAAAAGCAAAAGGCACTGCCACAGCAGTCTGGGGCTCTGTGTGTGTGTGTGTCAGGTTGAATGCAAAATGAAAGGCAGACTGTAGTCCTAGAAGTGAAAGACAGCAAACTGAAAAATGTAAGATGCTGCAGAACATCTTATAATGCTACAGAACAAAGCACTGTGTAACACCAACACAGTGTGTGCTGCATACAAGAGTCACCTCAGTTTCCCTCAACTTCCACTGATCTAGTCCTGAGCAAAACAAGACATAGTGGTCAACCTATGTGGTCACCAGGTCCTAGAAAATGGATCTCATTCATCATCTTTTATCTCCTGAGGAGGTGCCTGCTATGAAATTGTATTCACTTTTGCAACTAACAACAGCCCACAGCCAGAGCTCTCACTGGCACTAAATCAGTAACTCCAACGAGCCAGGTCATTTGCATCAGGAACAGATTAAATGATTCAGGGGTTAATTTGCAGATACAGAAGACAAACAGGGTGCATGTTGCTGGCTGTCTAGACAGAAATTAATTTTCTTCCTTATACTATGCTCCTTCCTTATTTTTTATTCCTAGATACACCTCTGAATTGAATTCTCTAAGTACATAATTTTTAGGCCTATAAAATTAATTCAAGTAAGCACATATCTAAAGTAAATGAGCTCAGAATTAACTCTAAAATTAAAATAGCCCCAAAATTATACTGGGTTTGGTGAGTGTTGCCCTAATTAACCCTGATACTTCAACTAGTGTTCTATGATTTTATTTTTTTTTAGTCATATTTATTCAGCTATTTTAATTGTATATGTCTGAGTCTCTCTCATTCATTCATAGTGAATACTGGGAGGAGTAGACTGTCTTTTTGGAAGTACCTACAGGAAACTGTGAAACATCCTGGAGAGTTTATCTGCATTTAAATAGATGCCAAATAAAAAGGTCACATCCAAAGTTCTCAGAAATCTCAAAGTTCCTGGATAAACAGTGGACAATGAGGCATTAAAACATGAATAAGAAACCAAAATGTCTTTGTAAGCTTTGCTGTTAGAAACAGATAAATTATACTATTTTCAGTCCTTTTCTATACACACCACAAGAAAGATAAGAATGTCTGAACGTGTTTAAACTAAAATGAAGTTAAATAATGGAGTTTTACTATAAAATAATTTTAGTAGAAAATATTTTTTCATACTAGTTAAGGCTTTACCTAATAATATTTAATCTTAACCTAATATTAATAAATTTTAAAATAATACTAATGAGGTGTTAAGATTTAATAAGTAGGTACAAGGCAATTAATAACATAATCTAATTTTTAAGTTTTCATAACATATATAAGGATTTCATAAATCTAGGTCTGCACATGTTTTAGCATATTTTTGATTGCTCAGAAATGTCAAATAAAACCGCACAGTCAAAAGAAATATGTGATTCTCTGCAGTTCAACAACTGAGAGGCCACACAATAGGAAACCTTATCCCCTATTTTCACTGCAGTCAGGGGCTACTTCATGCATTCATACCTTGTTATCCTACCACTGCAGTGAAATTTGCTGCCTTGTAAAGATCATCCCTACCTACTGGCAATGACAAAACATGCAAAGAACTGGATGCATTTTCACAGCATCTGACTATGGCTGCCAAAGGCCCATCAGCTTTCAGCACAAGCACTGAGTTCCCACGCTGTTTCTTGACTGAGAGCTGAAAAAAAAAAAATTCTTTGGGTAGAGGAGTGACAGTTTTACAAGGCTGAAATAAACAATTTTAAACATAACGATGATCCTCTATCGAGCCAGAAAAAGTGCATTGATCAATACAGTAATTGGACTACAACCCAAATATCAAAAGTGTATCCATGCTTTTGCAAAAGAAGGTGACAGTTCAGGCCAGAATAAGAATGCCATGCTTAATGTATCCACCCCTTCTTTCTTTTCAGTTGCATTCTACTGGAACATGTTCCTTTCTTAGCACAGCCTGGCCTATTATCAACAAACAGTATGTAATACACATGTTCATGGTTTGGTATTGATTGAGGTTAATTAGCGGTTCTTCTTACATAGATGTCTGGAATTATAACAAAAGGTTCAAAACCTACAATTAACAGTAGCAAGTAACCTATAATTTTTTTCCAACTCCTCTACTAATTCTGATCATTATCCACTGCACATTTGATTTCTTGCCATTTTATTTGACCTCTTCCCAGCAGAGATGAAAATTTCATTGTTTAGGTAAGAGAAGTGCCTTGTGGTTTCTTCATCCCCAGAGACACAGCCCGTTAACCTCTCACACTCATTTTGGGGGTACTGCCCCACCCAGACATAGACTATTACTCATAATTCTTTATCAATTGTATTGCATATAATATGTTTGAGCCTAGTGCCCCTGACATTTATAACTGTCAAATTATAAAGGTATTTTAATCACAAAGCTAGGACTGCAGAATTCAGTTTAAGACTAGTATACACATTTTTTCTCACAATTTCTATATGAACCATTCTGAAAGAAAACTTATGAAGGAGAAAATTATTTATGTTGCTTTTGCTGCAATATTCTCCATAGACAGCATCATCCTGAGGAACTATTCTTCTGTGAGCATATACAGGTATAAATTTTCCTGAAATTTGAACTAGAAATCTCTAAGGTGAATCTGAACCTTGACTGGCTTTGGAATCTTGGGATTGGCAAACAAGACTGGTGTGCTGGATTTAATGTCTCATTTCAGGGCCCTTTTGAAGTCCTTCTCTTAATGCTTGGAATCTGCAAAATATTCAGAGAACATTGAGTTATTAAAGTTACATCTAGTTAAAAGGGATCAATCAATCAATCCTTTCAACCTCATGTTGTCAGGTAGTCTGCATGTCACTCTCCAAAATGCATTATACTTTTAAAAAATGAAAGGTTACACTACTTCTCACCTCTGAAGGGAGATGAAACAGTACATGGAATTGACATTTGTCCACTAAAGCCCATTCAGTCTTTTTCAATCTTTTCAATAGGGGTCAGGGAGTCAGAACACCCTCCTGCCAATCACAAAATTATATTCTGTTGTCCTGTACCACAAAGTGCTTGCAGCAGGTTTTAGTTTAAGAGTTCACAGAAGATGTCTCAAAATTCTGCCCATAGTCCTGAGCTAGCAAGAAACATATACAAGTACACATAAACAGAATTATACCAGCATAGTTCCTCCTTTCTTACCTAAAGTCTGTAGTCTGCATCACTAGTTATTGATCAGGGAATTGTCATACATATTTCAGACACACGACACAAGGGATCCACAACAGCGATCCTCAGACCCTTGTCACAGTGAAAGACGAATGGCTTAGATCCTGTTCCTGTGCTCCTTCTTAACTGCAGTTGCTGTGTGGATGAAAGAAGCCCCTTGCCTGGTATGGCAGTCCAGTGGGTATCCCCTGGGAGTCCCTACACTATCCTCACCTTCCTGTGTGACTTTCAGCCCTTCAGCTTGACCTCATGGTGAGCTGGACTCCTGAGCCAGCACACAGCCCAGGCTTGCTGGTTAAATTGTGAACCATATGCAGAACCACTGATGCAGTTCTGTGAGTGTTCTGTGATTTGTTGACTGGCTGTCACAAGCACAGACACTCAGGAGCCAGGAGTTTATTTCAGGCTGCCCGTACACACGAGGGAAGTTATTGGCAGTGTGTTCCTCATACATTACTGACAGGTGACCTTCATCTTCAAATAGTAATGAAATATGAGTCATTCTGATTCAGAAATAGGAAATCAGAGTCATTTGCCTCAGAAAAATGAGTTCTTGGGACAACAGCCATTATAAACAGAAATTTTTAAATTGCAGGTGTAATGTTCTTTTCTTTTAATAGACATGAATATTTCCATATCCAAGTGATTAACTGCCTATACATGTCCTAAATTAAACACATACTGTTATGTCAGCCATATGGCAGCTCTTAACACATAATCACTCCTATCTCTGACAACTTTGTATACATTTATTTGGAAGCCCAATAAAGTGTTAATGTTTTTCCAATTAATGTAGGGAGAGTAGCTAAAACTAGAGTTCATTAATGGTAAATGCATCTTTTATGTTAGTTTCAGATGATTTTAAATCTGCTTACATGTCTGTCCTTCTTAGTGATTCTTAAATGAGATGTTCTCCAGCATGCCACATGAACTCCCAGAATAATTACATTGATGTCAACAAAGAGGTACTGGAAGATACATCTATGAACAAGTGGATTTTTGATGGACATAATACAAGGTTCTAGTTAAAAAAAAAATACAATTTTGAAAAAGAAAGTGAATTTTTTTCGAATTATACCTTCAAATTATGGCTTCAACACCTTCTACTGCTTTTCAAGTTCTTCCAAGTCTTTATCACAACTAACTCAAATACACACAGATGTCATGAATATGGTCATCCTTCTGTCAGTACTTACCAGTTTAAAGAAGATAATCTATCTTTGCTTTATATTTTTTTTCTCTTTCTTATTTTTATGGCTATACTTTGGTTTTCTTCTCCACTTCCTATATATATTTAATAAACTCACCAGAGATATTTCTAGGACTTTGTGAATGTTCAATTAAACTATATCATCTTTTTTCTGACAGTTGTTTTTTGGCACAATCATATTTTTTTATGATTTGGCAAGAATTTGCTTAGAAAAAATGCATTTTATCTTACTGTTTCAAATTTCCCATCATCATTGTAAGGTCTGTAAATGGAAAAAAAAACCATCCAGGTTTGAACCTTGGAATGCCAGGTACTGCACTACATTTTCTTCTCATGTAAATACCTTCCTCCATATACATAAATATTCTGCCAAGCTTTCATAAAACCCAGATCTTCAAATTTCCATTTTATGACATGAGGGAAATTTAGATATGAAAGGTAAATTCAGCATCTGAGATACAATGCTCTTTCCACTGTGCTGCTGCCTCCATGAATCAACTTTCCATTTCTTTCCTTCTCCAGAAGAAATTTAGATTTTTTTGTGCAAAGTGAAACTTCAACGGGACGCTGAAATCTGGCTGCCCTGGAGGGCAGCAAGAGCTGGAGCTGGAGGACTTGGATGACTTTTAACTCCTCAGCCAGGGCATGGATGTGGTGCTGGCAAATGCTCAGGTGAACAGTGAAGGTTATCTCCAGGCTGATGCTGATTAGGCTTTCAGGAAAGGTAGACCAAGGAACAGGGAGGATGTAGGTCTGATAGGGACAGGGTATGATACTGTCAAGAATGAGACATGTTTCATTGGTCCTGTTAAGCATGAAGAAATTTAATTGGCAAAAATTATAGCATATGTATGACTTTTGGTCATCTGCAGTGTCAGATCCACCTAAATAAGGGAGTTGAATACTATTTTTAACAAAAGGAAACTAAAATAGGAGATAAGTGGCATTTAACTTTTTAAAATATAAATGAGAGTCTGGCCTCAAGTCTCTCTACTTCTGTACTCAGTGGATCAGTATAATTCTCATACTTACAGCTTCTAACATATTTAAAGGATTTTTTGATATTTCTTTTGGCCTAGCTTACACCTTACATCTTATTTCACACCATGGAAATGGCAATTTTTGACATTGTAGTACTTTAAAAGTGTCAAAATATCTGAGAAAACTGTATAAATTATGAGTGTCATATACACAATCTGAAACATGTATGCATAAATTAAAGTATGATTTAAAGGTTTGGGAAGTCAGATTTTACTATTTCAAAATATGTTATGAAAAATTTTAAAACTACCATTCAATACTGTACTTACTATTAGTGTGAACAAATACTATGAACTCTGTAAAATGCTGTGGGATATTTGTATGCCCCTGAATAAAGCCAGGGAGTATATAGATATTAAAAAATATACCTCTAACAGCTAATGGTCATTGGTGATGGTGTGGAGCATTTATAATACCTGAGGAGCAAGGATCAAATTTTAATAAAGTAGAATATTATTTATATACTAAATGCAATCATTCAACAAAGCAGAAATTAGCTTGACAACATGGGGAAACTAACCTGTTTGTTTCCTTTGTGAGTTCAAGCAGTTTGTTTCTTGATAGCAAGCATGTACTTCCTATTTCAAACTGTCCTCAAACACCTTCTTGGTCTTTCAAAGAAAAGGCACTAATTTAGAGAAGATGAAAAATATTTTCTTCCCCTCTCCTTTCAGACTTTCTCTTGAATCATGATTACACACTGGAGAATCTGACACGCCTTATCTGCAACATTAGTGTTCTAGCCCATCACAATGTATATATATAAATATATACACATATATTCACACTTTAATTCTAGAGGCAATTTATATGTGTAATTCAAAAACATTAGCTACGAACTTGATAAATAACTGTCTGGAATTTTATGGAAGTCTGAATAAACTGGGTAGGCTACATAATCTATTTTGAATAAATTATTTTGGATAATTTATCTCTGTGGTTTGTCAGTAGCTGAACACCATAAAATTTCCTTAAGACCTACTTTCAGTGTTGCTAAGGGGTGTCTAGCAAAGAAGCTCAAGAAAATTCTATAAATTACGTTTATTTTCAGGCAATCTGAACTTGTGTCCCAATTCCTTGCTTAAAAAATCTCTTATAGAAATAAATATACTCGTGAAATATATATAACCATGAAAAGGTTATATAAAATGTCTTTGGAGATTTAGACTCTCAAGTTTCTATTGAACATTTCTCTGCCACAAACACCAAATCCCTGTCTTTTAGAAAATCTTTGCCATTCTTAAATTGAATATCTCTTAAATTAGGTGGGAAACAGCAATGTAGAAACAATCCTCTTCATATGATTACTTGCCTTAACAAAGTTTTTGGAACAAATATTTGGATTTGGTTTACACTTGCAGAATCCATACTGGTCTGTGATAAGAAAGAAATAATAAAAGTAATGGGATTTTTTTTTGAATGTGCACTCCTTTTCTAAGCCATTATGTGACGTAAAAGTAACCATACATGCACACTGGTAAAATAGGTACTTTTTCAGCTTTTCAAATACTGGGCAATAAATTTGTCTGCTAAAACATATGTAAATATGACAAAATAGATCAAAGCAATAGTTCAGACTGCTAAGAAAAATTCTAAACTGCATTTTGAAAGAAATACATCTTCACAGAAATGTTTATGTGCTCTAGTTTGTTCTCACATAAGCAGATGGAGTTTCAAAAGATAAATTTTACTTACTCTAATGCTAGATATGTAGATAGATAGATAGATATATGCACACTTGTTGCTAAGTAGAAGTGGGAGGGAATTCCTCTAGGATTACTCTGCAAGTGCTCATCTAAAAGGAGCTTTAAGAGTGTAGACATATAAATAAAAATAAGTCACTTCCAGTAGTACATGAGGAAAATGAATTCAAATATATAGAACAAGACATTTTCAATCAGAAACATTATGTAAAACCAAGAAGGTGGTTTTTTTTTTTTAATCTTCATGAAATAATCAAGACAAAATATTATGCAAGTCATTAAAAATAAACAAACTCCCCAAATTCTAGAGAAAAACTACATTGATTAGAGAAGGTTCTTGTTATGAGAGCAGACGAGATTTTGAAGTAACCAGCTCTGCTCAAAAAACAGTGTTGGTAGTGGATCCTCAGTCTCACCTGCTTCACTCAATACACGCATTCCTTTTGGTCTGTCCTGTATCCTAATGCAGACACTCCTTTTCCTTTTCCCTTCCTCTTCCTTCTGAATTAATAAAATGGGAAATTGATCTGAGAAACAGGTCTCTTCCTGTAACAGTAGGAGGTAACAGCATCTTCAAGAAAGCTAGATATGTATTAAAGTTTATTTATTTGAGATACATTTCCTTAGAAAACAACTTAAGCTGTTTTATTTTAAGAATCCTGACTGGACAGGGACAGTCAGGATCTTCCCTACTGCCCTTTGCAAAGCTTTGGTGGGCAGGAGTGCAGCTGCAGTTTGGATGGGTGCAGCATTACAGTGCAGCCCTTCCTCCATCAGGTAGGCAAAAGGAAAGCTGCTGCATTGGTCCTTGCCAGAATTTTCATAGCCCTCTTATTCCTCCTCCTTACCCCAGTAATTTATGTTCATGAGCTAGAAATTTCTCAGATCTCCACATAATTATTGATGAAGAGATAAAAAGAGAAATCACACACTCAAACAGAAGAGCATAAGCCATACCAAGTGTCTCAGAAGACGTGTGACAAAGTCACTGTAGGGTTACTACAAAAACATGGAGATGGAGGAGTTCTCTGCCTAATTTAAAAGAGAGATTGTTGTTTTCATGTTTGGGTATCTTTACTCTGTGATTGCACATGTACCTGAGATTAGGCAAGAGATTTCTGCTTTGTTTTATGTAGACTGATTGCTACAAGTCACAGTGGCCTTAAATATCTTGCCATACTTTCTCACTTGACTGAACACAACTCATGTTTGTAAAAATTTATGGAAAAGGATTGATTTAACTCCTCTGTTAAATCAACCTGTTTGCTAGGCTTGAATAATATGAGGAAAATTTGTGTCTTGAAATTATGCAGAGGTAACTTTCATATAAAGTACATTTATTCTTTAGGTAAATTGTATGAATAGCAATTCCCCTGCTTTGAGGAAAAACAACAAAACGTCCAACTTTGCAATAAAAAGTAAAATTCCAGGTCAAAATTTATTTTCCTGGGCATGAGAGTCAGTACAATTTTCAGTCTTTCTTAGAACAAATGCACCTGAATCCCTTCTCTCAAGACTCTTGCCAGATCTCACTTCCCTCTGCCATGTCCTCTTGCATTCTAATCCACCTTGTCCATGGGACAGAGGGTCCATTTATACTACAACTCCAATGATATACCTATCTGTACTGCTATTTCATACCTTCATTGTATTTAGAACTTTTAATGGGGAGGGGGGACAGAGGAGAAAAGGAATAACTTCATATTGTTTATTAAAAGAAAGGAAAAATACCTCAAAACTACACCACAATATTACCATGTCTCTTCTCACATGATAAAATAGCTTTCCGTGATTATAAATACTATATGTCCACTGACCAAATTTTTAAATTGCAAATTCAAGATAAAATTCACATCAGAATCTATTCTGTGTTCAATAAAATGTGGTCTGTGTCTCTAGCCTATTTGTATAACATGCTGTACTTTAATAAACATTTCTGTCAACAGAAACAAATTCAGTGTGCATGGTTCAGGCTGTAGTGGGTGCAGTAGAACACATTTACAAGGCAGATTTGTTACTTAAACTATGCATCTGTGGCTCAGAGTGAGTATATAGTAAATCATTTCAGCAAAGAGGTGCTGTCTTTGGGCAGCACTTGAGAGTTCTGTTTGCACTGAATATCACATAATAGCAATATGCATGTTGTGTTTTTTTCCCTTTCTCTGTTTTTCCTCTACTCTGCCACAAAGGTGATTCTTCAGCTTTCTGTCATCTGCCTCCAGTCTTTGCAAAAAATCTGAAACTTCACACAAGATAAAAAATGAAAGGTGGGTGGAGATGGAAATATGAATTTACTTTGCTCTCTCTTTTAATATTTTTTTTTAATTAATGAAACAGGACTGGAATATTAGGGCATAATTATGACATTTTGGCTATGTTTTGTTCTTGTCATTAATTTCAAATGGACAATTCCTAATACTAACAATTTTTATTTTATTGAATGCTATTATTTATCTCCCCTTTCTTCACTAAACATTAAAAAGAGAAGCACATACTGTGGAAGTATCTGTAAGGTGCCTTAACAAGCTCATTCAGCAGATTAATGCAACAACCTTAAAGGACTCTTGTCATATAACTGCTGTAGCTACAAGACTTTGGGTGGAGATGATTCTGAAGTTTGTGGATTTGAAAAAGAAAGAAAATCATATTGAAGACTTCACAAAATGTTGAAGTGTGTCTATGTTTTTGCAATGCAACAGGTAACAGTAAAAATTCTGAGAAATTGTCTTTTAACCAGGTGTTTTGCCATTACCCAGAAATACTCAATATTGTTCCTATATTCAGATGCCAGGCAAGATCATTTTGGTTTGAGGTCCAACTAATACAATGACTATGTCTATTTTGATTAATATCATAAGACTATCTCAGAATGGCCACACACCAGTACATAGGTACTTTAAATAAAGCTCCTTAAAGCAGCAATTAATCTATTTCTTCTCACTGACAAAAATGGATGGCTCCATTGTAAAATTACTGCCTTCAGTCAAATGAATGTCATTTCAGCTGTTCAGACATGGATTCTTGATGCCACATGATGTGTTGTAGGTCAGGATCCTGGGATCTGACACATCAGCTTCTGTGGCCTCTGTTCAAAAAAATACTTGCTGATATCCATTCACCTTGTTCAAACAGAAAAAAAAAAAAAAAGCATGTAGCAAATCCATGTGTACATTATTAATCTTTTTCAAGTCCATGACAAATGCTGTTTATATGCCATAACAAAAAGGAACACGTCTACCACCTTTGGCTCATGGTGCTTCAACTAATTGCTCTGTTAGCAAACTGCTACTTCAAAGGATGATGCTAATGCAGCTACTGATGGAGAGTCTCAGCAGAAGGAAGGAGGCTGATGGGAGTATAGGCAATTAACAAATATTTTCACAGTCACCAAAGAGGGTGAGAGCAGTATCTGAAATTTACACTGCATTATATTATAAAACATTGATGTTGAAGTGAATGCCACCAGTGCTGTTTTTATAGTGCTTTTGTGGATTATTTTTTCTGGGGTTGTTGGGTTTTGGTTTGTTTTGTTTGGTTTTTTGGTTTTGTTTTTTTCTTTTTTGTTTGGTTGTTTTTTTGTTTGGTTTTTTGTTTGGTTTTTTGTTTTTTTGGGGTTTTTTTTTGGGTGGTTTTTTAATTGGCGCAGCCAATAAAATGTTAATTTTCATTGTATTTTGGCAAAATCACAGGCAAAATCACAAATGTGATAAAAGCTGCTTTTCATCTGCCTGCTAATATTTGATAAATAACTTTTAACTTCACAGCATATTTGCACTTTTTAAACTGATCAGCTGTGATTTGGCAACAGGTGAAGCAGGAAAAAAAACCACAGTATATCCAAGAAATTCATATGCCCAAAATTAAATATGCCTAAAAGCAAAAATTATTTGGAAAATAAAATTTGTGAAAGGCTTTAAAATCCTAGGAAAGGCCTTAGACCCTGTCTGACTACACTGAATATTTAACTAAGCATAGACAACTCTCGATCTGAAGAATTATCATAAATTTCAAAATCTGAGAAAAGCCAAAGCTCAGATTCAGGAAGCTGTCAATCAGATTCATTTTACAAAGATGGGATTTAAATACTAAGTTTGAGCATAGTATCCCACACCTGGACGTAGCACCTTGTAAATATAAGACTACACCAAACAGGTGCTTCAGCTTTCTCCCCTGAGCCTCTCTTGACTAGAAACCCAGAGAAAGTGTACCTGCTGTTGCTCACACTATCAGACTGAAACCAAATATTTAATTAAGTCTTCATTTCATTAACTGTTTTCTAACATATCATATTGTTCATATAGTAACCTGTATTCCAGCTGTATGATATGCATGTTTTGTGTTGCACTTCAGGAAACTGTCTGCTGTCTTTGCCCTTAATCACAGAATCACAGAATCATAGAATCACAGAATCACAGAATCAATCACAGAATCACAGAATCACAGAATCACAGAATCACAGAATCAATCACAGAATCACAGAATCACAGAATCTATCACAGAATCACAGAATCTGCTGAGTTGGAAGGGACCCACAAGGATCATTGAATTCAGCTCCTGGTCCTGCACAGGACCAATCCCCTTCCTCTGAAGGACAACTGCCATGATTTCAACATTTGAGTCTCAAGCATTTTCTTAATGCTGACTCCACTGAAGTGGAAACAAATTGTGACTATAGAATGATAAGAGGTGACAGAAATAAAGCAAAAACCAGGATAGAAATAGAGCTTTTATTGGTTTTTCTTAATAGAAAAGCAAGAGCTATAACGGCAATGCTATCATGTATTCTGTTTTCCTCTTTCATCTGACTGAAATAACTTTTAGGTTTCTGGAAAAAAACCAAATGATAATAGGACCATTTCAGTGGGAGAGATTGTGGAAAAATACTGAAAGACAAAACTCTGCAAGAAGTGCCATGTTGGCAATAGTTCACCAGAAACAAACTGTCTACAAACCCTAGGAGCTGAGACTTTGAGGGAACTTGATGTACTACCCTGGGAGAGGCAGGGAACAAAGAATGGCGAGGCACTGAGGGGTTGTGGTCATGTTCTGTTTAAATCAGTGCAGGTAATGGGATCTAAGCCAGAGGAATGACCCAAACAGCAACCAAAAGCTGAGCCATGTTTCATCAAATCAAAAATACACTTGAATTTTTATGTCCCTGGATATTTTAATGAAGTAAAAACCTGCACATGCTTTACATGTGTTACTAAAGTCACTGAAACTCCATCTAGTGATGAAATTATAGCAAATTAAATATTGTCTTTTCTCCACGCTCAAAGCAAACAATATAAATGTAATTCAAGGGGAGGGGAAGGTTAGAGGAGAGTCTACTGTATCCTGGAGGTCAAAAGGATGTACCCATCTCCTCTCCCACAAGAATGCTTATTGGACAAGCTTTATTCTGCTGTAATATTATTGCTTATGATTTCTGATATCAGTGGATTTGTCAACGACAATTTCTGAACCTAATCCTGTCACACCAATCAATAAATTGCAGTATTTGTGAATCTGGAATCTTAATGAATGTGTCCAGGCTTACAATGTAATTCATGCCATTGTGCATCTGGGACTGCAAATGTGCCCAGACTTATTGTGTCAGTACCACCCTATTTGTGCATATTTGATCACAACAGTTCTAATATGACCAGACTTGGAGTGCCAAATTGGTCACCCTGCAATATTACCTGTGAAATTCTCCTGGGCTCTTGCAAAGACAGAAAATACACCAAGTACAAAGGGGAAAACTCAGCTGCCCCTGGGCTGGCTGTGTTTTCAGTTAGCCAAGAAAAAAACAGGGACTCCCTTTCCTAAATTTTTACAAGATAGGGGTGCAGGCAGTGGTAACAGTATGGTTCAACAACTGAATTCTTCTCCATATGAGCAATAAGGTCTCCAGCAAACTTCAGTTAAAAATGTTTTGCTAGAACAATTGCAGTCACGCTCATTTTTCAGATTTTTGTATGTTAAGAAAGCTTCCTATTATACTAATTCTATTTGCATACAATTGTATTTGGTGTTGAAATATATTCAATGAAAAAACTATTGAAATAGAGCTTTCCTTTTCTCATCACCAGAGATACCTTGAGAACTCCAGTTCATCAAAGGGAAAGCAGAACATGAGACCTTGTAGCCTCAGCAAAAAGAGAAGAGTAGGGGGAAAAAGTAGAAAAAAGTTGATCATAAGTAAAGAATTTCAGGATAAATTCAAATTTTTAAAACAAAATAAAAAAAAAAGTCACTTTTTAGGGAAAATGGACCATGTTTGCTTAAATATATGCAGTTTTATATGCAGCATCCATAAGAGAAAGGTGTGAGATAATGAGAGAAGTAACAAAATCTTTTTTTTTCTGTGTCTTATGATAAAAACAGTTGAACAGGAAATGCAGAGAAGCATAGGCTGATTTTGAGACAGTATTTTAAAGTGAAGGACTGTAAGGTTTATTTCCAGTGCTGTCAGGCTACAAAGCTGATTTCAAGAAACATGCTTTTTTATTGCCAGTTTTGAAACAATAAAAGTCTCAATGGTTAATGAAAGTGCCTAAATGATGTGGCTCAGTATAAATTTGCTGTACAAAATCAAAGGCAGACCAATCAGTTAATACTGAATATTAAGGGAACTATGATTCTAATTGGCTTGTGTTCTCCAAAGAAAGAAAAAATATGCAAATTTAAGGAATAATTCATTATTTCTTTCTAATTTGTCTCGACCTTGTAATCAAATGTTAAGGCATAGCTGTATAGCAAGGCCTTTCTCACTTGTTCTTGGAAAGGAAACATTAAGGCAATAGAGATTTGTGCAAAGGTCTTTCCTTTAGGATCATCTTTGGCTTCAATCACAGAATCATAGAATGGCTGATATAGGATTGTATCTCTAGGAATCATCTGATCTCAACTACCCTGCTCAAGAAGGGTCTTCTAGGGCCAGTTGCCCCAGATCCCATCCAGAAAGCCTTTGAATACTCTCAAGGATGAAGACAACAACCCTGGGAAACTTGTGTCAGTGCTCTGTCACACACAGGGTGCAAAAATGTTCGGTGATATTCAAAAAAGCCTCACATGTTTTTCATTTTGTGCTTGTTGTCTTTTTTAAGCTTCTTTAAAAATCTAAATACAATACTTTGGGATGGGATCAAAGTAAGAAAAATTCCTCAAAACTACAGAAACTCACAAGACTCAGTTTTCAATCAATTTTTAGTACATTTGTTTTTTATATATAATATGTGTCTTTTTATATATATTTCTGTCTTTGTTGCCATCTTTTTAAGTTCTTGATTCCATATTATCAACTGAAATTAAATTCTGAACACTACTAGACTAGGTAATTTTTGCAGAAATTTGTATTTTGTATTAAGATGGCATCAAAAGACATTGAATTCCAAGCATATTTCCCTGATGCTTGACAAGACAGCTTTAATACGTCCCTAATGTGACTCCAGTGACATCTGTAGAGTTACAGAAAGGATCAATTTAATCCACTTAATAATATTCTTTAAATTAAAACAGAAATGAACCAAAAAGATTTGCCTAAGCAACTCATAAAAACTTTATGCAAAGTAGACATTTAAAAACAATAATGTCCCTGAAATAAATGCATATCTGATAAATCTAAACTTTTGCTAAAATCTTTGTCTAACATTTACTTCAAGAGTACTAGAGCATTGGAGGAAGACAAGCACTGGTAAAATCAGATGTAGATGGCTTTTCTGGGATTTGAGATGAATTGTAAATCATATCTAAAGCATTCTCTCTAAGGTGGCTGCTCTTGCAGCTACGCTTTGAGTTGACCACTGAAGTAACATTAAAATTATTTATGTGAGTTCTTTTTTGAGTGTATTTTGAGTGTATGTATTTTCAAGAGAATAGGTCTAACACAATATTTTATTCCCATGATTATCTTAGGTAAAAGCTGATGGAAAACTACTGATGAATATATATTTTTATACCAACGTCATGCATCCTTTCAGCTGACTCCACAAGTTAAGCAATATTGCTTTCATGGATTGTAGATGTCAGTAAAAAAAAACTGAGCTCTCTACTTAAGTTTGCTTTTGTTTTTTTTCCTAGAGCTTTCAGTGAAA
>WEIU01014515.1:0-59599 GCA_013389925.1 Aegithalos caudatus
TTCATCACGTAGCCATCACAGTCCTGATGAAAGTGATTACACAACACTTTGCCTTCATGTATCCATAGCCAAATTTCCCTAAGTGTTTTTCTGGTTATATGGGTTTTAAAGTCCCCGTGGTTAATTCTCTTTTTCTGTATTAATTGCCACCTTGATACCTGGCCAATTGCTTCCTATGTCCTCAAGGGCCCAGTCCTACTCCCCAGTGGCCCAGAGTGGTGCGTAGTTCTTACAATGGCTGAGTCTGGTTATGTTACATAATTGAGGTAATTATTACATTTCAGTTTTAAAATTATAATTAGGTTTAATTTTATTTGTAAGGCCTCAAGGCTGTTTGTTAATCACTACAATCAGCCCTTTTCCCTAAAACTTTGTTGTTGTGTTTTTATGGTTCCTTCACAGGGAACTTTGTACCTCATTTGTGACATCTATGGAGTGAGAAGTTGTAAAACACGTGCTCTCAGAGTAGGCAATATTAAATCACACACCATGGGCAAGAATCAGTCTTAACATGTGACAGCAGTGTCATTACTGATATGTTGCATCACAGACCTCAGGGAACACCATGCTGAATAACTGTGTACCCATTGTTGTGGTACATGTACATCTGTTTGCTCACAACTTGGGATGTGAGCTGGTGGGGAGTGTGGGATCTTCAGACAGACGTGGCCCAGAAGTTCAAATCCTTAATGTGCTATTGTCTCCTGCCAGCCAATGGAGAAGGAATGACTGGGAGTCCTAACAAAAAATGAAAAAAAAATAAAATATTAGGGGCAAGTTTCTTTTTAATGAAATTCTGTGATTGACTACTTAATTAAGAAATTAAAACTAATTTAGCTGGAAATGGGATTTTGAAGTGAATTGTTGTTAGACAATACTTTACAGTAGATTAATCTTTTACTCATTTCTATTCTAGATTTCTTTCATTTTGTTAGTGCAACAGAAAAATAAATCTCTTCTGTAGAGAGAAATCGCCCTGGCAGTGAGGTTAAAATGTGTCTGGAATCACAATCCCCGATTATATCTGAACTGATTGTGATACTTTAGCAAATTTCTCATGTAAATAGATATTTTCTCCAATATCTTTTTGAAACAGGCTTCTGTGCTGATTGACTACAGCATTAACAGAGGCAAAGTTAAAAAGGATACAGGCATAACCAAAGCCAATTCTGCCTGTTTGATTTTGTTTTCTCTGGTGTTCAGCCTCTGAAATGAAAAAGATGTAATAAAAGGTCTTTTTCAAAATCTATTCACTCTCAAGGGCTTAGGCATTGAGTTCTGTCCACCTCCTTTCCTAATTTTCAGTAAAATAATGAAAAAAATCCAAGTGCTTGTTTCCTCAGCTTTTAAACAGATGAACTTAAAGGCTTTTTAAAGGGTGTTAGCAATTGGAGTTGCTACTTTGAGTTTTTTGAGATTTTCCTGGTAACATCAGAAACTGTTTACATTCAGTTCACTTTTGTTGGTTTGTAGGTTTCTAACTTCCACATAACTTGAATAACAGTGAGAGGCATTGTTGGCATTCAACAAATGATTGCTTCCTCTCACTGCTGTACTATCCATCTGCAAAAGTGCTCCCTTCTGAGTAGATTTAGGCAGCAACATGTGCTAAAGCACAGCTTTGGATGCCTCAAACACTTCACTCCCATGCTATGGAACCCTTCCAGCTTGTTGGCATATGTTCAGTTGTAATCCAGGGAAATCACTGCAACAGCCAAAAGCATATTTTGATGATGATGCCTTATGCCTGAACAAGGTCGATCCTTTTGAGTGCTCTCTGAATCTCCTGCCTTATGGAACTATTTATAAACGTGCATGAAATAATATCTTGATTTTGGCTCTCTTTTCTGACTCACTTCTTCGAAATAGCCGGGAAGGAAGAATGAAGTGTTTGCATGCTGACAAATATTACAATATAAGAAGCTCCAACCTGGGAGCCCCAGGCTTTTCTCCCACTAAATTCTCTGCATCTCCTCAATGCTGTAATGACTGGTAGAAATCTCAGGTGCTTACGATCAGCATGGCACTCATTCTGTGAATCCTGACAGCCACCCAGATGATCCCATTCCTAATTTAGAAGCTGGGGTGAACAGGACCCTGAATCCATGGCATACCCTTTATGGAATCTGCGTGTGACCAAATATGGATAAAAAAACCGCCACAACTTATTTATGCATGTGTTTTACCATAAACATACATGCATGCATATAAATACTTCAGATTGATATTTTATATCTAAAATCAAGGTAATTTTTTTTTCCCCCTGAATAGTAAATGTGAAAGCAGTGAAATTTTGGAACTGGTAGAGCATGTTGAGCTGTGGAGGTTCAAAGAGAGGCAATAATTTTCAACTTGGTAGGAAAGCAAGGTTTTTTTAACTTCAGTTTTTAGAGTTGTATATTGCTGTTCTTTCCCTGCCTCTCTTCACACTGAGTCTGTAGTTGCCTGAGGCACAGAAAAAGTCTGAGTATCAGAAACCTGTGCTGCAGGATGAGGAGGATCCTTTGATGGAGACATCAAGATATGCCTCCTTCTTGTGCAACTTTGTGGAAAATTGATAATTTAATTTTTTTAACATCCTGAGAGTTTATCATTTAACTTTTCCCCATAAAAATCACCAATTGCTTCAAAATCAAACTAGCCAAGACCCTTTATTAGAAATAGCAGAATTCATCAGGAAGCTGCAACTAATTGCAGAGAAAAATGTATACACCAAAGTAGGTTTAAAACCAAAATCTCCCAAATCTTCAAGGTCAGGGAGTGTTATTGTTTAGAAAACTTTCTCAGTTAACACACTGGCTTTTTCATACAAACTACAGAAAGCTGCCACCATCACATAAGCATTTTTTGACTTTTTGTAAAATGTATGGATTCTGGCCTTTTCCATGGCAAAACTCAGAAAGAGCTTGGTTTTCATGGGTTTTGAAATTAAACCTGCTAACTTCTTAGTGTGAAATAATATTTTTATTAAAAGATTGAGTTAGTCTTAAAGGCATTTAAAAGGTCTCTAAAATAGTTATATTGTTATAAAATTAAACAGGTTTTCTTCCTATCTGAAGGAAATGGTGCAGGTTGACTGGAAATTAATTTTTTTATGGTTGAAAAATTTTACAGAGCTTTTTTTGTGGTTAAACCAAGCCACCCTGTGTATAGAAAACCTAGCTCTGCCCACTAAGTTGCAGTAATAGTAATAACAATACACAAATAGCTTTCCTTGTCCATGTGTGTTCCTATCTGATCCCTGGTCCAGTAAAACCAGCTTTTCAGTGATGGTCACTGATTACATCCTCACCTGAAGCTTGGGTATCTGGACTTGCAGATACACTGAGCACAACTGGAATCAAGCTAGGCTCTGTGTGTATTCATTTTTTGATTTGTTCACTGGACAGAGATTATTTATTTGAAAACGAGTATGGTACAATTGGTAAAATGCCATAGAGGCTCTATGTGAAAAGCTAATTGCTCTGGTTTCAGAAGAAATGTGAGCAGCAGGCAGTAAAGAGAGATGGGGGTCAGAGGGAGCAGAAGGAGGAGGGCTGTCTGTGAGGGGTGTCCTGTGTGCAGAGACCTTCTGAGGCACCCTATGGAAAACCTGCCTGTGATCAGATGTTTTAAAAGTGTGTCTTCATGTATGTGTGTAAGGGAAATGAATTCAGATCCCCTTCTATGCCTTCAATTCTACACATCCCAACTGCTGGCTGTCTGCTGCTCTGCCTTGGATATGCTCTGACCTTTAGTATGTTTGTGTGTGTTACTTGAAGTTGACAGAGTGAAACTCAAACTCTAGAATCACAGAATCAGCTGAGATGGAATGGACGCAACAAGGATCATTGAGTAGTACTGGCCCTGCACAGACACCTCAACAATCCCACCCTGCACATCCCTTGGAGCATTGTCCAAACACTCCTGGAGCTCTGGCAGCCTTGGGGCCGTGACCATTCCCTGGGGAGCCTGGGCAGTGCTCCAGCACCCTCTGGGGGAAGAACCTTTCCTTGATATCCACCCTAACCCTCCCCTGACACAGCTCCAGCCGTTCCCTGGGTCCTGTCCCTGGATAGGAGAGTGAAGAGATCAGTGCTTCCCCTCCTGAGGGTGTTGAAGAGCATAATGAGCTCTGGCCTCAGTCTCATCTTCTCCAGCTGAACAGACCAAGTGCCTTCAGCTGCTTGTCATGTGCTTCACCTCCAGGCCCTGCACCATGCTTGCGGCCTCCTTTGGATGCTCTCTAACAGTTTAATGTCTTTTTAACATCATGGTGCCCAAAGCTGCTTCAGAACTTGAGGTGAGGGTGCCCCAGCTCACAGCAGAGTGGGAAAATCCCCTTTCCACTGACTGTCTCATACTTTCCTAGCCCAACCCAGTCTCCAGATCCCGAACTTCAGATTTGGGATATACACAGCCTGGCTGTCCTCTGCCAACAGGCGTGAAGCCTTCCCGAGGTGGGAACACACTTGGTGGCAACAAGCAGATGGTGAGTTTGTTGGCAGTTCAGCCCTGGCATCTCCGTGAGACAAAATGAGGCTGAGGCTTTGGTGATTTTTCAGTTCTCATGTCGTAACTCTGCTGCTGATGGCAAAAACAATATGGGATTATGAAAAGCACCTACTGCCCTCTTCAAGCTGACACCCTCATACAGAAAGTAGCAGTTTTCAAAAAGAATAGCAGAGAAAAACACATTCTTCTTCACAAGCCCACATTTTCTGAAGCAAGCAAATTATCCTGTCCGAAGGTTTTAATCTGAAAAAACATCATCTCCTGCAAGGAAGACATCTAACATCTATCTAGATGGCTAAAGGGAGGCATGCTTCTGAAATCAACCACAAGCAGGGCTCTGTGCAGGCATTACTGAGCAATTTCAATAATTGTTGGTATTATCAGCCCTGCCTCCAAAAGAATTGAATACACAATGTGAGATTACAGAACAGCACTGTTATTCAGCTGCTGCTGAGACACGGGGAGAGACTAGTGTTATTATGCATTTAAATTATGGGGCAGGAAGATTAATGATGTGCAAATTAGCTTCATTCTATTATGAGTAATTTTTGCTTTCATTTGCCACTATCATCCTCCAATGCCAACATTGCCTTACATATACAATGTTCAGATGGTATATTAAACACCAAATTACGTATCGACTCACCTAACTTTCCATGCTGAAAGGCATTGAATACAGAGAAAGTTTTTGCTTCTGTGAACCTCTGCTGCCCTTTGTCAACTATTGCTATCAGAAAACATTAAAAATGTGCAGCTTGCTTTAAATTGTGGGGCTTTGGGACCATCTATTATTCTTTAGCTTTTCAATTAGAGACAAATTATTAGCTCAGTCTGCAGGTTGCTCTGCCTTCTTGGTAATTCTCACCATATCATTATCATATAACCATTTTCTGTTTGCCACATTCCTTATGGCAAAGGGATTTTTTTGCCTGGGGGATTGTTAAAAAGATTTACTGCTTTGACTGTCACAATGCAGTATTTCTTCCACCAGACACTTTTTACCTTGCAATGTATCTATGAAGTGTCAGCAGTCACCTCCTTCACTCTCTGGTTTTGCTGTCTGTAGCAAACACATTTTCTCATTAGTCTCACTGTTAAACTATTTTTTTTTCTTTTAATATCATAGATATTAAAAGATAATGTGAGTCCACATATACAAAGTTTGGTAATTCTTTAGTTTTTGATTCTAACTTTTCTTTGTAAAGAAGTGTCTTGCTTTTTTAAAAATAATAATTAATTTTACTGGGACCACATAGGCATAAGGAGAACTCAACCCAGTTGAGGTTAGCAACATCTGCTTCCTTATGCTATCAGTTTTAAAAGAAATAAAAATAGTTAGCTGATGCATATCCTGCATGTCATAAGAGAAAAGAGAATGCTTTAGATGTTAGTGTGTTTTTCTCAGCTTTGATATTTTGTCCTAAGCATTTTTTTACCCTGTGGCCAGAATTACTTGGGCACTGGCAGTGGGTGAGCCCCTCTTAGCTCCAGCTTGCTTTGGATGCTGCATGCCTGCTGCACACCATCTCTCCTCACCCCTGGAGCTGACATGATTCCATGATGGATCTTTGGATTTCCTTTGCCTCTGCTCCCTCTGATCCAACATCTCTCACACAAAACCTGTGTGCAGCTGCCTGGCCCCTGGCTGGGTTTGTCCCTGCTCTCCTCGTCCCTGCCTGCCCTCCCTTGGTGTCAGGAGCTGCTGGGCTTGGGGATGGGGCTGCACGTCCCTAGAATAAATAACACCCCAGGGAACACAGGGGCATGGAACAATGTGGGTGCTCTGCCCCTCAGCCCATCCCTGGACTGGGAAGTGGCACTGGTTTGGTGGGGTTTAAAATGGCAGAGTTGCAGCACATCAGAGCGTGTACACATCAGAGCTCAGGAATTCTGGCAGGACTCAAAGCATGAAGATGCTGAGCTAAAACATGCCAGCTCTTCTGTAACTCAAGGTAATGACTTTTAAAAGGTTATGACCAAATTTAAAGGCCTCCTTCAACCCAGCTGTCTGTGGGTAGAGCAGCTTTTAAAACAGCTCTGACTTACCTAAAAGTCACACTTCTTAGGGGCAATGAAAGAGAAGAATATCATCTCCTGGTACTTCTTTTATGCATTAGACATAAGACTGTCATTAAGGCAGGAAACTGTTAGCTCAGGGAAATATGGGACATAGTTAAGGCAATTTTTTTACTGAGAATGATTTTAGGCTGTGAACAATCCAGGAGTATCTACCTGAAACACTGAATCAGAAGTGATAGTGAACTTAATATTTTTCTTAAAAATATGACCTGGATATAATACTTAATTTCAACTTTATGGAATGCAAAAAATTATATTTTGTTGCTCTGGCTATAATAAGTTCTGTACTAGGATTTTGCTAAATGATCTGCTAAAGAAGGAAATATTTTCCATTCATAAGGTGTGCTGCTGCCAGAAGTTTTAGAAATACACTTCTTCCAATGTTTATGCCCTCATGCAGGTACTTTGGTTATAGTTGTCAATTTAGGATCTCATTCACAATGTGTAGATCTGAACTACCTGTTGTTTCTCAGTACGTTTTACCTGAAGAACGGTTTTCTGCAGCTGTTTGTATGATAGGAGAGGGTGTGGCATGATGGCTGAAAATGTTTGTAACCTCTGAATTCAAGAGCAAAGAGTGTAATATCTTTAGTAATAACATCTTGAAGTTGCTTGCAAAAAAAAAAAAACAAAAAAAAACCAAACAAAGAATGAAAACTCTCAACATGTACATTTCCTTTAGTCACCTGATGGATGAACTTTTTCTCCTTTGGTTTTCACCTGAGGCTGGATGTGAGCATTGTCATACTGCCTATTAATCTGAAGTAAGATTACTTGTAGAATTTAATTTCTGTTTCGTCATTAAGTTCAGTCAGTGTTTAAAAGTCCTACAGGCTGCATGGTGATACATGACATTCCCTTCATCAATGGATGTCGTGTTGTCAGAGCATGGCTTCTCGTGTCAGTAATGGAAACTCATTTTTGTTACTGCAGCTTGTTTCTTTGGGCCCTGAGGGAAAAAAACAATTGAAGAAAGTGAGTTACATGATGTATTTTTGAGTTCTAGTTGAAGCCTAATTATGAGTGGATATAGGATAGACTGAGTTTTGAGTCGTGCAGTCTCTAAAAAGGAATTCAGTGGGCTTCAGATCACAACCTTTGTCCAGCAGTGCTGATACCCAAAATCTGGACTATTAGGCAGACTAGAGAGAAAACAGATTGTGGTGGTCAGAGACAGGGTTGCTATTTTGGTCAGTATTAGGATGGGCCTCAGTCCTGTATGTTGGTATTTTTAAAATAACTTTTAAAATGTGTCCAATAAAGAAAAATCCAGAGTGAATCTGGGCAGCCAGACCTGAGGGCTTCCTAAGAGTAAGTGATAATTTTTTGGTATACAGATTTCTGAGAGGGAAATGTAGATAGCACCTGGTGCCAGTCAGGCTTGTAGGATGTAAAGTCCAAAATTTGCCACTTCAGCAGCACTTTGGAGAAACTAAGCAGCTTCTCTCAAATTAGGATAAATTACTGAGATAACGTTTCTCTGTAATGTTTGAACTAGCTTTGGTATGTATGTCAGTGTTTCTGTCAGCTTCAGAAGGAACAGAATCAGTGTGTATGGAAGTATTTTTGGCAGTTGCTTTGTCGTTATGATTTTTTTTTTTAACTTCTAATCTGTGATCTTATTTCACACTTACAGCACTGGAATTCCATGCTATTTGTTTGAGTAAGGTAAGTATACCCTTAGCAGAGCTGATATCTGCTGAATTAATAAATCAAGGAGGGTAAAATAGAACCATAATTTGAAACAATCCTGTATGAAAGACCAGTGAGAGCACCAGCCTGAACCTTTGCCTGGAGCCTTTGCACCATTCTGCCTGGGTCAGAGCTAGAGATCTATGGATGCACAAATAGATGAAAAAAAGCCTCTACTTTGTCATAGGGAAGGGTTTGGATTTTGACCAAAATATTCTTCCTTTGGTGAAGCGATGGTGATATTCTGCACAAGAGAGTGAAATGGCCATGGATTTGGAGCAGTTCCTCCCATTAAGGGTTTGCTCCCTCTGTTGAGCTGTGGGTGCTGCCAGGGGGAGTGTCTGTGGTTCCTCCTCAGAAGTGTAAGAAGACTAAGCTGCGTCTCATGGTTTCTACATGATTAATACTTTAATCTCATGTAAATCTGCACTAATGAATATATCTGCACTCCCCCCACCACATACATTCAGATATCATGCAGGATAAACAAGCCAAATACAGCTATTATCGTTTTAATTTTCACCATATTGTAGAAATGTCAAAATATTAGCTGGGAAAATTAATTCCTACAATTTAGCATATGGTTTTCCTGAAATGAAATCACGGGTATCACTCATCTCCCTTCAAGTCCTCCCACAATATTTCTAGGGAAATCTTTTCCAAAAAATTCATTTGAAACACCCTTGTGCATTTTGCTGGCAGGAAGTCAGAAAGCAGTTGTATTTCTACATCCCTTTACTACTTTTCTTCCTAGCGAAAGGTCAAATAGGCAGGATGTCTGGGTTGGTGGTGGTACTTCAGCATTGGCTGGATGATGCCCTCAGACACCTAAAAGCATTTCACAAACCATAATATTCAATTTTGTTGTGTTTTTTGCTGTTGTAGCATTAGGAACAGTCTGCTTCTTTCAAGGCTTTGTTCCAGGCCTTGGAGAAAGTGAAGGGGGATCCAAAGAGGGTTTCTGCCCCCTTTCAGGATTTGTTTTGTGTCTGGAGGGTATATGTGATGCTGGAGGGGAAATGGATGCTTTTTCCTCCCAGTCAGGAGCATGGATGGAAGTGTTAGGTGTGAGGAGTTTCTCTGCCTTCCACTGGCACAAGCCACTGCAAACACCCACTCTTGGGACTGTGGGACTAAACAGCTCCTGACACTGCTCTGCTGTGCAGCCTGATGGAACACTGAAAGAAAGAACTGGGCCTCATTACTTTTTCATACAGATGCCCTTGGTAGTTCTTAGAGAGCGTTTTTCTCAGAGTACATAATTTCTTTTTGGGTCAGATCACGAACCCTTTTAAAACTGTGTATGTGTTTATTTATTTTCTGTGCAAATATCACAGCTATTTCAAGGTCCTGAAGGTGTCATAAACGTGGATTTTTCTGTGTGTGCCCATCATTTTCTGTGAGGAGTCAGTATTTTGAGAGGATGTATTTTGGATAACATTAGCATATTATAATATTTAAAATTATTGCAGGGTTTATGCATGATTTAGGACAATGCTTGTTGCAGGGGGCATTTTAGTGCATAACCCTTATTAGACCTGGCACAAGTGAACATGTTATATGGCAGCAGCATTGGCACATCTCCAAGCACAGAGGAGACCCTGGGAGGAGAATAACATGGTGCCAGCTCCATGGCAGTTCTCTGGCATGCTTGCTTGCTTGAGAGCATGGAGCAGACAGGGTCCTCACTGATGCTGAAAGGTTTATTTTTGTTCCTGAGCTGCCCTGTTTTCAGGTGTATATGATATCAAGGGTCTCTTAACAGCTGGTGATCCTCACATGTAGGAGGCTTTCTGGTGTACGTTTGTTTTAATGACTAAGGTTCTTGGGCTGTGTGGTAAACTCCTCCATGGGGTCATTCCAGTGAAAGCAAAATAAATTATCAGAAACTCTTTCAAGAAACACTTCATCACCCTGCCCTCCTGAATTATTTTTATCCTCATCTGTATGTAAGCACAGCTGAAAATAGGGTGCTCCATGGAGGCTTGCTGTGAACATCAGAGCAGTCCTAATTGTACCAGTTAAAAAAGGAAAAGACTGAGGGCTGTTTTGGGAAATGTAGTGAGAGATGTGAAGCAAGTTGTATCCAGGCAGGAAATCAATGGCATCTCACACCTGTGAGATGCAAATCAGCCTCTGCCAAACTGAATTTACCAGGATCTGAAGCAAATAATATAAATGAGTGATTTTTATATTTTATACCTAAACATTTATATTTGTTGTGAGTACGCTCTTTGTGCCTCTAGATTCCCTTAATACCCGTGACTATTACACAGCACCATGCATCTGCTCTTATGCCCCTGAGAATGAAATATCTATCCATTTCCCCACAGAACTCTTAAAAACCTACTTTTGTTGGTTGCAAACAGCAGGAGTTTTGGGTTGTTTCCACTTAAAACAGGGGTAATATTGACAGTAGCACGTGTACTTTTTCCCACTCCTCTTTTTGTGTTTCTTCTTATAAGGTTTTCAAGACACCTTTTAACATTTCTGGGAGTGAATGATAAGTTAAAGGGTCCAGTGCTGCCATACTGGGTGACAAACTGGAAGGCAGTAAGCTGCAGATCTATGCAGTTTGAATTAATGACACTTAATTTCAAGTACTGGAAGAAAAGAGTAAAGAATGTCAACATTCTACTACTTCTCTGCCTTTGCACACTTTTACTATTCTGCTGTAGCTCTGAAACTTTGCCTCCAGAAATCAGGTATTGTTTTCACTGGAGAGACAGGCAATGATAAGGAAAGTCCAAAAGCCCAATCAAAACTAAACCACTGCTTGAATGCAAATCGTGGCAAAAAAGCATCTGAGCAAAATTCTAAATACAATGCTTTGTTTTTTAATAACCAGTCAAGGGCAAGGGATGAAAAATTACTGATTAAATGAGTATTTTACTGGACATTTTCTACTCAGTGTGCACAGGAACAACAAGGTTCACTGTACTCCAGTTCCTCCAAGAAGGTTTCCTGTATCCAAGGATTTGGACATGGATTTTCTCATTTTCCTCTTTCTCCTGTATTTGTAAAAAGCCATACAGACCTTAATTCCTGAAGGAAGATATTTACACAAAATTCAGTGATATCACCTGAGGTATTTCTTTTGAGGAACTTTCTTATGGGAAGTGTTGAAAGGACCCTGAGAACAGGTGGCTGAAGAATTAAGAACTCAAACTCCAAACTAATTGGAGCTAATCAACTGATTGTGTGTCTGATCAGCTCAAATTACCTGACCCTGTGATGTTCATGGTTTACAAAACTATTTATCTTTAAGGAATGGTTTGCACTCAAGAAAAGATGTCCATTCCTTTCCAAAGCCATTTCAGTTCATTGGTAAAACTGTTCAGTGGAATCACTGGCTGCTCAAAATCCTTGTATAACACTAAGCACTAGCTGTGTAACTTCACTGCTGGGGGGAACCCCCAGGATGCAAAGAGGTCTTAAATATTGGTGCTCAGGTGCATGGGAGGAGGCAATGTGGGTGTGTTCCTGTGGTGGTGTCCTTGAGAGAGCAGGAGTGGGGGGCAAGAAGAGGTTTTGAAAGAAAATATGCTAGTTGGGCTTCATTTGTTGATTCTGTTGTTATTTGGCATTTCCTTTAGTGGTATAGCCAGGAGAAGTAAGAATGCATTAATGGAATTGTCTCTGACACAAAGCTGGGAGCATTTCTCCGTGTGGGGATGGAAGAGTAGCAGGCATCAGGAAGGAAAAGAGCTGTTTGCACTGATAGGGCAGTAATGCAAAAAGTAACAGGTGTTTGTGGCCTGGCTGAAAATTTGGAGGTAACCAGCTGCCAGAAAAATAAGATTTTGAAGTAAACCTTGTTTGAGAGTAGTGGAGGAAAACCTGTTCTTTAGACAGAGGTTGTATAGCTACAGAATTATTTATACCATTGCCTGGTAGCAACAGTCTTAATGATTCTGGAAGCACTCCCAACATTTTCATATTGTCTCAGCTCCACATGTGAACACTGCATTTTGGACAAGAAATGCAGGTAGGAAAGCTGGCTTTTTCTTTGCAGGCCTGTGACAGAGTAAGCCAAGAGTAAATTATATACTTAGGGAATGTTGAACTCTCTCTCAAGCACATCTAAATTGTATTCTGGGATGTGTAATTAGCCAAGTTAGTACCATGTTTTGTCAGAGGAGCAAATACTGAAATAACCTCTGAAAATTCATAAAATCATCCATAAAGAATGTGGGATGTTGTGGAATCCCAATGATATCTCAGTATAACAGTTTTTCAAAGTTTTAAATAGCAAAGGAATATCGTGTCTGTCCTCCCACCCTATCTGTACTAAAGAGCATTATTGTTCTTGTCACATTCCTAAAGCAGTCCAGAAGTCCGCTCTCCAGTGCTCTGCATTAAATGAATTTGTTCATCATGTAAAGCCTTTTAATAAGGTGAGTCTGGCATCACAACTACCTGATAAAAATAGGAGGAATTTTTGTCATGTATTTATTTACCAGTCATCATCTTTTATCAACTCCATGTTGTTAACAAAGAAAAATATTAAGCTCCTGTTGCCCACCTAACACCTTCCAAAAGTACTGAGACCTACAGGACTTAAGCAAAACATTAATGTCAAATATCTCTCACTGTTTGGTTAAATAGGGATAGAAAGGTAAATAAGCATAGATGTTATACTAGTTTGAAGATCAAAACACAGATAGAAGAACCTGGATGAGTTGACTTGTTGAAAACAAGAAGGGAAAAGCAAAAGGAAATGGATTTAAGGTAAGATTAATTTTATTTTATTATTTCTTCTCCTAATTTCTCATGGGCACTGTGGGTCACTGCAGAAGATGGGATTTATTCCTCTTGGCAATGATAGCAGCTGTGTGCCAAATATTGGGGAAACCACTCTGAAGTTGCTGTACTGGACAGGTCTGAGGAAGAGAAAAGGTGCATAAGGTGATGCTCAGCTCAGGGACTCTCTGAGTAACCTCAGTTCAGGTGGGTCAGAAATGTCTGAAAATTGAACTGCAGTTTTTAGAAGTTTTGTCACGTAGCACTGAGTCTTGTTTGAAGACTCTTGAAAATGTTAACTTGCTCCAGAGGGCTGGTTCTGCATGTCCTACAGCTTTGCTTTCCTGGGTACAAAATTAGAGGACTCATTTACGATTTCCTGCTTTCCTATATTTAGACTATAGCAAGGAATATTTTTAACTTTGTGGATTGCTGTAATTACTTCACTGAGGCCCTGATTGAAGCTGTGATTTCTACATGCTACTGTACTCCAATACTGTAATAATTCCAGAGAATTATGGGAGTGATGAGGGGGAATTCCCACATGCTCAGTGTGGAAAGGAAACTGGGAAAAAAAAAAAGACATTGGAAGATGCTGAAGGCTGTCTGCTAATTTTTTAAACCAAACCATTTTATTCGTCAGGCTGATTTAATAATCAAAAGTACAAATCCACCAAATTTCTTATATATGAGAGGACCCCACAGACTGGTTCTCTGTCAATTCATTTCAGCATTTGAATTCCTTATTTAAGATAAGGAACCACCCCCTGAAGGAGTAAATATCTGATCATGGTATTAAAACTAGTTACATCTAGTTAGAAAGAAAATATTAAAAAGGTGGGGAGAGAGGGGAAAGAAGAGAAATTAAAAAAAAAGACAACCCTTGGCTTCTCTGAGATAGAGACATGAACTCTAAAATTATAATAACTAGGAAAGGTAGAAGGCATTCAAATGTTTGTCAAGACCTCTGGTTTTCAGCTTGGTAGTGGTGTAACAATCAGCCTTTCCAAATTCACTGGCACAGGAGACCATTTGGTCTCCACAAAAGGATGTTTTACTGAACTTCCTTGACAGCCTGACCCTTTCTATATTTTTTTTCTCTAATCTGTGACATAAATTCTTGTCTGTTAGGACTTTTTAGCTCTTTTTTTGAATGCAGTGTCATTATGTGTCAATTTCTCCTCCTTCACAAGGAGATGATATAGGGACTAGAGCTATTAGGACTTTGTCCACAGCTAAGCTTTCTAAATCTATAACTTTAATCACATTTTTTATCTGACTTCTGTATTTTTTCATCCTTAATAGGATAGCCTAAATGTGATGCCACCATTTTACAACATTAGCCAATAGAATAGGCTATTCTTAACGATGGTTTCAGCACTACTTTTATTATTTTTTTTTTCCTGAGCTGTATCTGCAGGTTATGGTCATTTTTTTTTAGTTTAAATAGGACATTCTAGTGCAGATGCACTGTTTAAAGTATAACAAGGATGTCTGAATACACCTTGAGCCCTCCTAAGGAACACAGAGATTTAAAGCTACTGGGAAAGCAATTTCACAAATTTTCTGTACAAAACACTAATCCCTCAGTAATTAAGCCCAAAACAGAGGTTTTGTGTGAGTGTGTGGCAAAGCACAGTCTGACCTGTAGGTGCCCCCCCTGTGGGCTATGTGCCTTCTCTGGGCTGTTGTCACTGTGACCAAGAAAGGACAAATCCTGGCAACCACCCAGCCCCTTGGAGGTGAGAGGGAGCACAAAGCCTCCACTCCCACAGGGCCTTTGCACAGTCCTGAGAGGAAAGAGATGTAGTCCCTAAAGGCTTTATTTTATTTAACATTAATGCTCCAGAAACACTGTGAGTGACCTCTAGTTTTTTAAAATATGCTGTGTTTGTTTGTGCCATGTAATGGAACCCAGAGATGACAAACTTTTATGGAGAGGAGCAGCATCAGGAAGCTCCTGCTGATGCTGAGCTGGGAGAAAACTTTCCTCTCTCTTTGTGAGCAGCAAGGAAACTCCTCTTCAACTCTGATGGGGGTTCTCGACCTCTCACCCTCTGCAACTTAGTGGATTATCTCACCCCTCACACAACTGCTTATCTATAATTGCTCACACCAGGAGCAAAAGGAAAAGATCTTGCTGCCACTGAGTTTAACCTGATGTCAACTTAGACCACTGGCAGCTAGGGCAGGTTATCTCCTCATGGCCTGAATGAAGGGAGGGACATTTCAAAGCAAACTGGGTCCACTTCTGGTGCTGACAAGCAAATTACCCCATCATTTGCTCAAGGCTGGTGGAGGTTTGCAAGACCCAATTCCTATAAAGTGTGATTGGATTGCTCTGTACAGTGCTGCAGCTTACATCATAAATATATGGAATATACCATCTACCTGCATTTTTTCCCTTTCCTAATTGAAGATTACTGATACATATGTTCTATGGTGCATTTGTCCTGCTTTGTTTCCTCATGCCATTTTCGTCTTCTTTTGTAAAAAATGTTAGTAGATGAAAAATAATGGAATTTTTTTTTTTTTTTTTTTTAATTATGAGAAGCTGAGAAACACCTGTTGACAAAAGAAACCTGGCTAAGGATTATGCTTATGTATCTAGAAAAGAGGAAATAGTATAAGAATTTTGCACTCACCGTACAACAGCGTGGGAAGTTTGCATGAAATGCTTACCTAGGACAAGGAGGCTTATAAGAATTTCTTCTAAGAGCATGTCTGGCATTTCCCCTGAGAGGGGAGGTGATTTTCAAGTACATCAGGCTGCATATTATGCAGATTGTATTTGCTGGTGTTGACAGTCTTCCCACTCCCTCCTGCCCCGTCTTGTCCATGTGCTACAGCTCACTGTGGAGACAGGATGTGCTGTGATAACACCTACAGCCTTTGTTGCTTTCTCCCATGGCTCTTCTGGAGCAATTCTTCTTGCTCTTCAATAAAGTGTTTCTAGGATTTTCCTCTAGTCACCAAGCCATCTGCTGCTTTTTTAATGTCCTATTGTCTTTGGATTTCATCTGTTTCATGTAACAACAATGTTCTGGCTCTGTACTGGAGGTGTGCTGCCCATGGAGAGATAAACACCACTGGGCCCAAAGAGTTTACTTGAAATTGACCAAAATGAAACAAAGAGCTGAAGTTTGACATGTGTCATCCATCAAGGGATATTTGAGCTGGGATCAGGACCTATTTCTGACCTCCAGCCCGAGGTACCAAGTCAGGTCTCACAGATGCCCTCTTCCACTGGGCTGAATTCTGTAAGAGTCCAGTGTTTTTGTCACCTGCCTGGTTTGTCCTGTTTCCTACTATCTCTTCACAAAGAATCAAATTCAGTTTCCTTGACAGCCGTTTGTCCTTTCCTTATGTGATCGTTAAATGAAACAGTGGTTGCAGTACTCAGTCTCTGCTTCAGTTTTAACTGTGCTGCTTTCCCCTCTGTTTCTCTGGGGATGCTTCCATCTGTCTCATCTCAAAGGCACTTTTAAATATTCTTTTTTTTTTCCTTTACTCTTGGTTACCCTTTGCTTTTTTTATTTTTCCAAATTGACCATGGTATAGAGCCACCCACCACTGTTGGTCTATACCCGTTCATCCCCACTTAGCAATGGAAAAGTAAATGTCAAACATGATGCTGTACCAAGGCAACAGGCTAGTGTTGTTGTCAGTGGTTCTATTTAGAAGTAGATCTGATATTTTTTTCAAAGGAAGAAACTGTCTCTTGAAGCCTGGCACCCTGTTTCTCTTCTGTAAATACCTGAGCCTATTAATCTATTACCACAAAATATCTTGTCAGTGCTCTTTGTTGTCTTCCTTTCCATGGTAAAGCCTTTCTGTCCTGCTGTGGCTAATTTGAAGCTCAGTAACAGAATTCAGATCTTTTTGAATCTAAATCTGCAGAGAACCAGTAGCCTTTAGTTTGCTGAAGCTCCTGAGTTTGCAGATTAAGAGGCGTGTTTAGTCTGGCAAATATCGTCAAAGATAGTGATGTGGGAAAGGGAAACAACTAGAGTCACACTTGAAAAAGATACTAAATATATAGGGGAAAAAAACAGCAATGTGTTCTATGTGATTAAAATAAAAAAGAACAGGATGTCATGAAAATAGGGTCTGACTGTGTGGTTCTCCTGGGAGAAACAGGCTCTGGTGGAAGGACAGGAGGATTTGAGATCATGTCTGGACACCAGAGCAGTGTGACTGCACAGGCTGTTTGCAGGAGCTGCAGTGGTGCTTACAGCTGGGAAGGGCTCTGAGTTACACACTGGTTTCAGTGCCCATGGACACAGGCTGCACCTTGGGTTATTCCAGACACAGCTGGGTGAGAATTGGCAGATGTAGCTTTGTTGTGGTAGGGTCAGAACATTACAGATTTTGCAATTCTGCTGGAGCATAAGTGGAGTTAAAGACTTCTGTTGCCATGAGGCTCTTTGCTGTTATGTTGGATGTCTCTAATCTCATAAAAAATCAGGTTACCTTAAACTGATTGTGGACATCCTCTCCATGGTTTTGGGTGATTGTTTTTTAACCTAACCTTGATTTATCATCAATATTTTTTTTTCCTTAATTTTCTTTTGTGGGGGGAGAGATGAGGATGAAGATTAGCATGGATTTTGAAGTCCAGCTACATATAAAGGTAAATTTTTCCCTGCCACCTGCTTGAACACTTCTTACAGCTCCCATAGGGATTTATTTTATCCAATTACCACAGCTGCTGGGCAAAGCTAATTCTGAGACAGACACTTGGACTGGGTAGAAAATGCCTCCCATTGAGACCTTGAAAATCTCTTGGAACATCAAGACTGATAGTCCTGCCAGACCTTGCCTCAGTCCTGATTAGACCCTGCCTCACTTTATCATCTTGTTTACAGTGAGATATTCCTTAGAAAGAAGACTAAATCAAACAGCTGCTTTTCTATCAATTTTCATTTGGGAAAGGTAGTGCTGGTTACAGATATTCTCAAAATTAAGACCAGAAGATCTGCTTTCTGCTTTCAATTCCCAGTTCTGCTTTTCATTCCTTCTGAACTCAGGCAAATTACATATTCTTCCTTTTTTTTTTTTTTTTTTTTTTTTTTTTTTTTTTTTTTTTTTTTTTTTTTTTTTTTTTTTTTTTTTTTTTTCTCNNTATTTTTTTTTTTTTTTTTTTTTTTTTTTTTTTTTTTTTTTTTTTTTTTTTTTTTGATTGAGTTTCTGATCTTATCTCTCCCCAGCTTTCTCTTTTATCTGCTTAGGTGCTGTCTTAAACAGTGAGCAGTCAGTCCTGTTTTGCAGTGGAAGAGCTGAAGCCCTGATGCTCCCCAAGTCATGGATTCTAAAGCGATTTCATTCCCAGTGTGATTGAGAGATGTGTCAAGGCAGCGGGGTCCTGGTGTAATCAGGGGAACATGTTAGTAACCTCTCCTAATGGGAGCTGGAGAATGACAGTGTGTGAACTGGGTAGAAAGATGTATTCCCAAAGCCTAATACCTCAATTCAAAATCATCTTCTAGGCAGCATGATGGATTGCCAGCAGAATTTAATCTTTAATGAGCTCTTGTCTCTGACTTCATAAAACCTAATGTGGCTTAATACTTTTTATTGTCTTTGGTTAAAGCACAGCAACTCTTTGAATGAAATTAATATTCAAGATAAGAAACTAAGGTTTTTAAATTCAAAGTGGAAAAGAAAAGCAGGGTTTTGTGTTTGTTTTGTTTTGTTTTGTTTTTTTAATTCACTAGAGGTGTAAAACAATACATGAAACAAATTCCTCTTAAAGCAATAATTTTTATTGCAAAGCACCCTCTCCAAATTTAGTTCAAATCATCCCACAACTCCCACATTAATTTCTATGGCTTTTACATTTGCTGTTGCTACTAGATTATCAGTATTACTTCAAATCAAATGGATATGACATTCAGACCTGCTAGACTGGAAACTCTTTTCTCACTTTTTAATTCTTTTAATTTCTAGAGTTTGTAGAAGGAACTTGTGCTTGAGGGGAGGGGGAAAATGGTAACAAGTAATAGAGTGTTTCCCAAAATTGTTCTAAAAATGCTAATCAACCATTTTGAAAGGCCTCTGACAGGAGAAATATTAATCAGTGGCTTAAAGGATCAGTCATATACTGCAAACTGCAAATAGCTGACAGCATGTGATACACCACAGCAGTGGCTGGTGAGAGTGAGGGGCCTGTGTGTGGAAATATCTGACACCAAGCAAACCAGCAAAGCCCTGTGTGCCACATATATTCAGCAGCCTAGGCCTCAGTGTATCACAGCAATTGTGGGGAGAGATAATTTGTCATGCAGACAAAGAGAGAATTTTTTGAAAGCTTTGCTGCTTGCAGTATGTTCAACAGCTTATATTATATTCATAAGCTGCTGTTCTAATCAGAGTACCTGGTTTGTGAGCTGTTTTGTTATTGATAATGGAGAACTGTGACATAAGGAGGGGGAATTTTAAAGCTAATACCTTTTCAATAAGTATTGTAATTAAATTCTCCTCTATCCCTTTTTTTTTGATGAGGAAATTTTGCTGAAATATATTTGCCCCTAATTAAATATTAGAATGTGCATGGCTTTTTTCATGATAACGTTCTTTCTTGTAAAGATGAATAATACTTGGGTTTTGATGGAAAAGGAAACCCTCTTCTGAAGGCCAACGTTTCGCTATTTAAATTTTATTAAACTTTGTCTCCTAGGGAGTGGATGACATCCTGACTGTTGCTGATGTGCTACAGGGCACAGAAGCAATTTAAGTGGTGACCTTTTAGCCATTCATGCTTTGCAGGACCAGTCATTTCAGACTAACACACATTTATCACTCTGATGCTAATTTGAATGGTAGCAGAGATAATTTTGGCTGATCAGTAGCTTTTTTGATAACATCTGATGGACATTAGTCTAATGTTTTATACCTTCAAGCTGCTGAATAATATTTTAGATGGGGAAAGAAGAATGAGAGCATGTATGAACATAAGAAGAAGGGAGAGAGATTTTTTGTGTGGACATACTTTGTAAACAAGTAAAGAGAAAGAGGATTAATTATTCTGCATATCATTTCTCACTCTAAGACAATCTTCTTTCTGATCCAGCTTTTGCAAAAGCAGCTGGTGGAAGCAGACCAGATAGGTAGATCTCATTTGTATAAATATATCAGCATGTGAATGACTCAGTCTGGGTTTTCCACTCTGATTCTCATTAGTTCTGTAAGAATAATGGCCATTCCAAGAGTTTCATTAGTGCTGTGCCACAGTGCTGGTATTGTGAGGGCTTGCCTGATTGCTGGACATCTCCAGAAAAGCAGAGCATGTGCAGAAAAGGGAAATCACTGAGTTTTGTGCCTCACTTGACACCTGTACAAGCCTGTCCCCCCAAGCAGGTAGGGAAGAAAATCTGCCACCATCACCTTCTCCAATGCCATCTGCAGAGGGAGTGACAGTGGTAGAGGTTTTCTGAAAACTGGCAGAAACTATTGCAGCACAACTACAATTTTTAAAGATATTTCATGAAATGGAAAGTTTCCTATTTGGGAGCCTAAGGGAGCAGATGATTCCTCATTAACAGTGACAGAGAAGATGCTGGTGAGTTCATTTACAGGAATTACTAAGAGCTTTTAGAGATGTTGCTCTCATGTTGAAGAGAGCAACCTCAGCCCCATTAACACCAACCCTTGAGTCAAACTCATTGTAATTCTGATGGTAACCAAATGATAGCATTTACTTCACCATTGCACCTCACAGGAGCCCAGATTTTATAAGTGTTCTGTTTAGTGCCTGAAAAGTGTGTGGTGAAGAGGGATAGAACAGTTTGGTACAGAAGAAGCTGCTTTTAGGAGCCATCTGTTTTTTTAATTGATGAGAATGAATTTTAACTAATGAAAATTTCAGTGGTGAATGGTGAGCATATTGAAGAAACTACTCAGTGTGATTAGATTTAATGTAATAAGGTAAAAAGAGAGGTGGAAAATCCTGCAGACCATGTGTCTTGAGGTGCAGTTGAGTGGTGGCCTTTTTTTTCTGCCCTCAGCTCTGAACTGGTATTTGCAAAATTTTCAGGTAAGTTCTGCAGAAAAGAGAAAATGAGCTTATGAAGGTATGGGTGGTTGTATCCTTGCCAGAAGTGAAGTGATCTATGATAATTAAGGCCAGGATTGGCAATTATGTCCTCAACATCAAACAACTTAGATTTCTTTTTACAGTGCTTCTTACAAGAGCCTGTTTAAAAAAAAAAATGTGGACAAAGGAAATTCTAATGGTGATTCTCCTATATATGAACAGTTCTGGGATGCTTGGAGGAAAAAAAAAAATCCAAAACAGCAGAAAAAGTTTAGGTTTCAGGTTTCATAAACTTCATTTTCTGTGAAAGAGATGATGTTTTGATCATATGTTGGGGATTCTGGTTCTTCAAATGGATTTGTCTTCACTTTGCAAACACAGGCTTTGTGGAAGTATCTGCCAGGTGCTGACAACTGTGCCCACAGCCTGGAAAGTTCCACAGGTGGGATCTCAGTTGGGTCAGGAACCCCAAGTATGCACAGGCTTGAGCTACTCTTCTGCAGGAAATACATCTCTGCCTTCTCCTGTGGGCATCCAAAATTCTGCCAGGGCACCCCAGACTGCAAGCCCTGATTTCCCTGCATTAACTGTCAAAGGATGTGGGTGTTAGACCAGAATCCCATCTTGCCTCCCTACCCCCAGATCTGGTTGCCTTTATTTTCCTGGAAATTAAAAAGGAGATCCTTTAATTCTGTCCTTAACCTGGATGCAGTTTGACAGGAGAGATTAGAGGAAGCTATTTCCCCTCCTCCTCCCCACCATTATTTAATCTCTATGCCATCTATGGTGGCACAATATTGTAGAAATAATAGCAAGTGCCTATAACTTATTTCAATTTGTTCATGCCATGTTATTTTGGTTCCTGGTGATGTGACTGCAATAAATTCTTTTCTTGCTCTATGTAATCTTCTGTAATTTATTGTTTTATAAAAAAAAACAAAACAAAACAAAACAAAACAAAACAAAACAAAACAAAACAAAACAAAACAAAACAAAACAAAACAAAACAAAACAAAACAAAACAAAAAAAACCAAAACAAAAAAACAAAAACAAAAACAACCCAACCAACTGGTCTGTGTGTTTTTGGATAACTGCTACTTGTCTGAAGACGAGGCAGAAAGAACTGATATAAATGTGATTTTCAGCCCTGAACATGAAGCAGAAAGGAGTGAAATAAATGTGATTTTCAGCCCTGAACACCTAGAAAATGCTGTATGCTTAAGAAACAAATACCAGGAACTCTTGAACTCTTGATTCTTCTTCTGAGCTTTCAAGCATGTGCATTATTGTAATTTCTCTTTTTGGGAAATACTACAGTGAAACACTGGATGTCTTTTTTTTTTTTTCCCACTTGAAGTAATGCAAGTCTAAGATATGGCATTTAGCAAAAACATCAGATATATTGAGAGAGCTACATGAGGGTGCAGGTTTGCTCCATCACATGACAGATGTCTGGGATCCAACCCCTTTGCTTACAGCTCAGTTTCCCAATTCTTCTGAGGTGCTGACCACCATCATAGCAGCCAAGAGTTGCATTTGTTTTCATAGCAATTGGCTATCCTGAATGTCTTCGTTTTTAGTGTATAAGTATATATGTAATTGGTATGGCAAATTCAGTCTTTCTACTCGTTGAATCTGCCTGCAGCTGCTGTTTTCTGCCACACTAATTTGATGTGGTCCTTCACAAGAGACCTTTTCTGAAAGAAGACAAAAAGAAAGCTGGAACAGGGAGGAAGGCCAGCAGATATAGCTTTTATTTTTCTTGGCCCTAAATGACAGGGGAAGATGTGTGGAGAGGAAAGAAGTCAATATGTTGAATTAAAATAAATGTGCTTGCACAGGGCCCTTGGCCACCGATATCTAAACTCCAGCACTTCAATACTTCAGACTTAAGGGTTTGGGTAAACACAATTACCTCCACCAGGCTTAAAAATTATTAGTATTTTGCAAGGGGATTATAACACATCATTAAAGATGAAAGGTTATTTCCAGAGCTAAGTTTTAAATTGCATCCTTAGAGACCAAGAATGACCTTTTAGTGAGCTTTGGGCAGGCAGTGGTATCCAAAAAATGGATCAGCATGAGGCTGCTGAGCAATGATGCCTCTCACAGAGGGACAATAGATTATTACAGGGGTCACTTAGAGTCTCATGTTATTCAACTTTGAAATGGTTTTCAATACTCTCATTATCTGGCTTATTCTAAAAAAAAAAAAAAAAAAAAAAAAGAAGTACAAAAAGACTTCTGTTATAAAACATTATGAAATTTTTAGAGACTGAATATACACCCTTGTGTTAAGCTAGGTATTTGGTCTGGAGGAACCTGTGCAGCTAATTCTAAATAGTGCCCAGAGCTCTTGGTTTTAATTAAATGAAATTTATACTTCTAGCACCTGTTCTATTATTTTTTTCTCCTTAGCAGGAGGTACCTCCTGGCAGTGCTATTGCCCCTAGTAAATCTTTCAGCTTTTCAACTGGCAAATGCCCTTTGCACCACTACTTAAATCTACAGACACATTGCTTTTGTGTGACTACACTTGACAGCTCCCAGACTTACTCGAACTCTTCAACCCTTCCTCCACACCTTTGCTCACTGCTGCTGGCACTTGTCCTGTGTGAGAAACCTGGGGCTGCCTGGGTTGTGCCAGGCTGTGCTGCAGTGTGGGCCGTGGGCTGATCCCGCTGGCACTGCTGAGCACCAAGCACAGCTCCCAGCCACACGAGGGAGGCACGGAATTCCTGCCTTCTGCCTCCTTACTGGCACTCAAAAAATGTTTTTCCCACCTCACAGCATCGAGTTCCTTCCAACTGCATCTGACTGTGCTGTTCGGCATTTTTCACACACCTAAAGGGTGTCAGGGTTCTGTGATGGAGCAGATTCTGTCTCATCTCCATCGTTACAGCTGTTGGCTCACTCACCACAGTAATTCTGTTGTAGAAATATTTCACAGGATGACAGGGAAATTTAGGACATGGCAAGGAAACAGAACTACCCTCTGCTAATATTTTGTCATGCAAGTATGATTTCCTAGGCCTTGAACTTGGAGGGATTTTCAATAACTTTTTCTAGTTCTGCCTTTATGAATGGCTAAGTTTTCTGCTTTTATAAATTGCCAGAACTTTGGGGAAGACAATGGCATACTATAAATTCTCATGAATGATAAATAATTATGGAGAAAATCATGCTCTATAGGGTAAGGATACTACAGTTTTTTAGGTTTTTCAAGCATTTTATACTGAATTTTACAAAGAAAGAGCATGTCTGGGAGGGGGATACCTAGTTACTCATGTATTAGGATGTTCTGAACTGAAAGCATTACATTGTAAAACCTTGTCTTTATTTTGTGACTTGTGGTTTTAAGTTGGGAATTGTTGATGTGAACAGCGTTATTGAAACAAAAAGTCCTCATGTGCTCACTTTCAGAGCTGATGCTGTGCACTGGCTGAGCTTTGTCTCTAGAGCTTTAGGGCAGTACCTTGACATTTTCAGAGGCATCATGAGTGTGGTGAATCTATTTTCCACATGTGAACTCTGTGTGCAGACCATTTAGCTGGCTGTTGAACTATCTCGTTTGTGCCCAATAATGGTGCTTATAATTAGGAGGCCTAAATAGAGATGCCCTTTGAAAAATGTGCTTTTCAACATCAAAGCAATGTGACAAACAAATCCTTTTCTTGCTTTTGCCAAAGTGAGCCTGAATCTGGTTATGTTGGCTTGTCATGATCCTTTTTGAGTGCATTTTGTCCAGGTGTATGTGTGGCACCTGAATACCTGGAATCGAGGCATGTGATATATGCCAATATGCTGAAATGCTATAGGAAAATAAAAATAGGGAGAAAAGGTGTCTTTCCAAACTGAAATCGTATAGAGTGATTTATAGGGGCAGTGGAGGGAGGAAATAGTCAAATTAGAGGCAAAGCAGAAAGCTGGATGGTCCTGCTTTAGGAAGGTTACCAGAAGATCTTAACTACCACATGAGGACAGGACCTTGATTATTCTGTCTTAAACAAAACAATTCCCTATCACTGCAGCCTGCACCAGAGGGTTTTTTCCCTTGGTGATCTCTGGACAGGATTTAGAAATGCTGACTATTTCTGAAAGCTTTTATATGGGTCTGTTCAATGTGAGTGGTTTCACATAATTTATCACTTGCATCCACCTGATTTCAGCATCTGGTTTCTCACAGGCTCACAGTTAAAGATTAACCCTGTGTGGTTTTTTTTTTCTGAGGACTGACTTTTCTTGTATTTTTCAAAGGAAAAAAGCCTAAATTTTCCATACTTAAGAAATTCTATTTCCTAAAGTTTCTTAATAGAATGTTTAGAAAAGCCTAATACAACCAGAATAAAATATTATGTCTTAATATTTTTTAGGATGTCAGAACTAGAATACAATTGGCTGTTTGTTTCACAGTGGTGATTAAATTTATCTTTGCTTTCCAATAGATCCAAGTTTTTTTTCAGATATTAGGAATTTAAAGTGAATTTAAAGTGGCCTTGTTCTTAAGATAGATCTGTTAATTTTGACCTTGAACTGAGCCAAATAGAATGAATCTGGCCTAATCAAGATTACAGTCCTATTTTTCTGGCAAGTTTGGTTTATGGGGCAATGTTCATGTTTTATGGACCTGTTCAAGGCCAGACTGGACAGGGCTTGGAGCAACCTGGGATAGTGGAAGGTGTCCCTGGCCATGGCAGGGGGTTGGAATGAGGTGAATTAACCACTCATTAACCACTAATTAAATTTAACCACTCCATGATTGAATCCTGCTTGGGCAAAGGAGGCCAGTTCCTTATTTATAAACAATTCTATTTTTATAGTATCCTGGGATGTGCTGCAGCTATGCAATCCAAGGGGTTCTGTTCTATCCCTGCCTGGTTTCTTTTATTGGAAGGGGTCAAAGCATTTGATGGCCTGTGTTGTTAGAAAACACACTGTGTGAGATAATCACTGAGGGGAGTCATTTATTCAAATACAGAACATATAAGGGAAAAAAATTTGGGTGAGCATAAACAAACTTCCAAGGTCACTTACATATCTGCAAAAGAGAAAAATGTTCATCATGCAGTATCATGAACCAAATTTCATCGAATCATAGAATATGCTGAGTTGGAAGGCACCTGTCAGGATCATCAACTCCAACTCCTGACCCTGCACAGACACCCCAACAATCCCACCCTACACATCCCTTGGAACGTTGTCCAAACAGTCCTGGAGCTCTGGCAGCCTTGGGGCCGTGACCATTCCCTGGGGAGCCTGGGCAGTGCCCAGCACCCTCTGGGGGAAGAACCTTTCCCTGATATCCACCCTAACCCTCCCCTGACACAGCTCCAGCCATTCCCTGGGTCCTGTCCCTGGACAGGAGAGTGAAGAGATCAATGCTTCCCCTCCTGAGGGTGTTGAAGAGCACAATGAGCTCTGGCCTCAGTCTCATCTTCTCCAGCTGAACAGACCAAGTGCCCTCAGCCATCCTCACGGCCTCCTTTGGGCACTTTCCAACAGCTTAATGTGTTTTTTATGTTGTGGCACCTGAAACTGTCCCCCAGGACTGGAGGTGAGGCTGCCCCAGCCCAGAGCAGAGTAGGACAATCCCCACCCTGGCCTGGCTGCCATGCTGGGCCTGGTGCCCCCAGGACAGGGATGTCCCTCCCAGCTCCAGGGCACTGCTGGCTCATGTCCAGCTGGACACAGCCTAGAACCCCCAGGTCCCTTCCTGTAGCTGCTCGGCAGCCTCTCATTCCCAGTCTGTCTGTACAGCCGGGGTGCCCCATCCCAGGGGCAGAATCCAGCACCTTCCCCTATGGAACCTCACAGACTGGGACTGCCCAGGCCCAGCATTTGTCCAGGGCTCCCTGCAGGGCCTCTCTGTCCTCAAGGCAGTCAACACCTCCTCCCACTTTATTGTCATTGGAAAATTACTGAGTGTTCCTTCAGATCATTAATGGGGATGGTGAACAGCACAGGGCAGAGGATGGAGCCCTGTGGGACCCCACCAGTCATCAGTGCCAGCCTGGTGTCACCCCAGTCACTGTCACCCTTTGTGCCCCACCTTGAGCCAGTTGCTCACCCATCACAGGATGTCTTTATCCTCCTGTGGCTGGACAGCTTGTCCAGAAGGATCCTGGGAGAGCCAGTGCTGAAAGATTTTCTGAGGACCAAAAAGGTTACATCTCCTGACTTTCCTAGATCAGCCAGGTTGTAGAAGGAAACCAGTTTGGCTGGTGTCTTTGCAGAAAGCTTTGTACATGTTACGTGGGGAAAGGGTCTATTATGCAACTTCAAAATCCACTTCTCTTCCTTTGGTAGGTGTTGGAAGGGTCTGGTCCTTGCTTTGAAGACTTATCCATCAGATTCAAAAGAAATGTGGAAAAATGGTAAAATATGACACTGAGAATCATGTTTTTCCCTCGCATTGGTCCTTTTCCTTAGGTGGACCCATTTGTTTTCCTGATCACAGCCAGTACCTCTTCATTGTGAGAGCTGCTATTTTCTACCTGTGCCTGACTGAATCCCAGTCCTTGACAGCACATCAGCCTGCACAGCCTCGCTCCCTGCTTCCTAATTTCAGCCCCTGTGTACAAAGTAATTTCATCCAAGTGATCTTCTGTTACATTCAGTCAACTTGATTGTCCATTCCTAAATGCCTTTGCCTCTTCAGACTGCCACTGACTTTGTCAGGTAGTTTCAAACACTGCTTCAATTTGTATCTCAGTGTAAGCCATACTGTTCTGCTTCTCACACTTGTGACTGGACTACTTATAGCCAGAGACTCTGTAGGAGTGATTCATTTATCCTTTATGCATGGTCATGCTGAGTCATTTCCAAATTAATGCTAATTTCATTACACTGCTATTACCACAATAATAATTAGTTGTATGATGCTGATGTGCTGCAGTTGGCTAAAAAAAGTCTTATTTGAGAAGCAAACCTCTGGTTTTTTTTACCTCCTAACAGTTATGTTCTGTGTCTTCTTAGAGTATATTTAATGTGTGCTGTTTTCTCAGCAACTGAAATGTATGGGAGTTTCCTTGTTTGACCTTTCTTTATTCTAAGATATTAAAATTTCAGTATGATGCCAGGGGCTGAGCCTTTGAGCAATGTTCCTGACCTTTTCATCCTAAAATACAGTGTTCCCTAAATTAGGTGCCTGTTTCTGGAACATTTTAGAAATGCACAAATAACCCCATGACCTCCTTGGTACCCTTTCCCCTTCATCCCTTTGACTCTGGAAAAGATGCCTTTATGGTTTATTAATTTTATTTATTGATCTATTTCCCTTTCTTCTACAAAGGTTATGCTAAAGTGTATCTTTAAAAAAGAAACTAAGTACATTCAGCACATTCAATTAGAAGAGTACTTGCTTTCACTGGAAAAGAAATATTTCTGCAGGAAAGTTCATCTACTTGTCTAGTGGCCAAAATAAGGTTCAGGAGCTGTCACCACCTGAAGAGCCAAAACAGAAGAAAGGAAAGGGAATGGAGTGGCTGCTCCCTACAGTAAACAGAATTTACACAAAGGCTGGAGCTGCTGAGAAGAGACAGGCCTATGGGGAAAGAAAAACAACTTTCTATTGGGACACCTAAAGAAGGATAAAAGGATAAATTGCAAACCTGCAGCGCTTGGGAAAGGTTAGGGGAGTGATTAAATAGATTAAGCTTGGCTGTGGCCCTCAGGAGGGACACTGCCATTTGTTGCTTTGACATTGGGCAACAGACTAATGCTGCCTCACACAGAATTGCTGTGTAATCCTGGAAGAAAAAGGTTTTCCCCAGTTTCACTAGATGCTAAAATAAAAAGTTGCTGCTCAGCACAGAAGTTCTGTGAGAGGGCCTTCCTGAGTGAGACACTTGGCCCAGGGGCGAGGTCTGAAGAGATGTAGGATCCAAGGTGGCAAGGTGTAGTGCTGTGATAAAATCCAGATGCCACCATAAGGAAATTCTGGTGTTGAAAGCAAGGCAAGTATCTTTTGTTGCTGTTCACAAGACGTGGTTGAATTTGAAGGCTTAAGAAACAAAGCTGAGGAAGTTAATTCTTGGACCCTCATGGACCATTTGGTGTTGCCCACCAGACAAATACCTGCAGGCTGTTCTAATTTTGAAGCTGTGGAGGTGCTGTCCCAGCTTCTTCCCTGTCCTGGGAAATGTGTTGTCATGCTTTGTTCCCAACAGTCCCTGTGCCAAGGGCTCTGCTGGGACACCTTTTAGTGCTGTTTGGATACTCAGACTCAGCCTCCAGTCCTGGTGCTGGTACTATTGAGTGGGGTTATGGGGAGCAGAAGAGGTTATGAAGTGGTGCTTAGCTGTGTAATAACTTCTGAGAGTCAGTGCTCAAATCTCCATCAGATTAATTTTTGTACCCACCAACATCCGACTTGTTTGTGAATAAAATCCCAGATCTAATTGCTGCCATTAGAGCTGCACTGAACTTGCACATTGGTGACCTTTTTTGTTGCCAGAGAAAAAAGAGGGGGGAAAGAATAGGAAAAAAATATGTCTGATAGACATGCTACATGACAAAACTGATCTGAGAAAGCTGTGGTTGAATATAGCTGTCATTGACTCAGGCATCCTGGAGGTTGTTTTCCTTATGAGATAATTACAGGAGTTATAAATAAAGAAAAACTGTTGATGTAATTTTGTCCCTTCCCTGGTAACACAGTGCTCACTCCTTCCTGGTTCTCTGCACATCCACAAGCACTTAGCCATGGGATATTACTTAGTTAAAATTAATCCTCAACTTTATCCAATCCTTCTGAATGAGGATAAAAAAAAGAAATAGCTTTCCAATGGTTTTGGAAATAGATGGAGTCTGATATCATAGAGGGTGGAGGTAATCTGGTATGAAAAAGGAGGGAGTTCTGCCATTCACAAATGATGGAGGGAGTGTGGCACCACAGTACAAGGAAAGAGTCTAGAATCATAGAGCTTAGAGGTAATCTCACATCACAGAGTGTAGTAATGCACCCCCCACACAAAGTGGGTATTTCTGTATTAGGAAAAAGGTTTCAGTTTACCTCTTGACTTTTTAGGAAGTTTAACTGGAAAGTTCTATGTTTGCCTCTTTGTAATTGGCTCAGTGCCAGCAGAGAAACACCTATTGGACCTTTCCTCTGTTCGTCAGAACCTGTATGATTTCCTATTGGAAGTTTTCAAATAGATCCATCCTCAGTCATTAGGTAGAAAAGGAGACAGAAGAAAGGGACCAACGAGCATTCTTGAGGTGTTTTAGCCTGTATAGGGTATTTCTCTATACTGTGCACGGCTTAAATATTTTGTTTCTGTATTATTTTATTTCATTTATTAAACCCTTTTGATTTTTCAAGACACTCTCGACCATGCTATTATTTATAGCCAAATCTGAGCAGGGTGGACCCTCAGATCTTAGGGGGTTAATTACCATAACAGAGGAAAGTTGGAGTCTGGCTTTGTAGAGGGTGGAGGTAGTCAGAGCATGGATGCAGTCAGGCATTGTGGAAGGGAGAAAGGATTCTGTCCCCACAGAGGTAGGAGGGTTTCTGCCATCCCAGATGTTTAAGGAAGTGTGGCATCACAGAGGAGGAAAAGAGTCCAGCATCATAAAAATAGTAGGAAATTTGCAATCACTGAGGAAGGAAGGAGTCTCATCACAGAGGTAAGAGGGGGTCTGGCATCATAAATGAGATGGAAATTGTAGAGTAAAATTGGGTTGCTTTTTGGTTTGTGTACACATTCCCTGGAGATTGAAGAATAATACCACTCAGTGGGAAACTGAACCATTATTTTGTTTAAAAAAACAAACAAAACAGAACACCTTCAGTCCTCTCCTGCAGGTGGTGGTGATCAATGGTTTTTTAAAGGCTCTCTTCCTGAAAGACATTAAGTGGCAATCCAGCTGGCTCTGCTGTAAGTTCCTCTCTAAATTTAGGGCAGAGAGCAGGTGAAGAAGAGGGTTGACAGGCCAGAGCTGTGCTTTAGGGGGTCTAGGATACAGCCCTGTAGCCTCCTGGGAAGTGGAGTGTGCATGGAGCCTGTTCGAATCCATGAAGACACAAAGAAACCACCATGTGTTCATGCCCCATCTTTGCACAGCTGATGTCCTGTGGGACTCAGGAGTCTCCCTGCAGAGATTTTGGATAGACAGGAGGGGCTGTTCAAGCCACTGAAAAGCAGGGAGCCAGGGGAAATTTTTGTTCTTTCTCTCTGTCCTGCCTTTCCTATTTCTCCTATTGTCTTTCCTGCTCCTAACTCAGTGAAACAAAACTGGTTTTCCTTTTGTTTCTAGCATTTTTCTCTCTCTTCTCCTTGTGAATTAGCACAATGCTGCAAAATCTGGACTACAAATCAAGCATGGATTAGGCTTTGTGAATGGGAAATTAGATTTATTTTGCTTTAAAAAAAAGTGATAACTCTGGCCTAAAAAATGCTTAGATAAAATTCTCTGAGACCAATGCTTTTAATAGACAGTAATTTCAACTTTCAAGAATGCTCTTCATCCCAAGTATGGGCTAAATAGAAAATACAGATGAAAGAATTTTATAAATATGTTTTGAATCATACATTTATCTCCTAATTCTTAACTGGCATTTAAGCAAAACTTGGTCAACTGCTTTAGCACTAGATTTTCCAATCACTTTTTAAGTAACACTTTTGCCATGGAATATTATTTAGCACGAACTGGCATTACAGAACATCAATTTAATTCTCTCACTGTTTGCTTTTGGTACAAACACAGATGACACATGACACAGTAATTTTTATAACACAGTTTAATAAACAGATTTCTCATTTGTGGTTTCTCCTGAATAACCAGCTTGAGATGAAAGGAAAAAAAGCTTGAATAGAGAGAATGCCTTAGTGAAGGAGAAAGCCTGCCAGGCTTCAGGCTGGCTTGACTGAAGGATCGTGCCCATGTAGGCAACCAAATACTGAGTTCAGCTTCAATGCTGGAATGCAAAACTCTCCCAAGCTTGCGTGGAGATGTCATCTCTGAGCTGTCAGTGCTTCAGTGGCAGGCTTGCCTGGCTGCCAAGGTTTGTGCTTTGTAGTCCCTCAGGACTCTTTTGATGGAGGGGAGATGAAGAAAAGTTTGGGAGAAGCGAGCTCTGCTGAGGTGCTGGTGACAACTCGGGGGCTCTGTGCTTCCCCCACCACTCACCTTGGCAGCAGCTGATGGCTCATTAGCAAATCCTCTTGGTGCTTCCTCTGCCAGCTCTTGTTGCTTTCCTACTCACCCTCACAGTTTCCTTTCAATATATGCCATTCTTCACTACACATGCATACACTCTTCCTAAAATGGGTTAGAGGCTTGCCTCCCCTTGCAAGGTTTCTCTGCCACGGCAGGAGCAGTGCACAACCAGCTGTGTGCCCCTGCCTTTGCAGCCCTTCCCTCTGGGCAAAGCCACAGTCCCAAAGGTTTGCTTCCTAAGCCAGCCATAACAGGATGTTTGGAATGTACTGAACCTCTCTGGTGCCTCCACAGCACAAACAAGGGATGGTTTCTGGCTTGCTTCATGAATTGTTTAATTTAAAAAGATAGGATGGTGGGTCTGGATAGATTGGTTGACCAGGGGTTGATGAAGCTGATTCTACTGAAAAAGATACAGGGAACAGGGAAATGTTGGTATTCTCCTCCAGGACTATGCTGTTTTTTTCTGCAATAGAGTTCCATATAATAGCTAGTATGGGGCTTTGTTTTAGATTTCTGCTGGAAACTCTGTTGACAACACAGTGATATTTCAGTTTTTGCTGTTACTATAGGAATTTCAAATTTCACCCTTTTTCTTTGTAACATTTGCAGCTGACTTTTAAGGCTTTTGACTCCTTAGTAGGCTATTGATTAAATTTCTGCTATTTGCAGTAGTCAGTCAATGAGTCACACAGAGTTTTACAACTGAGTTTGCTTCTTATTGTACTTGTAACACTTTGTTTTGATCCCCCGGACCAAGTGGTTTTGATGTGCTTTGGTTTAGGGACTGGCTGTACTTGTGATTCTGCTGCTTGTTGCTGTTTTCTTTGCTGGCAGAGGTGAAAGAAGCTGGCCAACACCCATCTGGAATTTTAAGATTACTACAAGCTGCTGAATTTAAAAAGTAACAATTGAAGGAGTACTACTGGCACAGAATGAACTGCTTTGATTCATATGCCACCAATTTTCAGAGTAGAAGGCTTCCAACCATCTCAAAAATGAAGTTCAAGGGAGTTGGGGGACACAACACACAACCCTGCAAATTGCTGAGGTAAAGGACTTGAAATGATAGAACTTCTTAAATTTATGGTAGAACTTAAATTTATACAAGGGATTTTTTTGACACAACAAATAATCCATGTAAATAGAAACTTGTGGCTCATGTATAAGTATTTTTGAGGGGCTGCAGAAGCAGACTGGTTTGCTGTTTGCATCATACTGATGTTATACTAATCCATGCTTCAGGCTCCAGCTGGTTGCTTGCTGAAACTAAAAAGGAATTTATTTTTCTTTGGGCTGTAGCTGAACCCAGGAGATGGGGGTGCTCATATGTCCTACTCACTGTGACTCAGAGTGAAAAACATCACCACATTTGGACACCAAAACCACAGTTTCCTTGAGACTGGCAAAGACTACAGCAATTCCCTTCTAGCTTTACTAGCTGTACTAAAATGGAGTGTGGCTAGTCTAGGTTGTTCTGTGCACTAAACCATATATGCTCCTGCTATTACAGATAGGCAGGACCCTGGAGAGGTTCTTGAGGTCCCCTAATCTCCTTCACAACCATTCCTTACAGATTGGTGGCTCTAACCTTCTCCTAAAGCTGGCTGTTGGTTGCCAGACACTGAGGGTGCTGTTGTGGTGTGCTGGGTTGTCCCTGGCTGAATTCCAAGCACCCAGCAGAGCCCTTCTCTCACTGCCCTCCACAGCTGGGCAGGGGAAAGGAAATAGAGCCAAGGGTTCATGAGATAAGCACTGGGAGAGAGGATCTCTCATCAAATACTGTCATGGGCAAAACAGGCTAAGTAGAGCTATTAATTGAATTTATTACACTGACACTATCAGAGCAGAATAATCAGAAGTAAAATAAAACCTTAGGAACACCTTCCCCCCACCCTTCCCTCCTTCCCAGCTCTACCTCCTCCCCCAGTGGTGCAGGGAGACAGGGAATGAGATCTGGAATCCTTAGCACTACTGAACTAGACCTACACTGATGCAAGGAACAAAAAAGTTGCTGTGAAAGACCAGATTCCCTCTGCTCTCAAAACATGATGATCTTTTTTTAAAATCATCCAATTGTATGATTGTCAAAAGGAAAACTCTACTGATCAACACAGAAACTTTCTGAAAAGCTTTGAGGCAGACACAGATGCAGAGCAAGGGTCTGACAAAGGAAAAAGATGCTAATGCATAAGGCTTGTCAGCTGTTGCTGATATGCAGAACAGAAGTAATTAACTCTCCATGAATAGTTAAATTTGAGGAATTAAGAAGTGACTCTGTTCCACAGCCAGCTTAGCAAAATAACTGCATCCTGTGGGCTTTGCCATGAATTTGGAAATTTTATCTGAATTTGGAAAGCTGGTCCCATAGTTCTAGTCAAGCTGTGCAAATACTCTGAGCACATTTAATATATGTAAATTAAATTAATGTTAAATCACCGTGTCTCTGTGGTAGTGAATAATACAGAAAAAGCAAATGGGATGCACAGCAAAAGGAAGTGATTCAGCTGTCAGACTGTGTGCATGAATATTTTTCCAAACTCTTGAATGGAGAGATTATGAAAGTACAATTTTACTTTAAAGAGCAAATATTTAATAAATTTTAAAATGGTGACATTATTGTGTTTCTGCTTGATCCTAAACTGCTCCAGCTTAAGATTTAAGATTTAAAGTTGATAATTTGGTTTTCTAAAATTAGCCTGCCAGGATATGCCTCACATTTTGCTATTTTACGAATACTTTAGACATTCCAGGCCATAAAAATCAGCCCCCAAACTCATAATGTAAAGCAAATATTGTTCCTTCCTTGGGAAGATAAATTACTAATCAAGGTCAGACTATTTTGGTGAAGGAAGCTCTAAAGAGTTCAGTTTTGCAGCAAGGATTATAATCTTGTATTACAATCTTGTATCTCCAAGGTTTTATAGCAGGGAGGCAGATATGAAACTGAGGAAATATAAATGCTATAATGCTGTCCAATTCCAGGTTAAGGGGGAGTGTGGCATTTCAGAAGGGTCTGGGGTCCCTCAGAGTTTGTTGCACAGGTCAGATTGGCTGCTGGGTGGGGACTGCATCTCTGCTCAGATTGCTGTCAGCAATAGAAAGTGCCTCAGTTTTTGTCTTGGGTTTCTCTCAAGCTTTATTTTCTCTTTCTTTCTTAAAACCAACATTGGTGGTACCAACATTGACACTCACAGACTTTTAATAGGAATGAGTAAAGAGACAAGACCATGAATAAAAATGATTCTTTTTTGCTGCTTCTTAGAGAAGTGCATTAAACCTATGTTGAATGAAAAAAGAAAGTTGTGTCTAGGATAATTTTTAAAATAATGTATCTTATCAATATTTTACACAAGTTGGGAGGGAATTATTGAAGTGTGCAAATGCTGTTCTAACTGAAGGGCCTCAATAATCAAGCACTGAGGGACTTCTTTCTCTGAGACCTATTTTTGGTGGTATTTTCTGTTTTAAAGAAAAACTGACTGACAACAAAAAACCTAGATAAGAGCAAAACCTTTTTCAATAAATCAGGGTGTTTAGTTTAAAAACGTTCATTAGTAGAAGGACATGCTGTGAAGTAGAAACATTTATTATTAAAGGAAAAATGACTGTCATATTTCAGCACACAGGGGAAAAAATGGGGACTCTACATTTTCTTTATTCCATTTCCCACCTTCTGCCTCCATATTTTCCTTTTTCCAGCATAAACCCTGTCCCATCTCATGATGTCTTCTCTCTGCCTGAGCTTGAACAGTATTTTGTCTTCAATCCTACCAAGTATGAAATTATTTTTTAAGATATTATCCTTCAGCAGTACCTGTAGTCTGCCACAGGAAACAACCCCCTAACCTGAGCAGAACCACCAGCCTGGTACCAGGAGTCACTTGTTACTTGCCAATTATTTATCAAGTGACCAATGTACATAAAGGAAGCGTTTATGAAAACATATCCAGTCCAAATTTGTGCTGGAATGATTGGTGAGACAATAATTGGCAAGGGGCTTGTATGGAGGTGGGAGTTCCCCTGAAGTCAAGTGCAACCTCAAAAAATAGCAGATGCCTCAGGGTGGTTTATTAAAATGGGTAAGAGATAATATAGGAGGGAAGAAGAGCTAACAGGAATTGTTTGATCTGGTAGCACAGCAGAGATTGTCAGGGGGGCTGTTTTCTCTCTGGAGGTGAAGCATCGAGGAGTTCAGGTTTCTGTGGTGATGCCTTGGCCATGGTTAGCAGGAACATGGGAACCAATTCCAATGGTTCTGGCACATTTCCCTTTATTGTGCTTCCTAACATTCACCTTCTGTTCAGGAGCAATCACACCAAAGACTCTTGGCATGCAACCATCAAATTACATGGAAATTTCTGTTCCACAGGGACGTTCTGTATATTTCAAAGCTGACACTGAAAAAACAAAATAGAATCTAAAATCTTCTACCTCTTCTCTTGGGTTTTGAAAGTTTCCTGCACATTGGGTTGTTGGTAAAATAAAAGAATGAGCCCAGGTCTTGCAAAGGTTGGTCCTTCCCATGGGAACACAAAGGCTTTGAATGCTCAGCTTTGCAGAGTGCCCATTAGTCATTGCTGGTGTCAGGCTGATGCATTTCTCTGTGCAAAATCTCCCTGCTCAGGTGTGCTGGGGGGCCATCCATTTCAGCAGGAAATGCTGTAACATTTTTCTGTCTCTGACACAAAAGGTCAGAGCACAAGATACCTGCATGCACCAAGGAAGTGGTGCTGGTGCTGCCTCTGGCATTAACCTCACCTGAATTTGGGGAGATGGGCCTGGACCCATTTCTGGCATGGGATAGAGGGAGAAAAATCAACAACTTCTTCAGGCTTGCATGTGTCCCAGAAACTCTGCTGCTTCCTGGTCTTTGGCATGGCAGTCTCCACAGTGTTGTGTGGCCTAAATAAATAAATAGGCCAATGGTGTTTGAGACTTTAAAAGCTAAAGAGAAAATTTCCAGGTCTTTCTTTTGATTTGCCTTTGTCTGAAAAGAAAAATCTCACTTTTTTTTTTTTTTTTTTTCCCCCAAGCAGTGAAAATATTTCCTTTTCCTTGGTGCCCAATAGTCCATTTCTAGGTAGAGATGCTGCAGGACTCCAGTGGGAGGATCTCTTTTGCTCACCTGAGCATCAGCAGCAGACCTGGAGGCAGCTTTCTCATTGCAGAGCTTCTCATGTGTAAGAGGCTGGAGGCACTTTTCCTTTCTCAGGCCTTGAGGTCAGTTTGTATGGATGGAAAACCAATTCTTTCCATGTGCATCCAGCACCTGCTTGTCAAGCCCTCTCTGAGCCTCTTGCTCCAGCTGAATTCAAGGGACTGGGAAGCCCCATGGGGTTAGTGCTGCCTTCCCTGGGAGATGGTGCTGGGACATTTTTTGTTTCACAGATGCACTCTGTGACTGTGGAGGGGAAATGTGTGGGGCATGCAGGGCTGATCTGGCTGCTGAGGACCCTTTGCTATGAGCTGGTAATGGTCTGAAGACCTTGTTTAGACACTCTCCTTGCTTAGGTGGAATGGAAAATGCTCTGGGGTTTGATTATTTATTTTGTGGATTATACATAACATGAATGGGAAAGCAGTGAGATCCCAGGAGAACACTCTTTCGTGATGATTAAAGCAAAATAGACAAAATTTGCGGTGCTCTGTTACTTTTTTTTTTTTCCTTTTCAGCTGCCTAAGTATAGCTGCACTTGAAAGGACTCTGTGATATGAGGGCAAACAACAAATTCTTCCTTTCAGAAATGGGGAAAGATACTTCTTTATTTATATAGTTGGGGCCAGATTCATTCCTTTGATCATGAATTGCAGCCTGTCTGTTACCAGCATTATTTCATACTTCATTTTTTTCTCATGTAGTTTCTTTTCCTTTTGATCTCACTCTGTTACTTCTGCCAGTTGTGCTACGTGAGGAGAATAAGCAAAATTAAGACCTGAACTGGCACTGGAAGAACACATTCCTCTAGCTGGTAAATTGCTCTTGTTGGATGTCTTGAAAGCTTGATCAGGAAGCAAAAGCTTAGTGTTTGTCCTGGACAGTAAAATGAAGAGTTTTTCTGGCATCCATCTGGCACCATCTGCAGAGCATTACCCTTACACTTGGCTCCTTGTGCTCTAGTGAAAACTAGGCACACAAACCTGCAGTTTCCAAGCTCTCAGGAGCAAATCCCAGGGAAGACTGGGGAACTCAGTGGCCTTTTTTCCATCAGGAGGTCTGGAAGGCTGGAGGCTGCAGTGTAGACTTTCCTTTAACTTAGAAATTAGGGCAAAAACTTAAATATACCCTTTGTGAAATCCCGAGGGGCAAGAAGCTACAGAGACTCCTCTTCCTCCATGCTGCTATGGCAGGTAAACAAAAATACACTTATGTTATATTGTTTTCCTATTTTTTTAATGTCTGTGACTGGCTGCATTGCTGAATCTGATCCCATCTTTTAGCTGCAAAAAAGCTCCTTCTTATTTTTTTCCAATAAAGATTAATTCCAGGACACAGAGCTACAAAAGCCTTCCCAGCTCAATATGTAAGTATACTGAACACCTTGATTTTTAAAATTTCAAACCTCTTTTTGTTCCCCCTTTATTTTAACCTCAAAATCACCAAAAATCCTGTCTGGTTCTTTCCTTCCTACCCAATTGCATTTTACCTCTGTGTAAGTGACATCAGTAATTTCATTCTGCCAAAGAGTCTTTGTTTTGCCCAGATCCTTGAAATGCAGCAATTTCCCTGGGTATTTTGTGAACATCTGTGTCCTGCCCATGTCCCTTTGCCTCTGCAGCTGTGTGATGCCCCATGGCTGCTGGGACTCTTGTGTGACAATATTTTGTAACACAATATTGGGAAAACACTGACTGTCATTGCAGCTACAGGTGACCCTGTGGAGGCACCAGACTGTGACCAAAGTGGTCCAAGGGCCCTGGTGGGAAGCCTTCAAGAAATTTTGTCATTGGCATTTGGCCCTTTTTTGTCTTCAAACTTCAGGTTAGGCTTAGCTTCCAAGTAACTTATTACTAGCTTCATGTTTTTGCACCTTGGAGAAAAATTCTGCATAGCTTGCCTGTTCTTGTGCATGTTTTAGCTTTGTGGCTGCCTCTTCTCTCTTTCAAAAGGCATCTCCCACCCTGAAATGAGAATTGATGGACAGCACCAGGTCTGGGCAGCCCAGTGAGGATGTGAGGAGTGGAGAGCTGTTGGGAAGAGTAGAGCAGGTTGGCACAGACAGCACCAGGAAACACAAACTGGGTTTCTGAAAAGAGCAGGGCATTTGAATTGAAGCCCCTCTTTAATGTGAATTTGTACTTTTAGGCAAAACCAGTATGGGATGACATTTCCCAACCATTGATTATTTGGCTTGGCACAGATGTTGTTTGGTGTCTGCTGGGGGGAACTTCCATACCCATTCCCTCCTGTTTGGAGACTGGGTGATAAACATGGGTGGGTGGGTGGATTCTCTGCACCTGGGCAGAGAGATTAAGTGGCTTGGAAAGTTGGGATTGGCAGGATTTCACTTCTTGAAAGGTGAGTCCTGGGTGGCAGCTGCTCAGTGATGCTTAAAAACTGTTTAGTGAGACTATGTAAAGAGCCAGGGTTAATTTATGTAGACTATTGCTCTCTTTTTTTTTTTTTCTGCACAAGCCCTGTTAACATGCTGAGTGAAAACATGACCAGTTCCTTGATGGTGAAGTGTCAGGCAGTGGGATTGCATCATCCCCAGGCTGTCAGGGGGACCAGCTTAGTGATGTTGTATAAAAACAGGAATAAATTAACCATCCTTTCTTACCCCAGGTACAAAGCTGGGGAGTGGTAAATGATTTTCTGAAGAATCTCAGAGGCCCTAAGGAGCATCCCTGGGCAGTGTGTGCGCTGGGCTGGGGGGATGGAGGCTTCTCCCTGGCTGGGGTTTGGTCTGTGTGGGTCAGGCTGGTCTGCTGGGCTGGGCTCGGTCCTGTCGTGTGCCCTGGGTGTAGATGAGGTCACCACCAAGGTTCCTGCCAGCACTGTGGGTCTGGAACTGCCTGTACTTATACTTCAGCTTGTCTGTGGCATGGGATGTATTTCAGTCCAAGGCAGTGGCTTTATTTGTTACATTTTGCTTTCTGCTGGAAAACTATTTGTAAGAGGGGCTTTTTGTTTGTTTGCTTTTTTGTTCTTGCATTTATTTCCCTTTGGAAGTGAAATGCTATTTAAATGTGATGTGTTGCATTCCACATGTACTATACCTGCATTAAAATTTTGGGAAGTATGGGCAGAAGTGTGTTTGACTTTGAGCTGTATTTAATAAATTACTCCATAGCTCTCATGAAGTTACACTATTACAGCAAGTCCTGAGCTGAGAACTCATTAATGCTCTAGGTAATCTGGGCATGCACAGTAGATGGACAGAGGGACAGAGCAGGGGGTTTTGTCTGTGTCCCTTTGAGTACTCAAGCTTGTTGGGCTCGGTGTTACAGTGGAAACATAAGAAAACAAACAGGCCACAATGGGGGCATGAAATTCTCCTTTAATGCTGTTAGAGGAAGAATCCATCCTTTTTGGGGAAATGTTTTAGAAGCTGCAGCTGATGTGTATTTTGTCATTACTGTAATCATGAGGGAACAGTAACTGATATATCTTTAGCCTGCTGCCTTGTTTTTCTTTATACATGTAATTTAATCTTTAAAGAGCTTTAAATATTGATGCAGTTGCACAGTTGACAAAAGAAGGCAATAAAGGGAGGAAGAAGAAAAAGACTAAGTGAAAATAAAACAAAGTGAGTGAAAAATGAAGCGGCAATGAAGTGGCAAAATAGAAATTGCCATTTCCTAATACTGTCAGCAATCTGGTATGAAAAGATGAAGAAGCCAAAAAAGTGGTGATGATTATGAGTTTGCCACAAATGGAAATCCTGGGACCATTTGGAGGATGCTGGACAGCAGCAGACTGCAGGGCATCTCTCCCAAGTTTTGGGAATCCCATCAATTTGGGGTGCTGCTTCCCATCCAAGTGATTCCAGTGTGCTTCCATGCCACCAGTAAGCCCTTGGTGGATAGACATGATGGAACCATACCCTGTTAGCTCTGCAGACGTGGACAATCTCAGCCCCTTGATTGCTTGCCTGCATCTCATTTTCATGATCTGTTGTTTTGACTTTGCAAGTGAGCACCAAATCTGACTCCAAAGTGAGCCACAGAAGGCTCTGTATGTTGCTGGGAAAAAAGCCTGATAAAATGAGACAGATGCTGTCATAAAAAATAAAGCAGGGAGTCTGTTAAGTAGAGCTTCCCTTGAAGAAAAGGCAAGAATCTCATGCAGCCTATATTGAATTTTCTGTGGTTTATTGTGTTTATTTTGACCTGTGAAGCTGCTGAAGCCTCAGCTGGGTGTGCGTGTTGCCGTGAGGTCGCGTGTGTACCCAACGCTGAGAAACAGCAGAAGCTGAATTTTTCAAGTAATACTTCAACATCTGCACTCTGGCTTTTTAGAGGAGCCAGTTATTGAGTTTTCCATGCAAAGAAAAACAGTTGAGGAGTGTTTGTTTGAACTCAGAGGACCCCAACTATTTTTTTATAAAGATGTGTTTTAGGAGAACAAGTCTGCTTCTTGCAGTCTGCTTCCTTGCAGAAAACCTGCCAAGACAAAATTGCTAGAAGATGTTGTGAGGAGTAGGCCAGTTGCAGGGGAGGGTGCTGCAATGGAAACCCCACAGCTTCAGGGTAGGCTCAGATTTCTGGAAGTAAGAAAAGATGAATCCTTCCTGAGGATAAATTTTACAGCACTTCAGAGGGTGCAGAAGAGCCTTGACAGATGTGGGAGCAGTGGGAGCAGCTTGAGGGAGGTTAGATCATGAATACTCTTTTTTTCTTTGGGCAGCTGATACTTGGCCAGACTTAGGCATTACTGAGAAGACATTCAGTGATTTAATCCATATTAAACCCTCAGGTTTTTGGGTACGTGTGTCTGATATGTTGCTGAATTTTGGCACTCTCAAGCAAAAGCAACAGCAACTATTGATGAGAGCAGAAAAGGATGAAGTAAAAGTGGTATTTGGCAGTGATCCAGGAATAGCACCAATATCTGAGCCTCTTTTCAGCCTGGGTGTTTGTGAGAAAGGGCTTTTCGTGTTTGCTTTTGGGTTCTTGTATTTATTTCCCTTTAGAAGTGAAACGTTATTTAAAGGTGACTTGCTGTTTTCCATGTGCACTGTACCTGCATTAAAATTCAAACAATATCATGTCATTACTAGTTTTAGCTATGCTGACATGTTATTTTGCCCAAGACATTCAGATTTTAATGTCCTTCCTTCTGTTGTTGTCTTTATTTTATTTTTAATTGGATTTTTTGGTACAGTCTAAAACACATCTGTTATCACTTAGCTCTAGTACCTTTACCAGGCCATCTGGAGATGCTTGGACATTGCAGTGCCCTGGCACATTTGGGAATGTTTCCTCTTTATGTACCGTTTTTCAGTTTTTCCTTTGGGCTGGTTGGTTTGGATGTGTCAAGGCTTGTTCTTTCACAGGGAAACACCACCAGGCCCCCAAAAAAGTAAACAGATTCATGTTTTAGGGTTGCTCTGATAACTGTTTCTACACATTGGGGGAATATTTCCACATTTATGAAGTTTGAATTTCCTGTTCCTCATCAGCCTTCACATCTCTTTAGAACTGATCATCCTGAAGTATTTTCCTTGTAAGCTGATGTAAAAAAAAAATCTTTCCTATCTTTATTTAGAAAAAAAACACTAGTAAAAGTTTTGTGTGTGATAACATTTAAGACTGATCTTTTTACAGCTCCACAAAGAAAATACTCATTCTGGTTCTTGCACTAGCTGCTGACATGAGGAACATCCAGCCTGAAAATTTCTTCAGCTCCAATTAAACTTCCCTTTTACTGTAACATATGCACATTTTCTGTGGATTACCACAGACAAGGACTTGAATAGTATCTAAAGTTATATATCTGCTTGCAGTGCTGATCAGAGAACAGCTTGGTTTACCCTGAAAAAAAAGCTCAGATCTGGGGAGAGCTCCCCCCTCCTCACACCAAGCTCAGTATTTGCAGAGACTGTGTGCAAGAATCTATTTTATTTCCATTTTAAGCTTTAGAGGAAAAAATTAATGTGACACATACAGCCTGAAAGACTGGAGTTTTTTTGGGTTTTTTAAATACATTTTGGAATGTGTCTTTCTGAAACATTTGTGATAGAATAAGGTCCAGCTTCATTTTCATGATTCTTTTCTTCCATTTGTGGTAGAATTGAAGCAGCATTTTTCTCTGAAAAAGCTCAGTTAAAAAGTTGAATTCTCTTTGGTCCCTATGGGCTTGATCTTATCCCTATTGCTCAGGCTGGCCAGCATTTCTGCACAGCCTTCATTTAACCTCTCACCACACCACAGACTTTCTCCACTATGCTGTAGTGTTCCTCTGGAAAGCTAACTTTGCCTCTGCAAAGTTTTTTCCATGGAGTTGTAAAGGAGTCGACTCTCTCATAATCTCAGAAAGAAAAACATCACAGGGCCTGTTGTTGGTGTTAAATTAAACATAGAGGAACAATAAAGGTGCTTTAAAAAGCACAGGTTTTTGTTTTGTTTTTTTTTAAGGAAGGGTGATACTTTCAATGTCAGCTGTGAAATGACAGCAACTTTGCCCTGAAAAAATCCCATATGGTGACTAAGGAAATGGAAAGCTAGAAGTAAAAAATAGTAAGCCAAATACACACAGGTTGTATTTGACAGTGTATCGAGGAACCTGTCAGGACTTGAAAGATACCTTAAAAACTGTCATGGTGGGGCCAGATCAAAGTAAGTTCTTTGGTGCAGACTTGGTCAGCTTTTTCCCTCTGTACTGGTTACAGATGTTTATTATGAACCTCTCAGCTTCCATATGTGCATTTCCATGATGGATTAGTTTTTGTTTTCTGGTGTTTTGGTGACAAACTTCTTTAGCAGAACTAGCTGCTAAGGGGGTCATAATCCATCCAAGACCCCCGAAGCACCCCCAGACTGATTCCTGAGGCCTTGCAGCAGGAGACCCCACATGATGCAAAGTGATGCAACAGATCAGGGTCTTGTCCTGTCAATGTCAAACCTGACCCCCTGGGGAGGTATCTGCATGTTCCCACCTGGCCCAAATGTATATTAATCCACATAGCTCTATGTTTTTTGGGGGGACCTCACCACCAAGAAGACAAGATGAAGAGAATCAATGGGATGCTACTGGGATCCACAGAGAGGTGGTATTTTCTACTTCATCTGTCTCTGTCACTCTCTCTCTCTCCCACCATCTCTTTTCTATTTGTCTCTTTCTCAGATTTACTGGTAAATAAAACCCAATGCCACTTTGGCATATGGTCTCATTTGTACTTTAATTCAGGCATCTCTAAAAATGTTAGTAACTGGATCTTAACAGCTATGTGGGGGCAACAATTGCCTAATTAACCTCAGGAACTGGCTGGGGAAACAAGGAGTGACTGAACACACTGAAGTGAAGGTTATGTTTTTCTGCAGAAGGTTTTAAGGGTTTTGCTGGTTTGAGGTGAAACCATTGTGGCATTGGTAGCCCCAATTTCCGCACTGGCACTATCTCTACACCATGCAGGCAGCCAGCAACTTGAAACTCCCAGGTCTTAATCCCTTTAATCTCCTTGTCTTCTGAGCAATGCAAAAAATAAGCAGAGCACCTTTTTTTTAACCCCATCTCAAACTTTTTCCCCTTTAGAAAACTAATTCAATTTGCTTTATTCTTCCAAAATGAAAGGCAAAGCTGTGGGCATTGTGTTTGAATTGGAATGTTCCTTTTCTTGCTAATATGTTATTGCCAATATTTGTTTGTTTGTTTGCTGTGTGTTAATTTTTGGATAAAACAGAAATATCCAGAGACAGCTGGGTATACATTAATCTTAGCTAAAAGCTTTTCAGCAGATTAACCCTGGAAGGCAAAAAGGATGTGAACACAGCTGGAATAAATGATTGTTTTCTATTTCAAAGAATAAAGCTTTTTATTTTGGGGAATCACACTGAGAATTACAAAATTATCTCCTCCTGCTTTTTTTCAGACTTGCCTTTATAAGTGTCACGAGAGTAACTTACTGCACACTTCTATTTCTGTTGAGTTGATGAAATATCCTCTCAAAATTCTCCCTGTCCCTCTCAAGGGCTACCATTGATTTCTTAGGGATTTTATCTGTTCATGGCAAATTTGCTGGTAATTCATTAGACCCAAGACTAAAATCAAGGAGTTCATGGGACATATGTATAGTTTGATGTTTGTGCCACATAATATTCTTGTTGTGTCCTGTAGTTTTCATCTATTACTGTTTGGTCCTGGAGCACAGCCAAAGGCCTCCTGGGGGTATGAGGGGTAACTTCTGAGCATCCAGCACGTAAAGAATGAAAAATAAAGAGTCAGAGTTTCATTTTTGAAGCAGAAACTGAAAATGGGAAGAGTAAAGTGACTAAAAAACCCTTTTCATCTTGGACTCAGAGCAGTCTTTTGCTGTCAGGGTGTTGTGCAGGTGTGCCAGTAGTCCCTCTGCCACAGAAGAACTACTTTGGGCACAAATCCTTTGGGCATTTCAGACCCTTGACTCTGGCACTGAAACCTGCAGCATGGCCAGGGCTAATGATAAGCAGAGATCTGTGGGGACAGATGAATGATTTGCTTCATTAAAATCGATGGGCACAAGGGAGTTTGCAGCTCTGCCATGACTGCCACGTGCTCCAACCTCCCCCTCTCCTGGCACTTGGGAGCTTTGCCAACTCTTTTGCCTTTGAACCACATCAGACAGATCCCACTGTCCGTGTGCTGCTCAAAATCCAAAGCAGAACAAAGCAAAACCCCAGGGACACCCCCAACCCTGAACTTGAAAGCAAACAACCTCCCTCTGCCCATTGCTTTGATCCTGAATGCTTCCACCACCTCTTTTATACATTTGTGACTTCCACACTTCAGTCAGCCTCCAGAAAAGCTGTTTGCAGAGGAGGCTGTTACAGCAATTCCAGCTGTGTGGAAAAGCCTGTTCTCACATGCCAGCTGAGGATTCCACGTTCCAGCTGCTGTGTTGCAAGCAAGGAGCAGTGTCCACAGTGACTGATGGGTAAGCACAGGAATGTCACAGCTGGGCTTTGGGGATTTTGCCTGTGGAAAGGAAGCTGACACACAAAAAGGGCACATCAAATACAGAGATGAATTAATGACTCCTTTCAAAACTTCCTGATGTGGAACAAGGAACAGATTTGTATCCATAGTGTGTGCAAGAGTGGTCTGGACAAACATATTTAAATTACTGCAATATTTTTTGTTTTTAAACAAGTATCTGACTGCAAATCCCTATGGACTCTTTCTCTTTCATCTTCATCAGAGCACTTGAAAACTTCATAAAGGTTTCCAGGTTGTTTCCTTGCAGTGTCAGATTTGGACATATGCCTCTTTTTAGGGACCTGTGCTGGAGTTAGTTTCATTCCCAGGGGCTGGAATGGGGCTGTGGTTTGGATTTGTGCTGCACACAGGGCTGATAACACAGAGACGTTGTTATTGCTGAGCAGGGATTGCACAGAGCCAAGGCCTTTCCTGCCCCTCAAAGGCCATGCTGGGGAAGGGCTGAGGGTGCCTGGGAGTTTGGGAGGAGAAACAGCCAGGACAGGTGACCCTGACTGACCCAAGGGATGCTCTAGACCCTGGGACATTGTGCTCAGTATGTAAAGGGGGAGGAATAAGGAGGGAGGGGATGTTTGCAGTGATGGTGTTTGTCTTCCCAAAACACTCTTCCAGGAGAAGAGGCTGTGGTCTCCAGGAAGAGTGTTTAACACCTGCCTGCCCATGGGAAGCAGGGAATTAATTCCTTGTTCTGCTTTGCTTTTGTGTGTGGCTTTTGCTTTCCCTATTAAACTGTCTTTATTTCCACCCACGAGTATCCTGGCTTTTATCCTTCCAACTCTCTCCTCGATCCCACTGGTGGGAGTGACTTTGTGGTGTTTGGTTGCTGGCTGGGGTTAGACCACAACAGGACCTGAGCTGGTGAGAGCTGAACTGTGCAGCCCAAGGGCTCAGGGAAAGCTTCTGGCAGCCAAAAACCCCCATGACCTCCAGTTGTGGTCTGGCGTTGGGGTCAGAAAATGTGTCTGGCACATTCTCGCTGACAGATTGATTTCTCAGAACATATTGCCAGGCAGATATGGGGAGAGGATATTTTAGATAAAAGAAGTATTCCAAGATGAACATCCAAGGGTATTCTGTAGTTTGCTTTCCAACAGTTTATTGAAGCACAAAGGATAATGAAAACTTTTCCTGCCTGTATGACATTGTATTTCCTGTTACGCTGAATGTTTTGATGAGAAATGCTGCAACTGAATTTTAGCACATTCTCTAGCATGTTTTGGTAGGGACTAAGTGCTGCTGCTAGTTGAGGCTGCATGTGCCTGAGCTCCCACTGCTTTCTGCTGGAGCTGTGGCCACAGAGACCGGCAGGGGAGGAAATGTTCCTCTGCTTGACAGACAGTTTATAAAAATTGGATAAGTCTCTACTGTTTTAGAGGTCTTTCCCATTGTTCCTCTATCACTATTATAAGAAATCACTCGAGCTCCTTGGGGAGGGGCATTTCAAGACACCGCTGTAATAACATAAGTTCACAGCAAAATTTTGGCTTTGGTTTCACCATAGGCATTTATTTCCTTTGTGTGTTTCAGTTTATGGAAAACAGGGAAGACAAATTTAGACCATCCATTTTATTCTTTCCTGGGGTTTATTAATCACCAGACAGCAAGCAATACTTCCTGTAGAGTGTGGTTATTATTGCTTTGTTCTTGCTTCTAATATAAATATTTTTGAGATGTCCGTCTAACTGAATATGTTTGCGTTAAATCAGCAGTTCTGTTCTGTTTATTAAAACCAAACTTTTCCTTATTGAGTATTGTTGCAGAATTAATTACCAGCCTGTTACTGGGTTCCTTTCTCTTCCAACAAGGGAGGATTAAAGCAGCAGATGCTGGGAATGCATCAGCCACAGCAGTTTTCGTAAAGCTTTCTCTGAGGACTTGAATTTGCTGTTCTGTTATGTACGTGTCTTGACCTGCAGATCAGATGAAGGCATTAGAAGAAACACCTCATATTTACACCCAAAAAGTCCCTACTAGAAGGGCCTGAAGAGAAAACTGAGCAATATTCTGCAGGTGGGGCAATATTCTTGTTGTCCTCCCTCTGATACAGTCCATGGTAAGAGACAGCCCAACCTTTTGCTTCATACTCTCTTCTCTGAATGCCCGGCAAGCTCCAGGTGTGATGCTGACCTGCTAAGACCTGGCTGCCACCAGATGTATCCCACCTTACTCCCTGATCTGTACCTTGGAGCTACAAAGCACATGGAAACCCATGAGTAGTTCAGCTAAAACCAGTGGCTTTGGGTACGCCATGGTAGGTTTTCTTGGATGAGAAACTTCTGGCAGAAATGGCAAAAAATAAGTAAAATCCTGCCATTGCTTTGGCAAAAGCTTCATATTTTTGCAGACACCCCCCACCCCCCAGTTTTATATTTTCCCGTTAGTTCTGAAGTTTTCTATATGTCTTTCAGTGAGTAGCCATTTGTAGTACTCGTTTTCCTATAGCAGCATTGGAGGAATTAATGATGTAAGCTAGACAGGCTTGCAGGGTATGGCCAAGCCAGTGCCTTGGGCTGGGACATGGCACAGGAGGAGGAGGAGAGCCGGAGTCTCTCAGCCAAGCAGGCTGAAACTTTCTGGGTCTGGGCCAGACCATTCTTCATGCTTGCAGACACATCCTTGTTTGTGCTCACATGCCCTGGGTGAGTGGTGGCTCCCTTTGATCCGAGGTGATCTCTGGATGTTTGACTTTGCCTGGGAAAGGAGCCTGGCTGAGGTATGAGGCTGCTGCTCGGCTATGTGCAAACAGGGGGTTGGAGTTCCCTCTGCTAAGGGGCTCACAATAACCAGGCACAAGGCTTGGCCTTCCTTCAGACCCTGCTATTTTTACCCTACTCTGCTCCAAATTTATTTGCCACTTGCCAGCTCCCCGAGGTTTCTCTCCTCAATTCACCTCAGCAGCAAAGCCAAAGCCCAACCCTGTGATGCTAACAGGGTAGCACTGAGGTAGCAGAGTGTGGGTTTGAATCACGGATGGAAAACTCACACTTAAAAGTGTTTTTAAAAGCTGCTTCTTTCCCTTAGGGCATGCAGATGTTCCTGGCACCCTGGAAAACAGAGGGAAATGCCTCATTGCCTGGTGATGGAGTGAGGCAGACAGTGGTGGGGCTGGAAAACCACACCTGCAACACTGGGAGACCTGGCAAAGGGAAAGGAAGTGTTCCAGGGATTGTGCCCTGGAAGAGAGGATAGCACAAGGGACTCTGGGTCAAACCTTGGGAAATGGCCATGCAAAAAATCTGACCATAGCATCAGGTTGCAAGTTTTACACAGCTCTGACAGAGTCTTTTCAGGAACAAGGCTTGGTCCAGAGCATGCTGGACCTCCAGTGTGGGCTGGTGTTAGAAATGCATTTGGGAGCCTCTAGTGACCACACAGTTCAGGCTGCAGCAGGGAATGGCAAAAAAAAATTCGACTGTGGCTTAAGCAGTGCCTTTTTTTTATGTGGCATTTCTGTGGGTAGTATAACAAAACAAAATCTGTGAGACTCACAGTATTGCATGATTTCTTTCCTTAGGGTTTGAGGCTTTTAAGGTTTTTTTATTAGCTGGAGGTGATTTCTTTAGTAAACACCCATGCAGCTAGCAAAGAAAAGAGGGAGAGGTTGTGAAATGTCTTTGAGCTATCTGCATAACAATAGCAGATCCAGCAGAGGGATGCTGTGTCTCCTTGCTAGATAAATTCCCAACTGGCTTTTTCTGGTGGCTGCTGGGAGCACATTCACTCAGGGAAATAGGAGGTGGACTGTGTGGTTAAAATGATAATGGAGTTTATACAGCAAACCCCAGCTATCACTGGCTCACTGGAGGTGGCACTTCCTACTGTGCTCCCACCTATTCCAGCAGCATTTTGCAACATAAATTCTTCCAACAAAAGCCAGGCATGCTTGAGGAAAGTGGCTTTGCAGGGAAGAGTTTGATACTGCACAGTAATAATAGTAATGATGCAATGTTTTTAATTCTCAGGACAGCAAATACTGGAGAGCGGAGGAGGTAAGCCTTAGGCTGGGGAGCAAAAACCATGAGGTAAAATGGGAACACAGCTTTTCAGATGTTCCAAAGGTTTCAACTGTTTTCAGTAGCCCTACATGAAAAAATGGCATTTTAAAGCAGCAACTCTGAGGCAGTCAAAACAAACCAACCCCATGTAATTCACAAAAATGCCTTAAATGAAATCTGTGTAGATGGCTAAGGGGAGAGTATTCTTAATTTTTACCTAGATCAAGCTTTTTTTTTTTGTTTGTATGTTGTCAAAGCCAAGGATTTAAGCCAAGGATTGTCACTGCTAATTCTCACTACAACAAAGCAGCAGCAGTAGCTATTCATACCTAATGTATTGGTATGTTTCCCTCTCATCCCCCCAGTAATGATTTTTTTAAAAATTATTTTCTAAATTAAATTAATTGTTGGGAATAGGTTAGGTGAGTGACAGGGTTTTGTTTTCTTGGAAATAAAAATCAAATCAGCTCTCTTTTCTCTCCTTGTCCTTCTGTATGTGTGAACAACCAGCAAATGAATGAAGTCTCTGCTTTCTAGTAAGGATAAACAGTTTAAAGGAACTGGCTGTGATGCTCCTGTTTGATTTTGACTTGGTGATAATGTCAGGCTGTAAGTCACTATCAGTGTTTTAATATCTTCTATGGAAATTCCAGAGGTATTTAATTTGCTGCTTGGTATATAAAAGCTGTTCCTGCTGAGCAAAATGTACTGAATATAATCCTTACTCAATTACTAGAAGCACATAATAAAAATTGTTTAACTTGGTGAGGGAGCTGTAACACACCCAATCCATCGATTTATTTTGTCTTGTATATTTAACTGTTTTCACAATTGCAGGTCCAGTTTGAGAAGGGGACTGGGTTGCAATTATTTGTAATTTTACATATTTATGTGTTTTTAAAGCTGCTTTTGTTCGCTTTCTTTCTGCAATATGTTCCATAAATTTTAGCACAGTGGCGTGCAATTGTAGTCTCTTACAGTTGCAAAACCCCTAAGAAGACTGAAGTGTTGCTTTAAAGAAAATGATCCTTTTCTACTTTAGAGCTGCTGTGCTTTGTCGTAGAAGCTCCAGAAATGTACTCTGGCACACAGAGTAAGTGACATTACAAAGGATTTCTCATCCTTGATTTAAAATAAGTCTTTAAAATCTATTTTTGACTGTTTAGGCATATTCCTATAGCACAGTCTCTAGTCTGAGACTAGTGATCTTATGCTGAAGGATAATTTCTAATGTGAAAAGGTATCTGCTGTGTATAAATGCCAGGACTTCAGCCAGGTATCAAGGATTTAGGATGGACCAAAGAGGACAGCAAGTGCTGGACAGGAAAACAGCTGAGGAAAACTAAAGGTTGAGGGCAGCAGGACAGAGCAAGAACTCTTTCTGTAAAAGGAAGCAATCCATCCCAAGAGGTGATGTTATCAAAAATACTCCCTTTTACTAACAGGAGAGTTGAAATTTCAGCTCAGCACCCTCAGTATTTTGGGAATATTGGCAATGATGACTCCTAAATAAGAGGTGACAAAGACACTTGAGAGAGTGTTTAGAAAACCTAAACCTTTCTGGGGAAACTGTCCAAATCCTTCAGCCTGGAAGCAAAGAACAAATTAAGTCTCTTTTCACTGAGAATAGTTGGTCCTGCCTTTTTTTACAGAGCAAACTAAACTCTGTTTGTCTCAGCAGGGGAGGTGAGCCATGTGGGACAGAGTACTTCACGTGTGAAAGTCAAAATGTGGCTTTCTTTCTGCTCAGTTGCAGTTTGGCCTTCTCAGCTTGCCTTGAGTAGTTGGAAAGATGATGTTTATTTCTTATCAGTCTCTGTTCAGTGTCCCATAGTTCCCTCTTAAATATCTGGTATGAGCAACTGCTGGAAATGTGATGCAGACTAAATGGAACATGTACTGATTTATGCAATGGCCTTAGTGGGTTTTTTGTGGTTTGGCTTCTTGGGGCCTGCCCCTTCCACCCATCTCTAAATCCATTTTTGGGTTAAATACGCTCTCTTCATTTTACCCTTGTACAGACCACGGAGTTCTGGGCATTTCCTGCAGATAGAAAGGAAGCCACAAATTTTGAAGCTACTAAAATACTCAGAATCTCAAATCTCTACAGCTCTTCCAGACAGCCTTTGAAACACTAAAGCAAGTTTTATTACAGAGATTGGTTTACATTACACTCATTTATTAAAACCTAAGGACATCTTTATAAAAACTACTGTATATAAAGACGAGAGCAGTGCAATAGCAGTGTAAAACACATTTTTGGTTTACTTGGCAATCACTTTAGAAAGACAACATGAATCATAATATGAAGTCAGAGAATGCTGCAAAAAATAGGACAGGATCAGACCAGAAACTAGATTAGCAAATCACTGGACACTGGCACATATTGATTTCAAACATCAAGTGTTATGTAAACAGTATTATCATCAGTGTATCAATAAAGAGAAATCACTGCAACCCTAGAATTTCTAGTTAGCTTAATTAGCCTAAAATAGTCTGCTATCAAAATAGACTATTGTACTGTATATATATTATCTTCTTAGTAATTTACTACTTTTGCAAAAGGAGGACTAGAAGAAATGCCTGTCTTACAGAAGAGAACTTTTGAGGCTGAGAAAGTGTGTTTCTTCCCAGCCAGTGGTTAAGGTTTTGTTTTTGTTGCTTTACTTTCCACACACAATCACAGGTGGTGGAGTAGAACGACTTTAGAAAATCATTTTGATGTGTTAACCTCACTGCTTCTTCAAGTGGACAGTCCTCATAGAGAAATCACAGCTGTAGTAAAACTATAAAAAACAGGTGTCTAAAATAGCTGCTACAATATGCTGAATTATACATTAAGAGGCCAGATTATTTTCACTCTGTTTTTTGTAAAATCCATAACCAGGCACGAAAGATGGTTAAATTACAACACCAAGTCCTGCACAAACTTTGTAACTTATCTCTTTATGTCCTACATTATACACAGCAATTACTAAGAAGTTGGACACAGTTCTCATTGAAACAGAAGAGAGGAAATTATTTGGACAGGGGAAGAGGCTTCTGGAGCAGGAAGGTCACTAATAGCCACAAAGGGGGTATAATGTATGCACTTCTGTAAGTGTTAATTTCAGATCCCTTATTTTTACAAACTATCAGGATGTACATAGAGGAAAATACAATTATTTTAGTCCAGATCATTTATTTTACAGAAGGATTGCATTTGAACCTGTCTCTCTGCAGAAATAACTGCAAAGTTCATTGCAGTTTATCTGGTCCACCATAATTTTGATCAAGTAAATGCAGGGGGATATCAGAGCACAGCTACAGAGGTGACTGAGGTGTTCAGGTGGCTGTTTGTGTAGCCAGTGCTCTTCTCTAGTGTCCCAACACTAAGGAAGAAGGGCTGGTAGAAATGGTGGTAGGGAAATACATAGTGCACTACTTCCCTTTAATTTAAGGCCCAATTATCATTAGCCTTATTCAGGATCCTCTTTTCTGCCAAAGTAGAGAGACGATCAGATTATTATAGCAACACACCTGATGAAAAATTGTTCACCAGCTATGACATGGATTTATCCATAAATTAATTGGTAGGCAGAATCAGAATTTCAGCCAGAGAGTATCTAACTTATGTTAACTGGCTCTGTACAGAGAATAAAAGAAAACAAACAAACAAAAAGCACATCCATTACAAGGTATACATGTACTAGAAGGAAAGCATAAAACTGCTCATTAATAACGCACAATTCCCAAAGGGAAAAAAACCCTTACAAAATACAGTAAGTCACACAAACCAGTATCTAATACAAATTCCTTTATGAACATAAGCTTTTTCCAAAGCTCTCTGTGGCAATGATCTCCTCACAATGAAAGCAGGAGCTGGGAGAAGGTAAAAGGACCAGGCAGTTACTGCAGAGCACCACACTGGTTACTGTGGATTTTTTTTTTTTTTGTGTCTGCAGAGGTTATGGATCTTGGAGCCAACGAGGAAGTTTGGAGGAGGCATGGATGGCATCACCTCCAGCTACTCGGATTCCTTTGCTTTTCTGTGAGAGATCTTAAGGTGTGACATGGGTGTGACACCCCAGGTGTGACACCCCAGGTGCACTGTGGCAGCTCCCTTAGGTCTCTACAAGGTGGGGGGTGTGCAGGAGTTTCTGTGATGAGTGAGAGTGGGCCAGGCTTCAAGCTTTCCTGGGACAGGATGGAGATTAATGCCTGCAGGGGGGCACTCCCACCCGTGAATTTGCTCTTTTAGGCACTGCCTGCCCTTACTCAGTGATACCCAGCATGTTTAGTTGTTGGTTTACAGAAAAAGGGGCATGTGCATGTTGGTATCCTACTCAGACTGGGCTTTATCTGAAGACTGGGCTTCCACCCTGTGGTTTCCAGCCTTGTTGGGTCCTCCAACTCTATTTATTCCTTCATGGTTTTAGTCACGTGCCATCCTGAACTCCAGTACTAATTCAGATCACTGAGAAGAGTGTCCTCTTTGAGTTCAACAGAAGACTAAAATTCATTCAGCCAATGAGGTACAAAAGGAACATTTGATTATTCATTAACAAGGTGTTCTTCATGTTGTGGTTATATGGTAAAGTGTATGGTTATTTTAAAGTTACTGAGGTTTGCAGGACAAAATATTAGACATGAAGGATTAAATTAGCATTATAATGGCTTTGTGTTATGATTTCCAGATGAACTCTTCTGTCTGGCTGTCACTGCCAGGTTCTCCATGCAAATATTTCAAATAACTGAATTTCACAGGATTTGTTCATGTGATTGATACTGTATGATTTTAAAATAACCCCATCCTATGTAAAGTTATGTCAGCCTCTTGCAATCCAGTGATCAAGTGCTCCACATGCTGCTGTGGCAGAGTCATGGCCTTTCTGGCTTACTTATGGATTCTGAGACTTGTATGGGGTAAACTCTGAGGGAATTGGACTACTGCCTTGTAAAGCAAGGGAACAATGGTATTATTGCTTTTGAAATACACAGTTTGTTGGGGTTTTTTTTCTGTTCCTCTTTCAGATTCAAGGAGTATCAGGGTAAAATGGTGTTGCATCCTAATAAAGTTGCCCTCTTCCAGAACCTGAATTTAAGATGGGCTCAGATGTCTTAGCAGAATAATTGCCAGTGATCTAAAAATGTGCATTATGGTTGAATTGATTGTTACCCTGCAGTCTGACTCAATGAAAAGGCTCTGCTTACCTTTGCAATGCATAAGACCGTATGGTTAACAGTGATGGGGATTGCCAGCATCTACCCTATTGTGACAAAATGTTCACCAGAGAACTTTGGAAAAACTCACATTCAGGATTCTGACACTTAGGCTGAGATTAGGCTCAAATGGCAATTGATGGATGGGGAGGCAAAGAAAAATTATCTACCAATGGTTTGTCTTGTGGTCGTTTTCCAACTTCATGAGGATTTGCCAGAGCAACTTAATTTTCTTCCTACTGAGCATTTTCACAAATATGATGCTTCCTTTCAGAGATAATCGTGTCAGTCTAGAATTAAAATATTGCTTACACACTACTTTCTCCTGGAGACCCTTTCTGTATCATTTGCCTGCAGGAGTTGTTTGAATGGTGTCTGTCTTCAGGTGACTTGCTCAGTCTTCCTCTTGTATTCCTTCTCTCTCCTGCTTATCCATAATTTTTTCAGCTCTTGTAATTTAGTTGATTTTCTTGAAAGCTGCTCCTTGAAGTCTGGTCTTACCTCTCCCATCTTGAGGCACATCAATATAATTTTCTGGAAGACACAAAGCACAAAGAGTTTCCATAATGTTTCAGGAGCACCCAACACCAAAGTATTTCCTGTAAAGAAAAACTTGTGGTATTCTCAGCTGCAGATTTAGTTTGTGGAGGCAAGAAAGAAGAAGGAAAAGCATGAGGAAGAAAGAGGTGTTAAGAGGTCTTTATCTTCCCTTGTTAGTTCTGATTTGTCTGGTATGACTGTGTGTGCTATGGATGGCTGCATTCTCCTTCTCTTTTTTGATTCTGCAGAGCCAGAGTGGGAGGATAAGCTTGTTTCTCCCTGTTCATATTAAACTGGTCCTGGCTGCTTACACTGACCTCTATTCCTTTCCTATGATGAGAAAATGTGCTTCCATTTCCCCACATATGTGTGGGTAAATAATATATTTATGTGCTTTCCTCATAGAAGTGTTGTATTACTAAGATTTCTGCTCGCAGCACCTTCTGGACATTACAGCTGCTTTAAATCTGCTGCTTTAAATCTTGTGCAGAGTGTGCTGTGTGATCTATCCACAGACAACTATGGCAGGGTGCAGGGGACTGGGCTGAAGGTCCAGCTAGGGAATGTTTTGAGGCAGACTAAGATTACTGATCACAGTAACAAATTAAAGAAATGCATCTGTTTGCTCAACCAGGTAACAAATGCAAGATGCTGGGCAGTGCAGGGTGGGCTATGCAGCAACCTGAGCCATAGTACAACAGTGTTACCTTAATTCAGACTGAGGCATTTTTCACAGTACTGTCAGCCAGAAAGGACTTCCAGTCAGAAATATGTGATTTTCTTACAACTCTGAGGGTTTAAGCCTTCACCCAAAACTCAGTCACTGAGACCTGCCAAAGTTTGGCAGCTAATTTCTTTCTAATAATCAAATAGCTTACACAGCCTTATTCATATCAGAATCACAAAAAAAAAACAAAACCAAAACAAACCCAAAAAAAAAAACAAAACAAAACAAAACAAAAAAAAAACCACCAAAAATCCCACAAAAACAAAAACAGGTTGTTTTGTTCTGTCACTGTCCTTTTTTGATATTGGTAGAAATGCACATTAACACAACATGCAAACCTGCCTCTTGTAAGGTCTGCACAGAGATGAAGTTTAAAATGAGCTGTTCATATCTAGAAGAGAGTCTCAGGAGACTTAGCTATAACTAATTAAAAAACGCCTGGGGAGAGAGAAACTGAAGACAGTGAGTTCATATCATGGCTTGCAGGCACCTCTGTCCTTCACAGCACCTTCAGTTGTTTCTTCTCACTCTTTTGTAGATTGCCACATGTGCTTCCCCTCCTGTGAAATGCTTTACTAATTTGCTAGCTGCATAAATTTAAATCACTAGACTGTTTGACAGGATGCAGTTTCTTTTATTTATCCATCTTTGCCTTTAAGTAAATGTTTAGAGATGAAGCAGATAGAGCAGCCATTGGTGTGTCCCAGGACAGAGTGCAATTTTAACCGTGCCTATCAGCCAGTAACTCTTTTCCTCTACCTGAGTGTCCCAAAGTTGCTGCTGGCCAGGTCCTTCTTCAGGCTAATGTAAAATCAGGAGTGCCATCAAGATGGTGTAAAGTGAGAGTTACTGGAGTTCCTGGACCCAAAGAGCATAGCAAAATTCATGAATATTTGTATGCAGCACAGAAGCTAAAAGATCACACCTGTGAGTAGCCCGGATTTCCTGCCAATTCCTCCCATCTGCCTAAAGCTATGGGAGAATGAGTGGGAGGATGTGGACAGCAGAACCAGCAACACACAGACCCCAGGCAGCTCTGAAAAGCCTCCTACAGCAAACAGGAAGTATTCACCCTGCATTTTCCAAGCTGCATGAGTCTGGGCCAAATCCACAGCTTCTCCCTGAAACCAAACCCTGACAGGACAGCTGCTAGGCTGAAAGGTCCTCTTCCCCTACAAAAAATGAGGTAGGGTATAGGATTGACTGGTTGGTTGATTGACTGACTCGGGGCTGGACCAGTAAGGTTGAGAGGTTGATTGCTTCAGATGATTTTGCAATAGGATGCTGTAAAAATACCTGCATTTTCCTAAGGAAGATGAATGCTAATTTCCATGTGCAGGAGTGTTACATTCCGATCTCCCAACACAGCGTGCTTGGCAACAGAAACCCCTGTGTCTGTCACTTCTGGTCACTTCCACAGGGTTTTAATGCACTTACAGCTGAAGCCTGTGCTCTGGAGGTGGCTGAGGTTGCTCCTTTTCCCTGGCAGAGGTTGTTGTCACTGTACAGCACCCCAGGCTGCCACTGCTGCTCCACCTGGCTGCTCCATGAACAGCACCCAGTCAAGCCACATCAACAGGGGGAACTTCAGATCAGATATCGGGAAGAAATTCTTTACCATGAGGGTGGTAAGGCCCTGGCACAGGTTGCCCAGAGAAACTGTGGCTGCCTCATCCCTGGAAGTGTCCAAGGCCAGGTTGGACAGGGCTTGGAGCAACCTGGGCTAGTGGAAGGTGTCCCTGCCCATGCAAGGGGTGGAACTGGATGATCTTTAAGGTCCCTTCCAACCCAATCACTCTGTGATTCTGATTTTCATTGCCTGACAAGTGAGCAGCCAACTAAAAGCCTGCCTCTTTGACAGCAATGATTGCTTGGTCGCTCAGTTCTGCTGGGATGAAATGCCATCCGTTAGTAATGAAGGAATGATTCCGAGCCTCTGGAGGCAAGTTTTTCCCGAGATTTCTGCCATTTTTCTAACAAATGAGGTAAACAGTTGCTACATTCACCATTACAAGGCCTCTGGTTAAGTTGGTGTTGACATAAAAGCGCCACTGATCAGCACAGTCACTTCAGGCCTCAGATACACCCTGAATCCATGACTTAACAAAAGTTGTGGCTCACACAAAAGAAATCAGTGTCTGCAACTGCTCAGGTTTTTCTCTGGCACTACGCTGATCTGAGCAGCCCTCCTGTGATCTGCATCTGTTGAGGTTCTGCTGCAGTGCCTTCCTGGGATTGGGCCTTCAGTGGGGTTGGGAGAAAAGCTTTTGCTCTCTCTGCACCCAGGCAGAGCTGGGATGCCAGGCTAACAAACAGCCTTCTGCACTAAGAAGCCCTTGGTGGCTACACCGATTGTTGCAGGAAATAGGAATGTGCCCTCCTTCCCCAGAAATGGAAGGGCAAGGGAAGACAAAGCACAATGCACCAGACTTTGTAAAAGCCTTACCAGATTGAAAGGAAGGACATGAGAAACTAATTGCAGGACAAGAACTAAATGAAAAGCCATTCAGTTGTCTAAATATATTTTAAACCAGAAATAAATAGAATATAATCTAATCCCTCTGCCTGTGAAGTCTGCCAATGAGCAGGGAAATAATTTTCACAGTTTGGCATCTGTAGACTTCTATGGCTATGTTATACAGAGCATGTAACATATCCAAAATATATACTGAAAGGTTGCTTGGGTAACCAATACTAATTCTTAACAGTTACAAAATTCCAGAATGAATGCTGCTGGTTCAATTTCAATTTGGCCATCTTGTTTTTAGGTGAGGCTTTTTTTTTTTTTTTT
>WEIU01014515.1:59619-123667 GCA_013389925.1 Aegithalos caudatus
TTTTTTTTTTTTTTCTTTTCCAATGCAGAGGAAACTTCAACAAGAAAAAATTGTTTCAGGCTGGCTCAGTACCGAAGAGATTGAATGTTCAGGGTTTTTTAAATTGACAAGGAACAACTCAGAATTATGCAGCAGCCCTGGGTGCTGGTATCTTATCATAAATGAGCATTGGAATTGCCTCTATTTTCATTCCCAGACAGAATTACCACACTTTTCATGGATCACAAATTCTCTTCTGGTCTAGCTGTGAAATGCATCCCAGCACCTGCATGAGGTTCAGATGAGAGGAGGACCTTAAGTGGTGGCAGATCAATTTTGTCACAGCCACTGTAAAATGACTACCACCATTGATAGCCACTGCTAATATTTCTAAATAATAGCTGGCTCAGGGAAGATAGATATCTGATGCTTAAGAAAACAAGAGTCAGGCACTGGAGATGTTCAACTTGAAAAACAGACTGAAATCCCACCTTAAGTGCTGTTCCTACTATAGCTGTCCCTACAATTCTGCAAAAATGGAGAGAAATGTCAAAATGTTTGAAAGCAAGTACCTCAGGATGGTAAGGTTTAAACGGAATAGATGTGCAATACATGCCTGATTCGCCATAGTTAAACAATGTTGCTTTGCAGGTGGGAAGGAAGCATTTGGATTATTTAAATTTCCCTTGCATTATGCTTACAACACGCTGACACAAGCTAACATCAGCACAGCGTCTGTGAGGTGAGACACGAGGTGTGAATGTCACCTGTTAGGCTGTTCTCCCTTCCACCTAGGAAATGCAGGTGGGAAACAGGCATGAGCTTACTTCCACTGCTCTTTCACAGCTGAATCGCTTGTCTGTGTAATGGCAGCTAATTATCACCTAAGGGCATCATGTGTTAAAAAGGTGATTTCTGTCAGCTGTCTCAGACATTGGAGCATTGACTATTTACAATGCATTACTAGAAAGGATTACTAGAAAAAAAAAAAAACTTGTGAAGCAGCACAGTTTTAAAGAGGTTTCCATCTGAATAGTTTGTTATGAGTGCTGGTAAGTCTGCTTTTTAAATTGCTCAACACATTTCTTAAGAATCTCATCTCTTACAGACCAGTTTAAGCTTGTGCAACTCCCCTAAGGGCTCAGGGGCTATAACCCCAACTGCACATCGAATCACATCACTTCTAAGAGCTGCTCCCTGGTTTTGGAGGAACTTTAGACGCTTTGGAAAGGTCTTGTGTTCCCAAGGGACAGCCTGGCTTGGGCAGAGAGAGTTGCTGGCAGATGTCAGGCAAGTGCCTGCTGGCCAGGTTGTGCTGGTGTCCTGCAGAGGAAGGTTGGTGGCTCAGGGGAGGTGCAGGGCTGCTCTCCGTGTCAGAGGGACAGACAAGAACTTGAAAGATTTAAACTCCACTGCTGATTTGCCAGATAAATCTGAAACCAATACTAATACCTTGTAATTAATGATAGCTTTGTACTCCTCGCTGGTGTTGTGCACTCACCCATGAGACCGGGTTATCACACAAGTGGAGGGGGTTTGTTTCTGTCTTTAAATTACTTTTAAATTTGATTCTGTGACTTTTTGTTGCTCATACTGAGTTCAGAGATGGTTTTCAGAGGAACACTTTGTCTATAGGATGTGTTTGGGCTTCACACTGGTAGCCTCACTGGTCTGGACTTGTGTCTAGGGCAGCACTGTGATCTGGAAGCCAGAGAGCTGGGAAACAAATTGCAACCAGTCAGGAATTGGTTTTGGTACAGCAGCACTGTGGTCACACTACCAAAGATCTGGCTGCTCTTTTGGAAACTGAGGCTTAGCATCTGCTTAGACGCAAGGCCTGTCCTACAAATGGGTACAGGAGGAGATTTGGCACTTGGAGTGAGCCTGGAGAGCTGCTGCAGGCAAGGACTGGGGGTGGCAAGGACTTCTCCAGCTCCTTCCCCTGAACTGTGGGTGTTAAAACAGCAGCTGGCTTAACTTTTGTTGTTAATACAGCTGCCTGGCCAATAGACCAAAGCTAAAAGGGAAAACTGGTTTCCTGTGTAGTCTCTGGAATTTCTGTAATTGTGCAAATTAAATACATCTTTTCTCCCATCAGTTGTGTTGGGTGGGAGAGGAATGAAACCACACAGGATACAATTTTCTCTGTTTTTTTACTAATGGCCATATTTTACAATACTCCCTTGCAAAGAGCAGTGATGTGAAACCAGTTGGGTTGCTAACATAAACAAACATTACTTACTGTAAATAATGGCTTCTGAAGTAATCCTATGCTCCTGAAAGTGAAGTATTTTTCAATTAGTAGTAGTGTTTTTCATTTGGTAGTTCCTGAATTGGTTGATACTCCTGAACACTGTTTTGGAAAGGAAAAACATCCAGGAGGATTTCTGAGGTTTGTTTTTATTTTAAATGGGAATATGAAGCATTCAAAGTCTGATTTACAAGTTTTGAATGGAGGGAACAGATGAAGGTTTGAAGACATAAATTGAAAGATGATCGCTGAAAAGCTGTGTTTTTCCACACTGAAGAGCTGTAGTTGGACTTTTCATGATCTGAGATGTTTTCTTCCTCCTCTTAAGGTTATTTCAGAAAAATACTCAAAACACCCCAGGCCTTCCAAAGTGTCTTAAAAGAGTGGATGGCCAATTACAAATAAAACTGAAAATTAGTTGGACTTAGTAATTCTACAGATATTTATGAGACCCTGGTGTCTCTACCAGGCTGCCTGAATCAGATGTGTTGTCTGAGGCTGAAATTCATCCTGTTGATTGTTAACTTTCCTGCTAATATGTGGCAGTCTTTAAACAGCTGATACACCTGAACCAAAATTTCTGATTTTGATTCACAAAATCAATAATTTCTTTTGATTCACAAAAAAAACCAAAAAACCAAAACAAAACCCCCCCCCCAAAAAAAAACCCTGCCCTGGTTTTGCTATGTAAACAGTTTGAGCTGCTTTCAAGTTTTTTCCAGAACCAAAGGCATCATAATGCCAAGCTGAATGGGGGTATCATGTGAGGAACTTTAGACTTATTATTCCACTTGAGACTGTGCTAATTTTCACATCTTTTTCATATAACTGGAATGACCAAATAGCTTTAGTTGCACTCCTGTCATAAAGGGAGATATTTAACAACAAAGGAGTATTGCTAGAGGCAAGAGAGTTTTGGTTTTTTTTTTGTCTGTTTCTTTAAGGTCCAAGCGTGTTGCTTTGGAAAGGAGATCTATTGCTGTGTGTAGTGTAATTTAATGGCATAGATATTCTAAGTGGGTTTCATCCCACCTAACTTCAGACACCAGAATGGCAAGATGGGTTAATTTCTAGAGAGTCACCTCAGGGTCCTTTATTGTCAACACAAAGCAAGAGCTACTCTACTCCTGCAGAGCTGCTTTATTCCTCCTCAGACAGGCTCTAAGGGAAACTGATGCTGCAGAAACCTCAGAGTCCCAAAGCTAACTTAGGAAATGAGAAGCCCCACTGGCCCCAAAAACTGAATTATAGAAATGTGCAGCACTAGTACAGATTTCTGTTAACATTATCTTCACTCTCACACTGCCACAAGCAAATATACAATTTCCTATGTAAACATATGCAGCTCTGTTTTACAATCCAGTACCACTAAGTGGAAGGGTTTCTGTAATCTCCATGGTCTGGTTTCCCTCACGTTTATTCACAACCAAATTTGATGAACACACATAACAGACCCGTAACATCCTAAAAGATTCTGATGGAAAACCCAGGGCCTGTAGGTATTTCCTCAAACACAGCTACCTCTGGAAAGAGAAGCAGATTCTTATCCTACATCTGCATGTGCAGTCCTAGATTGATTTTCCCCCTATCTCACAAACTCAGTGACAGGAAAGGTGAATCCCTGAGGCTCATGAAATGCTAAGAGATGCTGCATGTTCCTGTGGGTGGGGTAATAGATGGGCATTCTCTGGAGCAGAGCTTGATCCTCAATTTGTTCTTGGTACTGCTGTAAAAACTCTTAAAAAAATCTGTGAACTTGAATTATTTCTGCACCAGTGGTAAAGACTGAGCTATCTCTCGTTTCAGCTCATCCCAATTTCCCAAAAGCTGATGTCACCAGCTTTCAAAATCTGTTCCTAGAGAGTGGCTCTGACATACCTCAGACACTCAAATATTCTCCATGTGTGCTGAGTTCTTATACAGCAGTGCCAAACCATTCATCTTACATCCAGGAGAGCACAGTGGAAAGTACAGGAGGCTTTACAAGAACGTGCACTTCTGTGCTAAAATTCAGGTACATGATAGGAGAAAAAGGCCTCTTTTCATGCTGAGTGACAATTTGAATTTAATAGAGCCTCTAGAAATTAAAAGTGAGGGGTTTTTTTTTGTTGTTGTTGTGTGGTTTTGTTTTTTTGGTTTTTTTTTGGTTTTTTTGGTACTACTACATTTGTATTTTCTTAATATTCTTAGTAAAGGACTGTTATTCCNACTTGGCATGTGATTTATGTAGCTTATTAGGACACTGCCTTTACCTGCTTACACAGTCTCCTAATCACCAGAAATACTGACAGGGATATTTTAAAAATTCACTGACACCAAAACTTTGGTTGAACAGTATTACTTGATTCAGAAAGAAAAGCACTTTAAGAGCAGTCTGGTAACTTTTAATTTTTTAAATCAATTTATTTATAAATGAAGGACATAATTTAAAAGGCTGGCTGTGCAAGCTATATTCAGTGTAGCTCAGAGTATCTTTACTTATGGGGATGGTCAATTCTAAATGTTGTAACAGGTGTTTGCAAGTTACAGCTGAGAGTAAATGCAGCTCAGTTATATTATGCAGGACAATATGGTTTGTACCTTGGCATTAATTGAACAGAAGAGTTAGTGAGTAGAGGAGAAATGTGGCAAGATGTAAGGAATGCATATTTATTTATGTATCTATTCATCTGGCCCACAGTTCCTGTATATAATCTCTGACATTTTTTAAGCAGGTGTAGTTTCGTTTCTGTGTAAAATTCAAGAATAATCTACTGAGCTAAACAACAGATCAGGCCAGCCTACATCAGGTGAATATCCTGCTCTTTTTGCCCTAAAACCTTGGCATCAGCAAAATTCAATCTATTAAAATTGCTGCCTAGCATGTCTTGATGTCTGACAGAGGCTAAAACCAAACCATTTTTGTGGAAATTGAACTGCTGAAACACTGCAAGGGAAAAGAGGTCAGCCAAACATTAGATCGGAGTGTTCTGGTAGCATTTGCAGGGCTTTGAGGTGATGACTTCTTTCAAGGCCCACAGAAGTCAAGAACACTGAAAGCCACTGAGATTTCAGGGGACTTATGTTAGAAGCAGGACAAAAGTTTCTCCCAGATTCTGTTTGAAAGAGGATGGCAATGTTGGCTTAAAAGCAGATCCAGTGAGTGTATTGCCTGAACTGGATGCCAGCCAGATCAATAAGAAATACTCCAGGCTTTTGTTCCCCTGGTGGGAGGGCAGGTGCTGCAGGGACGTGGGGGAAGAACAATGGATGAGGAGGAGGAGGAACATTCCCAATTCCTGTGCTGGCCTCCAACAACCAGGGAGCCCCTCTGGGTGCTGGAACTGTTCCTCATCTTCTGCACTTCATTTGACTCAGGAAGTTACCCCCTTTCTTTCTTCTATTTCCATTTCTCTCTCCTGAGCAATCTTCTGAGAGAAGATGCATGTGCTGCTTCCCTCTGCCTTGCCAGAGGCTCAAATTGCTCCAGCTGCACAACCATCTATTTAGGAGGGAGGAATCAGTTTCAGCACTTGAGTTTTGAGCACCAAACCTGTGGTTTAGCCCAGAGTTGAGTATTTAGTCCAATTTAAATTAGCTTTTTTATTTACCTCCACACAATACAGGAGATTCTGTCATTTCTGGAAATAAAATGCATATTAATGACATGTGAGAAAAAGTATTTTTCAAAATAGTTATTCCTTTTACCAAGAGCTTTATTTTCTGCTCTCCCTTTTCAGTATTAAGAGGGCTAGTCTTCTGAGTCAGAGCTCAAGAGAAACTATGTAGTAATTACTGTGTTGAGAGCCTTCATTGTAGGATGAAACCAGTCACATTTCCTGCAACTGTTCTTTCTGTGTATGTTTTTCTTTTCACAACTGAATTTGTGTGGCTTTTCTAGTGCCAGGAAAAATTAAACTACTTCTTTTAAAATAAGTTTCTGAAGATACTTTAAAAACAACACAGAACTGCTTTTTAACATTAACAAAAGTATCAATGGCTAAAATCAATAGGAGTAAAAGCTTTGAAATTTAATCTGGTTCCTGTTTTGCTTCCTTTTGTAGATCTAGTGTGTGTTTCCTTACACATAATCATCCAAGCAATAAATAATGTTTAACTTTGGTTCTTTGCAGTTAGGAGCAGAAGGGCAAGACCCACAACACCATCACTGGTTACAGCACTACATACTGGAAGTGATGTTAGAAAGGCAATGTTATGCAGAAATGCTTCTTCCCTCTTTCCTCCCTGCCTTTCCCACATAAAAAAGTGAAAGAGAAATTGAGGTGTACTGTGACGTGGAATGAGAAGAGACCAAGGACTCCGGGCAATTTTAGCAGAGTGCCAAAGGCAAGAAAACAATTTCTCCTCTGTGGTTATCTGAGCATTGTGGCTGGTTTTACACAGAAACACGTTTTGACGCCAGTGCTGGAACTGTGACTGGTTTATTATTTTTAAATTGTCTCACAGCTGCATCTAGATATGGGTGTGCTGGGGCATCAAATGTCCTTTGGCTGCAACAGAAACTTTGTGCATGGCTCAGTGACAGTGTACGACCCCTGCAGAGCAGCATTTCTTGAGTTACAGAGAAAGAAAAACAGCGCTTGGTTGGTGCCACAGGACTGAGGAATTCCACTTGGTATGGCATGGTTTGAATAATAATTTACAAACTGTGGAACTTTTTTGTTGTGTACCATTATGACTGCCAGCTGGTGGGTTATTCTCGTTTTGTCCTATGTCACTTTTCATTATTTGCCCTTTTTTTCTTTTGCATCTGTGTGCACATTTCATATTGTGGATCTATTGTAAGCTCATTTTTTAATGACTGAAGTTTAAGCTTCTTAGAGCTGCCCAGTGATAACTGCAACTATCATGCATGCACCTTAACATTAAAGAAAAAGCAGAAAGGCTGTAAGAATTCAGGATGATTAATTCCACAACAGATTTTACATGCACACACTGTAACAGACCCTGTTGCTGGATGTTCTTATGTCCACTATAATCTCACAGCATTTCCACACAAAAAGTTGGGAGCCTGTTACATACAAAAATAATTTTCACCTCTTCAGTGCTGCTACCACCACTGGCTCTCTGGCCCACAGAACCTTAGAGATGAAGACTAGGCAAGTGGTGCCAGGATGAGGCTTTGCCCAGAGATTCCCATTCTCTGGAGTGATTATGCAATCACTGTGCAGTCCCACTGGCATCAGCAGCTATTATGCAGCAGCTGCATAATCAGGCATTTATTGGAAGAGGTGGGGAAGGAAGAAAGCCACGTGTTTGTCCCCTGCAGTCCTGAATGGCAGAGGGTGATACAAGTGGAGAAAAGCATTGTGTGAGTTTTGATGTGCAGCTGTTGGTTTGTGTTTTCTGACTGCTCAGTGAGCATGATGAGCTTGCCATGCTGGGAAAAATGGAATGCTTGGGTCATACCAAGCCCCTGCAGCTCCAGGCTGGGTCAGAGGGGCTGGAAAGCTGGGAAAGGGCCTGGGGGTGCTGGGGACAGCGGCTGGACAGGAGCCCAGGTGGGCAAGAGGCCAATGGCACCTGGGCTGTGCCAGCCATGGGGTGGCAGCAGGGCCAGGGCAGTGACTGTCCCCTGTGCTGGGCACTACTGGGGACACCCCTCAGATCCTGGGGCACTCCTGGGAACCTCAGGACAAGAAAGACATTGAGGGGCTGGAGCGTGTCCAGGGAAGGGAAGGGAGGTGGGGAAGGGGCTGGAGCACCAGGAGGGGCTGAGGGAGCTGGGAGGGCTCAGCCTGGAGTAAAAAAGGCTCATGGTGGACCCTGTTGTTCTTTACCATTATTTGGAAGAAGGCTGAAAACAGGTGGGGGTCAGTTTCTTCTCCCAGGTAATAAATGATAGGATAAGGGTAATCAGCCTCAAGTGGCACCAGGGGAGGTTTAGTTTGGATATTAGGAGAAATTTCTTCTCTGAAAGAGCTGTCTGGCTGGTAGAGGCTACCCAGGGCAGTGGAGGAATTTCAAAGCCATGTGGATGTGGTACTTGGGGACATGGGGTTGACAGTGCTGGTGGAATGGTTGGGTTCAATGACCTTAAGGATCTTTTCCAGCCTAATGATTGTAAGAAAACTGATGTTGGTGTGAATCTTCTGGGGCTACAGCCTCCCCCATTCCCCAGATAAATCAGATTTTTGAAGAGCTGTTCTCTTAGGGTCCTTCCTCAGTTTGGCCAGCTGTGCAGACCTAGCCTCCCATCCTTCCCACTGTTGCTTATGTTCCACCAGCTTCCTTGCCAATTTTAAAATCACAAGTAATGGGTGTTCTGCTGCATCTCAAGATATTTCCTTGATCAACTGCCAACTTTAAGAGAAATGCACATTTTGGAGGAGATGAATCCCACTGGCAAATTTCAGCTGGATAAACGACTTCTATAAACTCATCTCCCAGCATAATGTCAAAAAAATTAATCAAGTCAGGCTTCTAAGCAATTTCATCCATCTTAAGACAGGTGGAATGAATAACCCTCTGGAAGTGCCTCTTTCAATGTGTTAGTGAGGATAACTAGTAGATAACAGGACTTTGAGATGGCTAAATTGACTGAGTTTAATCCTGCTCTTTATCACCAGTAAAGATCTGTATAATTAGATCTTCCAGCTATTGGATATTTTTCTATCTTTGTACAGTCCCTTACTATCTGAAATCTCCTTGCCCTGAAGAATTTACAGACCCAGCTCACATTGCCTTTTAATGTTCTCTTAGCCTTGAGCTTCTTAAACTCCTTAGTCTGACAAACTTTCCACAAGTCAGATAAGCTCTGCAGCTGTTCCTGAATGCTTCCCATCTGTCACTGGGATGTTGCCTGCTGCAGGCCCTAGAGAAGGTGATGTTTCCCTCTGGCAATCTCACACTACTCGTGAGACAACAGTTCCCTACTCCTGATTGGCATCTCCTCTCTGTGAACTCCAGAATTCCATTTGTATGTTTAGCCATCACATTGTGTGGGAAACTGATGGTGGGAAGTTACCTGTTGTGCCACTGGGTATTTCAAACAGTTCTGGGATATTCTCTATCACTGCCTGCAACAGAGCCCTGGAGAGGGAGCTGTACTGCTACCCAAACCAAAATTTTACACGAATTAGAACAACCGTAGCATTGCCAAATATTTTCAGACAAGTTTTCCATTTCCTCTGTCAGATGGAAGCACCAGGAGCTGACTGGCTTACCCAAGCACTGTGCAGATAACCACACCACAACCTGTTAAGGACTCACAGACTATGACAGTAACAACAGCACTAATTCCAGCTACAGCCAGCAGCCTCTGAGAAGGGTAAAGCCAGACAATCCCCTAGCTCATTGTTACTATTTTTAAAAAACATTCCAGACCATACTTCCACTTATTTAACTAGAATACAGGGAAAGAAATTTAACTGAGGCAGCTGTTGCCCTTACAGGTGAAATTTATTAGAGCAATGAACACTGGAAGATTAGGACTCAGGATGGGGATTATTCCTCACCATCCTAATGCTTAACAAGGTGTTTTTTTTCCTGTTATCTCACTTGTCTCTAACTCCTTCAAAACCTGCCCCTTGCATCCAAGTATGATTGTTGGACTGTTTCAGGTATTTCTATTTTTGCTTTATGTATTGCCAAGGAAAAGACAGGAAGAGTTAACCTGAGGCTGAACCAAACTTCTTTTTTATTTTTTCAATAGCATCTCAATTAGGGTAATATTTTTAACACACCCACAAAAACACATCCCCATTTTTTTCTTCTTTTTGCTCTTTATGGAAACACTGTGGCTCTTTTTAATTGGGATGCCTATTTTTGTTATGCTCTGAGAGGCTTCAGTGAATGTTTAAAAAAAAAAAAATGGAGTCAACTCTCAGTCTGTCATGTAATTTCCTTTAAAATGCCTTAAAATGCAAATCAGGCAGGTATTCTTCTGGCTGCTGTTAACTTCATCAGCTTGGGAGAAGTTTGGGAAGTTTTTGGTGAGTGAAAGGCTGATCTCTGGCTGCCTTCCAGTCACAATTTCTCCAGAACGTGTTTGGTGAAGCTGTGCTGGTGATGAGCAGGTAACAGGTGCTGGGTTCTGCAGCTCCCTATGACTCACCACTTCCCAAAGACTGTGAATGCAACAGAAAATTACTTTGCCTCCCTCGTCTGCGTGAGTGACTAAAATCTGTATCACTAATCAACGCAGAATACAGTTAATGACTGCTTAATTAATTTTCTGTAATTCCTGAACTGCTCACTGCAGTTCCTTTTCCATGTGACAGCTGTGATTTCCAGCAAACAGGAGGCAGCCTGTGTGCCGTGTGCTCAGCAGAACTCAGCCCAGGGATATGATCAGCTCGTTAATACACACAACTTCCCCAACTAGGACAACTCCTTTGTGCACAAACTCCTCCCTGACGTACCAGAGCACCAGTTCTTCAGGAAGGAAAATTGTGGCTGGAGCTTGTTCCCTTTCCAGATTTGAGCCTCACAGCCGTTTTTCTGCCATGAACTGCTGTGCAAACACTTTTCCATTGCTGCCTTTAGCATTTACTGTCAATAGTTCTGTCACCCCAGTCATTCCACCTGCGAGATTCTGTGGGGCCTAAGTAATAAAGGATCCCAGTACACAGAAACACTAGGAAACAGATAACCCTGTTGGGAAGTGAAATGAGGTAGCTTATTTCCACACATAACCACTTTTTGCATGCCTTTTTTTACCTTCCTGTATATTATGATGGGTGCCAAGTTCCAACCAGTTATTCCTCTGCTGCTGCTCTGTGCAGGCTACACAATGTTGTTCTGATTAAACTCATTTCCAAGTTGTTTGAAGCAATGTGCCTCACTTGTTCTGTTTTGGGATCACGTTGTCACCTGACGTGGGGCTACTGTTAGCAGTGTTTCTAATTGTGTTCCAGTGACATGTCATATTCCTGCCATTTCATGTCTTAAGCTGGTTTTATCTCCTCAGCATTGCAAATTTCTGAGAAACTTTCTATGTGGATTTCAAACTCTCCTCAGAGGTATGGCTTTTTTCTGCAGTGAATTGTAGGTGTCTGCGTATTTATTTATGACAGTGTTGATCATATAGCTTCCCCCAAATCTTTCAAGTTCCTGAAAATTGTTTGCTGATTGACATCAGCATTCTCTCATGTCTCAATGGAGAGTATAATGACACAGATTTCAATGCTTCTCGGTCTGTTTTGTTTTTGAGACTTAAACAGCCAAGGTATATCTGGTATCTTGCTAATAATGAAAATCTGTGCCTAATTTCTGGTTCTTTTAGTTCTTTTCTTGAACTGTTCAGTGAAACATCATTATAAACCCAAGGTCATACAGACATGTTTCAGCACTTTTCTGAGGAGGTGACTGCTGTGGTTGTTTTCATCATGATCTCATTAGGGGACAGGGACAATAAAAGTAATCATGTGGTGGATTCCTGACCTCAGCTCTCACTGCAAATAATTGTCTGACATTGTTACCATTTATGGTCCTGCCTTCAGCATTATCACGTAAGTTTCTGATGAGTTCATTAATGTCTGGTATCCTGTAATATGCCATCATTTCACACAGAAATTTTAGCTTACTTAAAAGATCTTCTGCTACCCCATAGAAGGACTATTTATAACATATGGCTTCTTGTTTAATAATAACTGAGAATAAGAAATAGGTCAGCACAGCATCTTCAGTTCTATTACTTGCTTATTCCTCCTCGACTTTAGGGAGTTACTTGTTTTTCAACATCCAAAATATACATTGAGAGTTCATTTTCCAAGGTGAAAGCAATGGCATCTTACTTCAGAGACTCTTGTTTTTTCTTCTTCTTCCTTCCCAGTTCTGTTAAAAGCACCAAGTGTACATGGATAGTTGTTCTGCAGGTATTTTAAGTAGTTCTCTGGGGAATAAACTACTGAAGATGGGCAATATCCTGTCTGTATATATATATTTTTATTTTTAGAAAGTGCTTTCTTCCAGTTCAGAACAATGAATTACACTAAATCTCCTACTTAGAAACCCTTTGCATGAAGGATTATCTGTTTAGAACATTACCTCCAGCTCCTCAACACCTGCTCTTTTAATCTTTCTACCCCTGGAAATATCTCTGGCTGATGCTAAAATTTCTCTGCCATACTTCAGAAACCAAGTAAGGAGGTTATTTTATTTTTCTGTGCATATTTAAAATGTGTAAACCATTACTCAATTACTACTGAGCATCTGGCACACAAGAGGATATCAGGGGTAGGACTTCTGTAACTACCAATCTATTTATTGAGTCTTTTCAAGTTTACTGCTTTCTATTGTGACAGAGGAGATGGAATTGTCTGATTCAGTTTTGGACTTCAAACTCCTTCCTGTGTGATGCTACAGTGTTGTGACATTATGCAGTGAAATTGTGGGCTTAATTGGAGTGTTCTGATTTCACATGAATTTTATGCTGCTATCTGCTACTTCAGTAGTGTCATTCCATATCTGTATCATGGAGATGAGATGATGATCTCACTGCAAAAAATTCTATCCTGAATAGATGAGAAAATTTAAATATGGAAGATGTTCAGATTTGGTTTCCAGTAATTTTACTGGATTTCATTTCTCAGCATGAAGAGTTCATTCAGCAAAAGTACTCAGATGACCTTCTAACAATTTGCTTTTGGCCTAAATACTATTTTCTCACAATTCATTATCATATTTAAGTTAAACTGCTTCAACTGTACAGTCCCTTTGGAAGAAAGATTTTCTTGAAGCTGATGAATGCAATAGTCCCAGCTCAATGACAAGGCTGAGAAACAGCTGAAAAGGGAATATCAATCAGCCAACAGGCCATGAATCTGAAGTTAAAAATGTAGAAAAATCAATATGGGGTCTATAATTTACAGAGCCAGAGGAAAAGGAGAGTATGGCATGAAATGAACAATGTGTACTACACATGTTCACAAAAGATGCAGTCTGTGCATATCAATGTATCAAAGATTTAGATTGAACTGGACAAAAACCTTGCATATTGGCTTAACTGCACATGCTAACAGTGAATTTCTAAAGACAAGGAAGAAAGGAAGCAGGCACTCAGTAACTTGAATTATTTAAATGCAAATGATAGAACCAAAATCTCCCGATTTTGTGCATGTTGTATCAAGGCAAGCAAACAAGACTGGGAGCACTGCAGATTTTGAGGTGTTTCATTCCAAGCCTGCTGTGTGTTTGTGCTGTTGGTTTCCTGTCCTGATGTGCTGGTTTGGGCTGGGGTAGAGCTAATTTCTATTTTTACAGTTATGCAGTTCCCAGCAAGCGAGGTAAGAGTATTTAGAAGAAAATACATTCAGCAGTATCTGTCATTCTAACCCAACATATTCCAAAGGCACTGGAGGCCCCCAGGTGATGCTAGATGTAGCCTCACACACCTAATCTTTGTAACCAAATCGATTTTTTGGGTGATGTCAATTCCCAGACAGTTCTTCCAAAAAGCACAAAAGTATTCAATTTTATTTATTTTCATCTTTTTTAAAAAAACAAACTACTGGTGCTCTGACTTGCCATATTTAGTCTAACATGAAAGTCTAGGTAGAGGCTCTAAATAAAAACTGTGCTTGGCCCTATGATGCGAAATTCTGCATCCTTAAAACAGCATCATCCTATTGCTATTCAGTGAAATAATTCTGCAAATGTAAAGTTGAGATCTTATTTATTTAAAACAGAAGGAGACAGCTCTTTTTCTCTTGCTTACTGTAAATAACTAGTATAAAGAGCAGCCTCTGCACAAACTCCTCTGTCACCACTATGGCTCATGATTTTGGTGGACTGTGTGCACAGTGACCCACTGCAGCACCAGTGTCCCATGACACAGATTAAGACTGTACCTCTTAAAAGTCACTGAAGGAAGGACTGCAGTGATAGCCTACATCTTGATTCAAAATTTGGTATCAATGCAAATTCTTTCACATGGTCATTCTAGCCACCAGCAAAGTATTTATGTGGTATTTGTACAGTTGCTGTGGACATGCTCAGTTACCTGCTGGCTCCTAAATTCTGCCAGTATTTTTATACACATTATTCTCTCTGGTGCTTTGGTAGTCATCTGAAGAGGTGTCAAGTAGCAGGTGAATAGCAGCAGGCTAGAAACAGTTCTATTTGTTGTCCAAAAGACAAAGTGCCCCAGAGGAATTCACAGCAAAAGCGGATTCCAGCCTTTAATAAGGGAAAGTAAAATAGACTTGCCTTTCCCCTAATCCATTCCAGCTGTGTAAAGGAAATAACAGGGGCTAACCCTGCAGGGCTGCTATCTTTCCTGATTCCAGAGGAGCAGCAGGTTTCTGAAACTGAGTCACAGAGCACGTGTGTGATCAAAGACAGTGCCTCTGCCTGCTGCTGTGCAGAAAGGCAGGGAACACAGATGCAAATGCTGGACTTCATGACAGTATTCCCTGTGATTTGCATTCTTGATGGAGGTGAGGAGAAGTTTAACATCAACAGAGCAAGGCTGATGGATCAGGTCTCCCCCTCATACCAGAACACAACACAGTCATGACGGACATGGGGGAACTCTGCCAGGCTGCCCTGGCCCACACTTCTTAATGTGATCTTCCTCTTTAGTCTGACCCTTTTAATTACTATTAATTCTTAACAGTACTCCCACAGTTTTGAGAACAAGTTGTTTCAGCAGTCAGGATTTCGATTCCCCAAGTGGCAGTATTCCATTTTATTGCCTCCCTGGCTTTTTTACTTTGCTGAGCAGTAGAAATAATTTGCCTGCTGCTTGCTGCAGTTCCATCTCCAGCTGTGAAAGCTTGCTCAGGTAACCAGACTGCAGGTGCTCCCTCGGGCCAGGGAGTGTGGAAGGGCCCAGCAGGTGACCCCAAGGAGCCACCCCAAGAGAAGCCACCGCGGTGTGAGCTCAGTGACGGCGCCGGGGTTGCAGGAGGTGCATCCACCACCACAGCCTTCAGCCCACACGGGCCTTGGGCAGCCCTCAGGTGCTTTTCATACTGAGGAAGAAATCAGCATTAGTTGGGCTGCAAAATCCACACATTACAGGATGAAGCGTTTTAGTCCAAATGGGGTTGGATGCTCCGGAGATTAATGGCTTTCCTTCCCATCCTGGCACAACACTGCAAGAGCAGCCAGCAGCTTGCCTAATGGATTCCAGACCTCTTTATTTATAATAACATTACGGCTATACATGGTTCTCTTTGTCTCAAGTAAACAACAAAGGGATGCTCTGTGAGAAAACATCATAGGGGTGCTTCTACCCACTCTATACTATTACTTGCTTGATTTTTCCCTCTGACACACACAATTCATTGCCAATTCATAGCACTTAAACTAGGGCAAGGAAAGAAATGCTGAAAGAAAAAAAAGAGTTGCATCATTTTTTTTTTAAATCCAGGAGTATCTGAAAACTGCTTTACAAAGTATAGGTCAATCCTGACATCCTTCTTGGGACAGTTCCTTACACTGTCAGTTCTCTGCAGTACTCAAGGGATTTGCAAGAATCACTTTCCTATTATCATCATGTAGTGTCTTGTAGAATGGGCACATTTTTAGCTGTGCTCAGATGAATGTAGTACAGGAAGCTAACCCTTTCAACAACATCTGTCATCACAAAAACTTGCAGACTGGTTTGGAAAATGTTTTTAATGTTATTTAAGTTTTTATGCCTGGGGGTATAGTCATACCTGTCAGGATTAAAAGATTTATTCTGCATTTTCAAAATGCTCATCTGTACACAGGAAACTGTTCTTATGGTATGGTATCACCTGTGTGTGTGTGTATATATATATATATATAAATAAATATATATACACACAGTCTGTTTGTGAGGTGCTAAAGAAAAATGCTTGTTTTCTCTACAGACAGAAAAGCTGGGATAAGTTTAGGACGTATTAAAATGGCAACATAAACTGAAAAGTTGATTTTTTTTTTTTAGACTGGAAACCTGGTGTGTTACCAAAGCAGGTGTCATAATCTAGAAAACGGAAATTCAGGTAGAAAATTTAAAACCGGTCTTTTAATAGACTCGGTAATTTTAAAAATGGAGATGGAAATTACAAATCCAGTAAATGTTCACTTCTTCGCTGATAGTATGGTTACACTTTGAGAAGACAGGACTGAGGTCATTCATCAAATATAGACTGCAGCAAAAAATCAGACTCTGAAACTAAGCTCAATTTCTGTAGGGCAAAATTATCATATTTTCATCTATATAACCTGCAGATTATCTAACAGAGAAATAAATAGCCAGGCAACCCACTCCCCACTGTTTTAGCAATTGCTGTAGTACACAAATCTGTCATTTTCTGAGGGAGCTGTTTACTCAAAATCCCCTTTTGAATGCTAAACATCTTGCCTGTGATCACCAGTGCCTATTGCTATTTTTTCTGTATCCAACTCAGACTGAATCATCTGTGCTCTTGGTTCATGGGCTCCGACTCCAAAATGTTGCAGGTTACACGAATGAAAATATGGAAGCTTGTGTAGTGTTTTACATGCTGAAATACAGGGGATAAATAGGGTTTTGATAAGGGAGCATCTACTTCTTTCTTCCACTGAGCAAGGAAAGGACTAGGGGGGATAAAAGGGAACAATTTTATGGGAGCTGAGGGGAGCACAAACATCTCACTGGGGAAGAAGTGAGTGTTACTGGAGTGACTTATCAATGCTCCTGCCAACACAGGACAAGGAGCATGTGGGCTGTGCTCACCTGATCCTAACATACATTGTCCGCTTAACGCTTTGGGAAAAGCAAAGAAACAGAACAACGGGAGTCAGTCAGGAGAGGTGAAAAGGAATCAAGCCTTCAGGAATATTGAATGAATTCAATTTATAATGTTAGGGCAGACTAAAAGTATAAAAATTGGCAGATGCAGTCATTTTTGTACATGTATGCACACATACTAAGCCAGGATACAGTTACTGTACTACAAAAGTAATTCTTAACATATATGGCAATTTTAACTGGAGACTAGGAAATCAACATGCAAAAAAGCTAGAAGAATTAGAGGAAGAGAAAAGGAAAGAGGAAGTGAAAAGAATGCTCAGAACAAAGCACAAACAATTCCCTCTCTTAAGTAGCAGCCTAGACTCTTCTGTTTGAGCAGGAATGATCCTTAAGTCTGATCTGCACTGGATACATCCAACTGGCTCCAGTGCCAAGCAACCTCCTCTATCACCGAATTAACCATCACTTCTTTCCCTATTGCAACAAATCTTCAGCTCTATTTGCTCTAGATTTACACTTAAAATTAAGGGGCAAATGATGAAATCATAGAACCATCACTGATATTATCGCATCTGCAACACAGCGATACCCAAAGGTTTCAGAGCAACATCGGTGCTGAGGCTTCATGTGCTCCACAGCTCCAGGAACTGCTGTCGTCTTTTCCACCCTGCACATTCTTAGATCACTTTATTTTACCAAAACTCAACATTCAGCCTTCTGGAACTCTTCTAAAATATGCTGGTGACTCGATACTCTCTGTGCATCATTCCAAATCCTAATGTTTTCTTGCCAAGAAAAAAAGTCCCTGCCTTTCTTGACACCTTCTGCAGAGAAAAATTTTACTCAGCTCTCTCCCTTTGCTTTCATTTTCTTTGCAAAATCAGTTCAAAATAATTCAATGTCATTTTGTCCCATGGCTATTTGTGTTCAATTTTTTCTATTTATACTTCAAATTCTGCTTGTTCCTATATATCAGTCTCCCTTTTGGTCTGAGGGTTTTTTTTGGAGGTTTTGTCTTGGTTTCTTAGAATTTAACCTTACAGTAGCCTACTTGTGTCACTCTGTCAAATGAGATCAAGCAAAGCTTTTTTGGCTGTGCATATAAAAAACTAACCTGGTTTTTATGTTGTTTCTGTGTCTCATGCCACAAATAGAGAGGATTTGTGACATCTCACGTTGAAGCTATTCCAACGTCACTATTTATACACTCCTTTAAAACCAGAGCAACAGATACACACAGCAATTAGTCTTTGAGACCAGACTAAAACTACTTTTATAATGGTTGATGCAGATTTGTAGTTTATTTGCACGACACAGTAGTAAAACTGTTCAGCACTGAAAGATGGCAGCACCTGTTTTTCCAAGAAAAGGATTAAAAGATGACTTAATATATTCCAGAGTAAGACATTACTCATAAGCAGTAATTTGATAAGATAGGTCATGATATAAATAATTATGTACTAGAAATGGTGCTGCTCAGCTGAATCCACAGGGACTTCCAAATACAGGTGATTGTTTACACTTCAAAACAGCAAAAGAAAATATCTCAGTGTGGCTTAGCTTACTTACCAGGCAGATGTACTCTGAAAAGACACCAGGGGTGGGCTTAAAGCATCTCCTTTTAAAGTGTGTACTGTCTGTGATGTTCGAGGCTGGGGCTGAGTTTGAGGCTGTGTCTCTGGCTGAGGCTGTGTCTGTCTTGGGTCCTGAGCAGGGTTAATCCATCGGCTCTGTCCCTGTGTCATCCACTTTCCCTGGATTCCCCAGCGGGCCAGGTAGAATTTGCAAATATCATAGTTCATTGAAGAGTAATATAAAAGGTCCAGGATCAGTAAGATCACCACAAAAAAGCCATAGATCCACACTCCTAACAGTGCACTGTAGTTGCTGTGAAAGGAAGAAAAGGGACAACAAAGAAAGTCACCTCTCAGCAGTGGTCACTGCGTTAGTTCATCAAGGTTGTTTCATTAATTCTTTATAGATGGCTGAAACAAAACACTGCTCTAAAGCATGTCTTTAAAAATGAGATATTTTTTCAATATGAATACTGCTATAGGCATGATTTTTAGAAGCCATTTAGAAGTGTTTGGAAGGCCACATCTCTTACAAAAATTTTTGTCCCACTTATCTGTGTATAGGCTTTCCAGAGCAGCTGCTAAAGACCTCTTAAGGTGGCTGCTAATAAATTTTAGGAAGGAAGAACATTGACAAAGTCATGTTAGACAATGCACTTCACAGGAAGGAAAATATGTACTACATTTAGATGTATATGTTGGTGTAGTTATGATGTATATATATAGATAAAGGCCATGGAAATTATATGGTGCACAGAGCTGTAAAGCTGTGACAGATGATTAAATATATTAAAAGAAAGGGGGGAAAAACAGGAGGAAAAAGTGTAAGGGGTCAAAAATTTGGAGATCAAAAAGGGGAAGAAGTGCTAATGCCCTGCTGGAGATGAAGTATTATTAAAAGAAAAATGACTGTCAGGTGTAAATGCAGTTTGGATTGCAAACTGTGAGTGGGGAGGATGAGATGAGAACTGAGATGGAAAGAAATGTATAAAAACGAGATTGTTAGGTAGAAAGCAAAAAAAAAAAAAAAAAAAAAAAAAAAATAAAAAAAAAAAAAAAAGGCTGATCTAGACCCACGAGCTAATGTGGTAGTACATATACTGGAGACTGTAAAACCAAGAGGAAACTGAAGAGATGCTAGTAAAAAATGTCATTAGAAAGGCAGTCTCAAAGAAAAATTATATCAAAGTCATAGGTGGGCAATGCACAGCTACATGGAGCTGAACTGAAAACTGAACACACACCCAGCTCTCCTTTCACAGGCAGCCAGAGAAAGGGGAAATCATATTTTATCAGGACATTGATCAAAATGGAAGTGCATCAAGAAGAAAAAAGGATGAGAACACATATTATACATGCAAGCCAGAAGGATATTTTGGTCTTTTAAAAACATGTCCCCCAGCCTTTCTGGATCAAAAGGTTTCAAGTCTCTTCTTTGAACTTTCATTTCTATTTAAACTATTGTATGACTCTTCCATCTTATACTTTTAAAAAATCAGTATTTGAAACAAGAAATCAGAATTTCACTTTCTGTATGCTGTTTGTCAGCACTTCAAGAGACTGATTCTTCTCTTCAGGGAATGATTTTTCCACTACACAGCTATAATGCCCTTAGATTAAATGAGGTTCCATTTCAAACAACTAAGTAACAAGAGCAAAGTCCAAGCTGTTAATGTCTCCCTTCCTGTATAACTTTAGGACTACACAAGCCTAGAATTAAAATCGAAAAAGGAAAGAAATCAGAAAATTTCAAGGAGGAAGTAGGCAAAATTTAATGTTCTGAAACCCTTAACTCCAGAAGTCTTTGCCTCTGCTAAAGACTTACACGTGCAAACCTAACTTGACACAACAGAGGGTAGACCTTAATAATGCACCAAAATCTGCAGTTCAGGCCCTTGAAAGTAGATCTGGTTAATCCAGGCTTCTCAGCAGTGCTTTTCTTGACTTAGAGTACATTTAGTCCTACTGGGGGTAAACTCTTCTATTTTCTGTTAATATAAATAAAAGGCAAGCGCAGGCTGGAAAAATAGGGAAGAAATATACTTGGACAAATCCCATTCTTGCTCATCATTAATGCCAGTAGGGCCCATTTTGCACACAGGTGAGCTGTATTTGACCCACACTAAGAAAACTTACTTGTTTTGGCAACAGTGTGAGAAGGAAAAACATTCTTTATCGTTAACTCAAAATAATTTGTATGTATTTTAAGTATTTCACTTCATCCACCAAAATTCTGATTAGTGAAAATTAGAGCTATTTTGATTGTTCCAATTTAAAGCAGCACTTTATTAATCCTGCCAATATGTGAATTATTCATCTGCTCCTCCTAAAAAACATCTGTTTCTCACAAGTACAAAAAATGAAAGGCTGCTTTATATCAATTACCAGACAATGGGGCAACATCACTATCAAAAATAGTAAGTAGTGTGTTTAGTACACAGAAGAATGTTCCATACGTTGAGATCTTCTGCTTCTCCAACTATTAAGGTGGTAGAAAATGTTAATTTTCCTGATGGCTAGTAATTAAAATTAATATTGCCCTGAAAATTAAGAAGATTACCTCATTAGAAAATAAACAATCTTATTTACACAGAATAAACAGTAAGGCCAGAAACACAGAAGATAAGTTGGAATCCAAAAATTTCTAGGACTTGTTTTCATTTCACTGTCCTGAATGATTTAATTGTCAAAGTTTATTCCTGCAATTTGGTTTTCCTGTTCTTTTGGGCAGAAGTTCAATTTTTATTAAAACTAACGTGTGAACAGATTCTAAATTTGCCAGGATTCAAATTATAGGGTTTGTTCCATTACAGGGTGGATCAAGTTGCATCCATCTCATTCATTCACTTTTTGAGACAGGTAACAAGCTGGTTATGACCATCCTATATCTTTTTTAGTAGATTTTCTTGGGTTTTATGTGCAGCACATGAACAAAAATAACTCGTTTGGGAATTCAGGTTTGAAAAAAAACAACAGATCTAAACAATTGCAGGCAGAATTCTACAACTGGAGAGTTTAAATGTGGGCAGATGGTCACAGAAATTATTTTACTTAAAAGGAGCTGTTCCTTGGAGTAGTAACAATAAGGGTTGCATCCTTGGTACTGAGAAAACCAGTGCAGTTTTTGCATCTACACTTTAAATGATATTTCCCCCCCTATTTTTCTTTTATAATTATCTCCAGGCCTTTGTCCAATCCTGAGTTTTCCTGAGGAATCTGTTACTACCGTACCTCAGAGATCTTCCCTGTGAAATTACGTGTTTTTGCAACAGTTGGTAGTGGGATTGATGATTTTTATTTTCCTTTCTTGTAAAGATGACTCTGAGTGCTATTTAAGCAAATACCACTTCTGCAGGGGACACTGGAGAAAGGTGGTGCTATTCTGTTCTCACATTGCTTTGGGTGCCAGGGCTGGAATGAGGTGTGCAAAAGCCATTCCCCTCTGACAAGCTGGACTAAGAGATAAGGAAAAACATGGATACACTACAGACTGCCAGAACATTGCTCCAGTATCAGATTAAGGCCCCCTATCATAGCAGTACTACTGATAATCTACCAAAATATGCATAACAGAAAACCTGACCATGAAAACTAGACAAACTAGATTCAAGTGGATACTATTTTAAGAATAGTTAAACAATTTCTTAGATGGTTCTAAGGGAAAATACTTTGATTAAAGAGTTTTTCCCATCTATTAGACATCATTTGTATTTCTATATTTAATACTAAATGAATTATTCACATTCAAAAATATTATAGACTGATTAATCTGCATAGTTGCAAAGATATTATACTCCCATATTTTGATCTTATAAAAACATATAAATATTGTGTTACAGTAATGGAAAAATGTAAATAAATGTGGCTATAGTTCCATTGTAGGACTGGTGAAGACAAATGTGCCTTTTGAGCTGTGCCATATCAAAGAAGTCGTAAGCCACTTCATTAACTTTTTCTCTCAACTATATTATAAAACAAGAACTTTGTTTTGGTGATCACAAGAATGGCTAAGGGGAAAAATAAACCAAATAATAATATTGAAATAAACCAGGCAATAATACTGAATCACTCTTCCCTGAAAACTATAATCCATTTTTTTCCAGTTCACTGCTATTCCCATATCTTAAATTATTCTCCCTTGCCACAGTACAATAGGTTTCATCAGATTTTTTTTCAGTGGTGTGTGAAATTGTATCTAAACAAAGAGCTGACTTTGTCACTGTAAACTGAAGCCTGGTTGCATTAGAATCCAAATTATCGAGTACGATAAATAAAGTCAGAGTATGAAATAAGAAGCTTTTTGCAATGTTTTTAATGTAGGCATGTAGGGTTCACTTCTTTCTGCTCTTTCTAAAAATACCAGGAAGTTTTCTACCAGTGTCACTGAGCTCAGGGTGAGGAGATCTCTCTCCTGTCTGTCTCACTCCATGGGTAGAGTTTTACGTAGGAAGCAGCATCTCTTCATTTTCCTGGTCCTGACAGATTTATCAGAAGTGATGTTTGAGGAACAAGGCAATACCAGCTCCATTCCTATACTTCTCTACACTACACCTCCAGAAGCTTATTACTGTATTCAGTATGATGTCACATACCTTTGCAAAACTTCACACACATGTGCAAAAAATAACAGAAGTCCCTAGGAAATCCTGGACTGGATGGTAAATAGTCTGCAGGTGGTTCTCAACCACAAACCTTATCAGTAAAAACTACACAGATACCTCCTTCTCCATCACAACTGAACAAAGGTGACTCTTAAAAAATAGTCCTACAGGAAATGAATATAATACCTTTTGCTCTAAAATGTTTTGTCAAAATGAATGCTGTACTTCACAGAATACCAAACTCCTTTTTTTTCCAAACTGCTCGCACACACAACAGCCCTGTGATATTGAAGATACCTGGATTTATTTCCCTGGGGGTGTGTGCACATGAGCAGGTGTGAGTGGGCACACAATGCTGGGGGAAGAGAAATGCTCTGTGTCCCAGGGCACTTCCTGCAATCAGCCTGGACCTGTTCCTCTGCCACGGAAAGGGGCTGGTTGTCCTTTACATTCCAGGTTGCTGGTGAAAGGAAGAGCAGAAGAGTCTTACCTGAGTAAGCTCTGGCCATAATTACACAGAGTGGCTGCTGAGACACTGGGAAAAGCCTGAAGCACTGGCTTTGTGCTTGTCTGAAATGCCTTTGATGGTAACATCCCAACCTCTGTGAGACAGGGTGGTCAGCAGTGCTGGTGCAGGGTTTACAGAACAGCAGGGCAAGAAATAAAACAAATTTGCTGTGTGCAGGACAAAGACTGCAAAAGTGTGGGGGCAACAGCCTCACAAGGCCATTCTTGAGTTTCATTTTATCCATCTAAGTGTGCAGCAGATTCTGGCTGTCTGTGGCTTCCTGTAGAGCCCTTCAGTCCCGAGAGTCCTGTGAGGACCTCTCTGACATCCAGGGCTGCTGAGGGAGCAGGGCCACCCCAGTACACAAAGGGGAAGCACACCCTGGGTTTTTAGCATGTGTAGAGTACACATTGTGTGGGAGCACTGGGGCTATAAACTCTACCAGGCTGCCTGGAACTATTTATGTTGCCAGATTTGGGGAGCCTCAGGTGAAAGTTGTTGGATTGTCTGGGCTGCACAAAAGGTGGAGAAAGTGGATGGTCTTTGATGGGCTTGGTACTACAGTATCTTCCCAGTGTTCTGTTTGATCTTTTCCCAAGATCCCGGATGCACTACAAAGCCAAGGCAAGGAGATTTCACCTGAAGGATATAACTGCACATGAAGTAACACAACAGCATAGATCCACATTGATTTAAAGATATCTTATATGGGTAGAGGCTATTTTTGTCTGTCTTTGCAGGTGATTGATATTTTAACAACCAGCAAATTTAGAGAATGCAACTTCTACATCTATGCAAGACTGAAATTTCTCAGGGCAGGTCTGTGTGAGGAATGGTTGTTAGGGAAGGCAATGTTTTGCTGACTCCATGAGCTGAGCACAGCTGCACACAGGGAGTTAGACCAGCCAGCATCAGTATTCCAGCACCATCATCTCCTAACAGCCCTGCACCTGCTCCCATAGGGATGAATACAACACCCCAAATGACTGCCACCACAGAAAACACCAAAATCCTGTTGTAAACAGAAATCCATACACTGTGACTCCACCTGTCTTTAACCTGTCCCTTCCTTGTCCTGGAGGGGATGAATACCAGAATAAAATGGCAGGGATAGCAGATTGATTAGAATTCCATCTTGGGGATTACAACAAGGGAAATCACAGCAGATTAGTGTGGCCAGAATGTCAATACTAAATAGGAAACTGACCACAAGGGAAGATTTTGCTCCTGTAAATAGGTATTCAGTAACAAAGATCTACTTGCTACTTCCTACTTCTTTATAAATAAAAATATCACTGACATTTATTTTGGGGGACAGCCCTCAGCAGAACATGGAAGTATCCCAGGTAACAGGCAAAGAGACCACACAATGCTGGTATAAAAGCAAATACATTCTGTTCCCCAAGGCCAGTGATTTGTTACAAGAGATTAAGATTCAAAACCATCAGGGGCATTTGGGTTGATACGGAAAATGTCAGCTCACTCCCTCTCTCACCTACGAACAGCTTTGGGGTTTATTTTTACTGATGCACATTTAAACACAGTTTGGATCAAATTAGGGGCAGGGAAAAGACTTTTCTAACTTTTATATGTAACTTTTTGTCACACTGATATTCAACTTTTACTCTCCTCGCAATGTTTACAGCCCAGATCAAAGCAAAGAAAGCAAAGCTGAAATATTCTTTCTTTTAGGAGCTCTACAACAACAAAAAACCTTTTAGTAATGGTTTTGTATAGCAATTATTCTAATTGCTTCCATCATTAGGTGCACCTCAGACTCTGCTATTAGACCAGGAACAGTTTGGTGAAGAGTACTTTAAAACTCATTTACTTACTTATGCATATATCCATCTGCATTCCCTGTTAAGTTCATCTGCATAACAGTCTGAAATTCTGTCTCATTGCAGCAATATTTAAACACTGTGTTGTTATGGTGACAGCAAAAGATGTAAGATTTATTGTCAGAAAGACGGGGGCAGTGAAAACCAAAGTGGTAGCGACCTTTGTAGTCCGTGTACGGCTCGCAGACCCGAAAATGCGCGGACAACACTGGAAAACAAAAACAACATTGGCTTTGTCAGTCACTTCTGTTATCTGCATGTTATCAACTCTCATTTTGCAAGGCTAAACAACTGTTGGTTGATTCCTGAAAAACACAAGAAGTTCAGAAGTTTTAATGTTTGACATTTAGTAGTTAAAGGTAACAATGTTCAGACTTCCGTGTTATTTTGAATTTTGTTGTTTCTATTATGTTTCTGATTACCATTGTTTGTTTTAATGTAAGTGAAGAAAGGCCCTCCACGTTAAGAGGCACAAAAGTATTTAGGGAAATGTTTTCATACCACTGTTCTAAACATAGGGATATCCATAACACACAACAATGTTCATGTTTAATTCTTCTGGGATGATTTAATAAAAATAAAAAGTCTATGTAGAAACTGCAATGAAAATTTGATGACACTTGGTTTGTTATTCCTGATTTCTTTTCTTCTTCTCTAAAGGTCAATCTTTGATAAGGAATATTCTATCAGAAACAGCCATTACAAACAGTATAACAAAAGTGAACAACTCCGAATTTGGAAATAGACACTAATAAAATACAGGTGTTCCTGGAGTTCTTACATTTCTTATTAAACAAGTTCTCATGTAGAGTGTTTATTACACCTCTGAGAACATTTTCCTTTTTTACAGTCATGTGTCACACTGAATTCACCATCATTTTTACCAGGGGAAAAAAAAAAAAGCTCTTCATAGATAGCCCTTTATCATCTTAGTTGCCCTGAGCTTTTCCATTGTGGAGAGAGGCTGGGTAGAGATCCCTTCCAAAATGGTCATAAGCAACCATATGCAGCTTCCTGAAAGACTTTTAGGAGTCAATATTTGGTTGCACATTCACAGTTTGTGTTACATTAAGCCTTACAGCATCATTTAAGAGTACATGTACCCCACAGACACCCCAAAGGGCTTAAGCACTGAGGAAAGTCAAATGCGGAAGCAGATGTGAATCCTCTTAGCAGTAAAATGTTTTTCCTTTGGAGAACTGAGGTTCAGCAGTGCTGTGGGCAGCCGAAGTGCATAAGGTTACACCAATTAATAAATGATATATTCACTTTGGACTGACAGAATTAACCCTTGTAATTTGGTGCATAAGTTTTCTGTCAGTTTACAAGTACAAGAGGTTACACATAATGACTTGCATGGATTTAGTTGAACTGCACTGCACCCCTTTGCACAGAACCCCTGTTGATCTGCAATTGCACCTTATCTGTCTAATCTGCTTTTTTTTCTACCTTCATTTAAAAAAAGCCTATTCCTAATACTTTTGTTTCTCAATTTTATAAAATATATTGTTTTCAAGACAAATTTTAAGGATTGGACAGTGGAGATTATTTTGTTTGTGTGTAGAGAGGGGGAGCCTAGAACAAAAAACAGAGTACTAAACTGACAACAAGGTAATCTTGTACTGCAGTCTGAGTCAAGAAAGCCCACTCTAAATATTTATGTATGCACACACATACCTGGCATCACTACTTGCACGAAAGAAGAAATAATTTTTGTACATTAGTTCAGTCAGGAACTGAAATTGCTGGAAGAAAGAAATTTCTAAAGGAATACAGATAATGAAAAAACTAATTACCTACCTGTTTTTGCCCTACCTGGGAAAAAAAACGTGTTCCAAATGTGAGGATGCTGTCATCAGTAAAGAAACTTTCTTTAGACTAAGGTTTTTAACAACCTCTGTAACTCTTGTAACAAATCTGCATGTTCAAATACTGTCTCAAAATCCACACAGCATTTAATTGCATGGCAGTGAGTTTGTTTGAACAAGTACTTAGCTGCACCCCTCCTTAATTAACACAGCAATAATAAAAGTGTGCCAGTATAGATTATGTTTTGAAAAATCTCTGTTTTCATCTCATGCAAATCCTCTGCTCAGTCAGAGCCACCTGTTGCTCAGAACTGTGTCCAAATCCCTTTTGAGTATCTCCAAGGATGGAGACTCCACATCCTCCACAAGCAACCTGTGGCACTGCTCAGTTCTCCTCACAGGGAAAAATCATTTCTGGATGTTTGGTGGGAGCCTTCTCAGTTGCAGTTTGTGTCCATGGCCTCTGGTCCTCTCACTGCCACTCAGAGGTTAAACCTGCTCCTCACTGCCAAGTGTTTTGTTAAACTGGAATGTGGAAATGTCCCCTGACCCCTAAATGGCTCCTCTGCACATTTTAAAAATAAAACAATTCCCAAAATTCTCTGAGAATGAAAACTACGGAAAGCATGATTACAGAAGGAAGGGAGAATTAAGATAACATCAGGTCCTAGGAGGAGGGACATCTGCAATAAAACAGTCCTAAGCAAATCCTTAAACAGCAAAATGTGTTAGTGATTAAGTAAATGCATGATGTGATGACTGAATCCCATTCTGAACTCGGCAGTGTGTGGTGGGTCAGCCCTGCTGGGCAGCTGAATACCACACAGCTGCTTGCTTACTTCTCCCTCCCAGTGGGATGGGCCAGGGAATCAGAAAGGCAAAGAGAAAATTCATTGGTTGAGACAAAAACTCTATAATAAAAAAGAAAAAAAAAACTCAAAACACAGTCAACAACAAAAAACAAAGCACAAATGATGCTAAAGCAATCACCCACAACCAGTAGACTGATGTCCACCCAGTCCCTGAGCAATTTTTGAATAAACTCCCACCCCAATTTTATTGCAGAGCATCCATCCCATGGTATAGAAACCACCTTGGCCAGTCTGGGTCACAGTGCCAGCCTACCACCAGCCACAACAGTGCTGTGACACCAGCATTGCTTTGGTCACCAGCCTAAAACACAGCCTGATCCCATTCCAGCCAGACCCAGCACACAGAGAAAACACTTCCTCAATTTATTGTAATCTGTGCAATTTCAGTTGCTGTCTTTGCTTCTCTGTGGATCAGAGAGCCGATAAACAAAGCGGGATTTATTTTCTTCCAAATATTTTTTTCCCCCGAAAATAACTTTGCTTAAATCCCCAGGTTTAAAGGACCTTATTTCTATAGAGATACTTCAGATGAAAGTTTTGCACCTGTAAAGACCTTAAGTTGTCTGTTGCAAAGGTGCAGCTGTGTCTGAAGTGGAGCTGCAAGTGCAAATTCTCATGCTATTTTTGAGAACAGTTATTGAACAGTTGATACAGATGTTCTTCTCTCTGTGCCTGTCATGCTTCATCATCACAAGACTTACCTTCTTCACCTTAAAAACTACACAGCCAGCAAAAGACAAACTGTTACTTGTCTATATGGTCACAGCTAGAGATCTGCCTAATGTATATTTTTAATTTAGATACTCAGTTTTTAAAGCCCCAAGAATGGCTGGTGAATGGCTCTCTGAATGGCTGGTGTTTATAAGCTTTCCATATGGAACCATAGAAATATTCATATGTATGCATTTTACCACATGTTAACTTGCTGTGTGGATGTTCATTTCCTACTTCAAAGAAAAAATGCTGTAATGTGCAAATAATCTGATGATTTTTACTTGTTAATATGAGCCTTGCTGTCAGCACTGATTTTATAACTGTGTTGAAATCCTTTATATAAGGAAACTTCAACATTTGCAAAGCCAATCTAAAAGTTAGTGGTCAGAAAGTCATTCTTGACTGCACAGTGCTCCTCCCTTTATTATGCATTCCTTGTGTGCCCAGTAAAACCATTAAGTGTTCACAACCCCTAAACCATCACTGTGATCTTGCTAACACTGAAATAAAATACTCCAATTTCAGTATTCTCAACCCAGAAACTGATTACTAAGATTGTTAATCTTAGTATACCAAAGACTTGGAAGTAAAGCAAAATCTTACAGATGGAAGTCTGTAAATCTAGGGCACTCAAAAGGAGCCTTGCCATTAGATTTTCATTTCAGCTCAGGTTAAAAATGGGGTTCACATCATTCCAGTGAGAGTAGCATCCTTTTCCCCCACCCTCATCACTGACTGCATAAAGCCAGTAGTTTTCCTTTATGGAAACTGATCTATGTCTTGGACAAAAAAAAAAATTACATTGGCTGGCTGAAAAATAATAATAAATTTTCTCCTGTAAAATGTGTTGAATTACCAATGATCTAAACCCATTCCTATAGATGACAGTGGCAAAATTCCACAAGGAAGGAGCAGAGTTTGGCTGGCATGAAAGACTTGTGATGATTGCAAATTAAGCCTGGACTCTACATGCTAATAGAGGACATCAGATAATAAAATACCAAGAGCCAAGGAGCAACAAAATGATAAGAAACACATTTACAATGCCAATAGTTATATAGGATAATAGATAAATTATGTAAGAAGTAAAAGCTGTGTAATTGGTTTCAAATAGAAACACTGCACTTCATAGGCAGTTCTTCTAAGAGAGAAAAAAAAAAAAAAAGTGTATGGGTTTGAGGGAATATCCCAGTGGCTGAATACAGCTGTACAGTGCAATCACAGTGTCCCACTCAACTCCAACACAGGTATTTGTATCATCTTGAGGAAATGAGTTGGAGGAGTGGGATCTCAGGACAGCTCTACAAGTCCCCTATAAAGAGTGGCAAAGGTACAAAAACTTAAAAAATTGACAGCAGAGACTGGAGCAACTGGAACAGTTTTGTGATGTTTGATCCCTGTTTGATCACTTTGTTGAAGACTTGATAACTGAGTTAATTGCTACACCAGAGAGGAAGATTTTTGAAATTTTTTTAGCCTAGAGGAAGACAAAGAAGCAGCTCCAGCCCCTGTGCCTGATCCCAGTCCATCAGAGGAGGAGGACAATTCCATAATTAGGAATGCAGCACCACACATGGGGATTTCAGGGAAAGGGATCTAAAGGAAAACAATGATTTAATGCCAGCACAGGAGTGCTCTAATTGATAATATTATACCATTGATAGCAAAAGGGCTGTGTCAGAGCTAAACAATGAACTTTCATTAGCAGGAATCAACTTGAACACTGCAAACAAGCAATGGGGCAATGTGGGAAACAAAACACATGCTTGAACTGACTGGCAAGGATATGAGTATTAATATTTTATGAATATTAAAGACAGATTCAGTACTAATGATTTTGACTGGAGCACAAGGATACCTTAAGAAACATGTGCCTGGTTAAGTTTTAACCCTGGTGGTTGGGGATGTGATGTACTACAAAAGAATAAGGAGCAGTGATTGAAAAAAAAAGGTTTTTTGTATTAAAAACTGCCTCAAGAATGGAGGATAAAAGATGCTGAGCTAAGAACCTGTAAGACCAAATCTATTTGGACTGTAAACCTTTTAAAATTTTATTTTATATATTCACTCATGATTACAAAAACCCTAAGGCCATAAATGACTTCTGATGAACAAGTACAACCAATAATCACAGCACTCAACTAGTTCTCAGTCTAACAACTGGCACAGTGCCACACAAGTCCTTTGTGTGCTAGTAGCAAACATCTAGAGCAGAACTACCAAGCATCAGGAGAAACATCTCTGGTCCAGTCAGTTCTTTAGATTCAGGAAAATTACAGAGATTCCAGGTTCAATCCTTCAGGTGCTTTACATTCTCTGGTGTGCACACAGAAAAACACACAACTGGAACCTGACTTGCTCTGCTCCCAGTGGATGGTTATTTGGCAAAATGGATGTGGTTTATGGAGGTATAGAGATTATTATTTTATTTTAGATGAGCTAAAAAATCGCATATCCAAAAAAAAAAAAAAAGCTACTCTTTCAACTTTCCAGTCTGTTTTGTTCTTAAAGTGAATTTTCAACTCCATTTTAAATTCCAGTTGCCAGTCCTTAAATACAAGGAGGCTTCATTTATACTGGAACTAGATGATCTTGAAGGCCCCTTCCAGCCCTCTCACTATTCTACGATTCTATGATTTATTTACTATGCAATTAACAGCCATTTGGTCTTGTTTATTTTGCAGGAACCCAGTATTGAATTGCAATTATTTTTTCTCTGTGGCATACATCAGTAAAAGATAAATTATAAAAGTTACCTGCTGACAAGAGTAATGAGAGCAGAACCATCAGCACATTCAAGGACTGTTGACCACAACTTGTCATCGTTGGCTTTCATTGGTCCATTAGAGAATTACCTGTTGGACAAGATGCAACATCATAATTAAGTGACTGCTTAATCTCCTTTCATTGTTCAAACACTCATTTCCCCAAAAAGTTTTGGTAAAATGAGATGGCTTCGCACAGTAGGGAAAAAAAAATAGGTTTTTTTTCTGGGCCTAAAAGTGAAATAAATTCTCCTTTCTATGATTAAAATTCCTTTCTCATTTTACCATGGATATATACAGCTGTTTACACACTTTTCATTAACCCTGAGTAGAGATGAATCATATAAAGTCTTTACTGAATATTCATATGTCCCCTGTAATCTACGTCCAGCAGACCTGCATTTGTTTTTCTTCACAAAACCAGGCTACTGTATTATATGTGTAAGGGCTAGAAAAGGATAAACAACAGAAAAATAAATTGGCTGCTTTGAAAGTCAATCTGTTTTACCCCATTAGAGGGTGCAGTCGCTCAGAAAGTGGGTCAAGCAACTGAGATGGTTAGAAACACTTCAAAAAACGTCTTTTCATTAGCACCAGAGCCTTTCATGGGATTATTATCTGTTGTTTTCCTAGGACGAGGAGTGAGAAGGGATGTGGTTTGATCTGACTGGCAGCCCTCCTACAAAGGCTCCCTTGGTGCTTCCCAGGCAGGGTGAGCACAAACTCCTCCTCTCTTTGTGTTGATTCAGCAGCAGCAGCAGCAGGGACTGCCCAAGGTGTCACCACCAAGGTGAGCAGGAGTGGGTCCTGGTCCTGCCATCACTGATAAATCCAAATAACTCCGGGTCTGGGAGGTTTCCAGCATCCTGTACTCACACTGACATCAGGGCACAACGAAAAGGGTAATTTCTGCCTTTCTACACAGACACTGTGTGCACTTGGGCCACAGACAGGAGGGCCCAGGGGGTGCTGCAGTAAGCTGGTGTGGTGCATCAAACTCCTGTGCTGCCAAAATTGTTCTAAGGTGTTTACAAGGGAGCGGCTCGGGGAAAAAAAGAAAGGGAAATGGCAATTTCTGTAAAAATTACTGTGCTCCCAACACCTCAAGAGACACATTTGCCAAATGCTTATGAAATAAATCCTATAAATACTACATGGTTTACTAGCTGTTGTCTGCTACAACCTACTGAATCAAATTAAAATCCCCAAACAATTGCACCTGCAGGTAACAAAAGGGGGAGGGGGTGCAAATTAATACACCAGGAGCAGCTGAATTCTGAGTAACAGACATGGGCACGGGAGGAGACACACGGGGATACCCACAAAGTGTTGAGAAGCAAAAGATTTCTCACTAACACAAAATACTGGGTGTGGCACAAGCAGATTCACAGAGAACTGTCTTAGCATATAGATCACAAACCTAAAATCAGTGTGACTTTTGTACAAGAAATCTTAAACAGTTTGCCCTGTTTGCTACAAGCATGATTAACACCCAAGCCACTCTATTTCTAGCTTTAAAATAAGCCAGTTCCTCCAGAGGAAAACAATTTGAAACTGTAACACTGTAAAAAGAAAATAGAAGTGAAGTAAACTAGGAGTGCTAAGAATATTTCTCATGAACACTGTTTGAAAAAAATGCCTGCTCTTTTTTCAGAAGGAATATCATATTAATTAGAAAACTAAGCAGACTTAAAGTTGGAACTGTAAAAAAAAAATAATGAATATAAGCCAGAGGTTGAGAATGTAGGCATTTAATAATGAAAAACAGCTACGAAGAATTGGCTATTGCCAATATTGGTAGAAACAAAAGGAATTTGATATTTTCCTGAATAAATGAAAGCTGCAGGAATTCTGGTAGTGATTCATTACTAAGGGAAATCTTGGCCTTCAGAACAGTTAATTAAAAAGAGATCAATAAGCACTCCTGTTGTGTATCTGGGATAACAAAGATGTTTGGTATAGCTGAGACTATTAAATATTTCCATATCAGGAATAATTCAGGATGGCATTAATGAGTTGATACTCAGGTTTGTAATTTGCTGTTTGCAGTTCTGTGTAATTTGTACCTAGTTATTTCAGCAGAGCTGGCAGGGGGACATAGACATAATTTTTTTCAGTTTGCTGGAAAACAATGGCAACTTTCAGAGGACCTGAAAAAACATAAGAACATTTTTAAAAGGAAATGAGATAATCCAGATAATCACAAGCTTGTGAGTGTGATGTCAATCCAGACAAAATTAATGGGATGGTTGATATGCATTAATAAATAATTAAGGAGATAAATATAATTAACGTGATCACTGTGGGCTTATGGCAAAATTAATTTTCTTTCTCTCAGGGCTGTTGACCAAAATAGTTTAAAGATAGTTATAATGTAGGAGATGCCTGTAGCATGCAATTTGAGCAGGCAGTGAGAATGATGAGAAAATGCTTCTTATCAGTTGTGAAAGAATAACTCAGTCTGGAAATCAGGTGCATGTCTTGGAAAGCACAATCCTGTTAGTAACTGAGTACAGCCTCACTGCTAATTTCTTAAACAGCACTGTAGGTATAAATCTATAAGCTTTTCAGGGAGGGAAAATTTATTCAATTATATCCAACAGAACAGGCAACAATGAAATTGGCCTTTTAATCCAAATCATGCAATGCTTGTATTTTATTGAGTGTCAGCTGGGAGGATCAGAGTGGGGGACTAGACAGTAAGAGCTGCACATCAAGAGCCAGCAGAGTGACAGAATCTGTGTAAATGAATGCACACATACACCCAGTATGTATTTGTGACAGTAGGGAAATGCTCCAGTTTTATAATTTAATAACCAATAATTTTATCGCTTCAGGGATCATTATATGGAATAAGACCATTTTTCAGAGGTCAGAAATAGAAACAACTGTTCACTCCCTGATTATTTTGAGTTTATTACATTCTACTGTCTGCCTAAAGTCATTGTATTTCATGCAGTACCATGGTGACATCTCTGAGCTCTTAGAGCCCAATCAGCCACTGCAGGAGATGTGCAGGACAACAGGTGATATGCTCCAAGGAAGAGCTAAAATCATACACAGTATTTCCTGATGTCAGGCCACAGAATAGAGAGGGCAGAAACATGGTAATTAGCAGTGATCTTGATAAATAAATTATCATTTATTATTGTTAATAATTAAAGACTGATGGCATTTTAAAATAAGAGCATTATGTCTGAAGGACAGAGGAAAGGAAGGTTTCATTGTAGTCTTTTTTTTTTTTTTTTTGATCGAATTTGAGGGCCTGGAGGCTGTGTGCATATATTTTCCTTCTAATTCAGAAAACCTGCAATTAGAAGGGTGGTCTAACACACCCATTTTTGTTTTTAATGCACCATTCTAAACTTATTTGTGGTCACTGTGGAGGTAAGGAGGATGCCCATCCTTTTCTTCCTCCTCTAAGATCTGTACCCTCACACCACCTCCTCCCTTCTGCTGGCAATCACAAGTATCTCTGCAGCTACCCCAGAAAGCAGAAGAAAGAAATGGTTGAGGAATCACATTTTTAGAGGCTTTTTCCCACTGTTTTTCCACATCTTGTCCTTATTCCCATCTCTCACTATTTATTATTATTACTATTATTATTATTATGCAAGCAGCTGCATGGCACTTAGTTGAAGGCTGGGGTTAAATCATGACACATGTCTAATCTGGAATAGAAGAAATGGTCCTCACTCAAGGTTTTTGCTATCTTCCCTTGAATAAAGATTCTGTCCAGAATATTGCTTTCCCTCACAGAAGATGCAGCCAAGCATGACCCAAAGAGAGCAACACTCAAAGGAAAGGTGCTGTAATCTTATGATCAAGGGGGCCATAGAAATGTATGAGCTCATTATGCCAGATTTTACTTTTCTGTGACATTTTAGCTCTCACTCTGTTCCTACCTACACTGCTTTGGTTATCCTCATAGCTTTATCTAGCTGTCTTTTCTTGAAGGGAATCAGTGAATCACTGCAAAGAAAAGCTGCCAAGAGAAACAACCATTTCATGAGGAAAGATTCTGATGAAGAAATTATTTTCCCCTGACTTTGAAGGAAAGGAAAAGTTATGTTTAGTCTGAGAAACAATGCACACTTTGCATATTTTGGTTAGTAAGAAGAACAAAAGAAGCTCGAGCAACAGAATTTATTAAACACATCAGCACTGCCTCATAAGTTCTCTCTCTGCCTAGAATAGGGCAAATTCAGATCATTTAATTCCTTTTTCTTGCCCATAGGAGCAAGAACATCTAAAACATTCTTAGAAGTTCACAGGATTCCCACCACCAGTAGTTTTCTAACATTTCCAGACAATTCCTTAGAGTGTTTCTCTACCCCAGAAATGTTTCCCTGTGCCCACCTTGCAGCTCCTTTGCTTTACTTTAAGCCCTCTCTATCAACAGTGGAGCTGCAGAATGATTTACCGACATACACACTGGTTACACCTCTGCATCAATCTTCTCATTAATGCATACAAGAAGTACTATCATATCTTTTACTCAGTCTTTTCTTGGGCTAACAGCTTACACCTCTTACAAAATTTCCTTAAAAAAACCCCATCCTTGTTACACCTTCTATGCCCCCTCTTTTATCTGCCTCTGTCCTTTAGAGCAAGGTTGTGCAAGTAACTTTGGCATCATTTTGTTTTCAGTGCTTTCTATTTTCATAGTGCCCTGAAAGTCCTAATAAACATCCCAACATCTGCCAGTTCTTTCAAGAGAAACAAAAACACAGCATTACCAAAGTGCAGAGAGCCACAGAGCCTCTGCTAATTCCCAGTTACTGAAAGGACACACAGGTAAATCCCTATTAAACAAGAGAGTCAGATCTACTCACAGACAAAACTAAGTGGGTAAAAATACATCAGGGCTGCATGACAGACAATGCTGGTTCATTGTGGCAGAAGGGGATGAGTAACACAATCAGACCATGACAGTGGTTAAGAAAGCTGTTCAAAATTAGATGGAAAAAAAAAGGCTGTGATCCAAACCTAACTCCTAGTCCAGCTCTGTTCACTTCTCACATTAAAGAGGGCTTAAAAATGCATCCAGTGTGTGCTCATGAATGCCATTACAATGAAATTACAGGCTTATTACAAAGGAAGCAACATAACTGGCATGAAAGAAAACCTGATTATTAAGAAAACATGTGGTTTCACACTGCAGCAACCCCAACAAAATGTTTATGAAAAACAGATACTAGTTTCAATTGACAGTTTTCTTTCTTGAAATAACCTATGAAAAGGAGCTGCTGGTAGAAAACCTGGATTATGGTGCAGCACTAATGTTACTCAGTGCCTCTTCCCTAAAAACATCTCACTACACATATGCTGGAAAGTTAAGCCTGTGTGAGTCTCTACTAAAGCCTTTGCACTCAGAGCTTTAGTACTTCTAAAGGTGAGCAAATCTGTATTATGCTACCTAGGCCACAAAATTCTTCCCCCTTGTTTTATGAATAATTGAAAATATAAACTGTTTTGTTTCATTTAACCCTCCCGTGCTTATTATTTCCCTCAGCTCTTCTCCAAACAGTTATGAAGAGACAACATGCATGAATCCTAACAAATGAAGCTCTGAAGTACAGCCTGAAGACCATCCTGTGAACTCCAACTTCTTATTAACAGGTTGGGGACAGAAACCTGCACATGCCACAAGTGTCAGCTGCCACAGCCACTCATTCCTCTCCTTTTACCTCTCTTTTACATCTTCCCCTTTTCACCAACACATTTAGTTGGTCATTGGGAGCTGTCCCACAGCCACATCCTGGGAGACACATCATAAACATCCAAGCTGGAAATGGGTTTTAGCAGTTCCCACCCTAAGCACAGCGCACAGTACAGTCTGATACAGAAGTTAAAAGGTCCCTCTATTACAAGAGAATTAATTTTAGAGAGTCAGTGGTGCATTCAGACCTTATAATCACAAAATTTAATTGATGAGAAAGTTCCACAAGAGAGCACAAACTGTATATTTACAGACAAATTCTAAACTGCCTCTGTGGCACATCTAAAGATATTAAAGATAATACCATAATGTAGCCGTAGTGCAAATAAGTGATTCATTACATACTCGCATTTGGCAGAATAAATGTTTAATTTCCTAGATTTATTGTTGATAAAGGTCATAAAATTTAAGACTGTTGTCTGTCTTACAAGTGGCCTTACATTGTATACATTAGATCTCATTTTGGGGAAAAATACATAAATTACCTTGGGGAGACAGCTTCGTAAAAATACCAGCTGCAGTTGCTGATTTACTGACACTGATAACTAACTTCAACTACAAGTTACTGGCAACTTTCTCACTTGTCATTAAGCAAAATTGATTCTGCAGCCAAGAGCTGCAACCTTCCCTAATGCTTTGAAACCACTGAGACTAAAATATTTGTATTTTCTCATTTGCACATACTTTATCAGTCTGAGCACAGGCAGCTGATAAAGGCTTTTTGTAGTCACCCAGAACCCTTATTTTTAGTGACATAACTCAGTTCAAATGTACACCTGGATTACTGAATCAGTTGAGGGGATTTTATACAACCCAGCATCTATGATCTGTGGGAGCTCATCTGAGTGCTTTGTTAATGAATTCATAAATCTCCCTTGGTGAGACTATCAAGATATGCTATTTATCTGAGAAAACTGAATTTTCACTCTGAAATTATGAATGGTCTTGGTCTCCCATGAGGCAGGAATAACATGGAAATATACACAGTTGTGTAATAATATTCTAAGAGAGTTTCAGAAATGTTTAGGATACATTTTTAACTGATTACAAATCTCTATTGTTAATCAAGTTTCAGTTTTTGAAGAAATGCAAGGCTCTTCTCCAGGGAAACTTCTGCTTTTGTTTTTTGAGTTACTTTCAATATGGAACCAGAGCAAATGTGCTTTAATTCAAAATATTACCAAGTCTTAAATTAATAACACAATTTCTACTAGTTTATGTAAAACAGTTTGTCCAAGTAATTTTAAGGACATTACTAAGAAATAAAATGAGTTTTGATAGTAGGATTAGAGGTTTTATAACAGCCAGGTTTGATAAAACTCCCAGATCTAATCCCTCATTCTGTTTTACAGTATAGCTCTAAAACTTGCCAATGTGTGTACCTGTAAAAAGGGAAATAAACCTGGCTAGTGTAATTTTAATATGCATTTGAGAAAAAAGTAATATATCAGCAGTTTATCTAGTGAAAAATGTGAGCACATTTTTGGTTTCCCCGATATGCTGTCAGCTGTATATCTACAGAAAGCAAAAATTACCTATAGGCTCTCTGGGAACATTTTTTGACACATTTTCCTTTCAAAATTGCCTCTTCTGAAAAATAAACCTTCCAGTGCAGAGTCTACAGCATCTAAATTTTATTTAATTCTCACATTCTTCAACATCAATTATCAACATCTGTATCTAATCAGATGTTTCTAACCTTCTGTCATTCTGTGTCTGTAGATATTTTCAAATGTTATTTACTTCAAAATTGAAAAAATATGAGGAGAAAGTTAAGCAAGAAATGAAGTCAACTCAGGAAAGCATTAATTTGATCACATCAAAGGAAATCTGGATTCTCATAAACACTTTTTTCCTCTTTCCATCGGCTTATGAAAGGATGTTTCCTTTTATGAATACAAATTACTACTCCATTCCTTTACAATCTAATTAAACAATTCAAAATTCAAAAAAATATACTTCTTTTTTTCCCCTCATGAGGGTCATTTAACCATACCAACACAAAGTGTAGCTTATCTGACATGGATGGATCTGCACTATAAGTATTTTGGCAGCATTATTCTGACTTTCCTAAGGATAACACCTCAATGTGCAAAAGGCAGGACTTCTTCATTTTTGAAACTGAAACTAGTCCCTCAAGAGGAAAATAACTCTTGAGTTCCTGCAAACATTTTGGTCAAACCATCCTCACCCTCTTGTTAAAGAAAATGATGAAAAACATCCACTGGAGTAAACTGAGAAGTCAGAGAATCAAGATGAAAGGGACCCAAAAGCATCAGCAAGTTCAACTCAAAAAGAATTTGCCTCTGCTCTTAAAACATCTGCACATGTTTCACACCCTGAAATGTTTCACAGTAACATCACAAACGAAGGTTGTTCCTAAAGCAGACTCCAACAAGAAGAGGAGCTGTCACTGCACAGCTAAGGAAAAAGGAAACTGTGGGAGCCTTAACTAAGGACGACTGCTGGAAATAAAATAATGCACAGTAGAAGGTGGGAGTAACTTCCTTTTCACCTCTTCTTTTGCCTCATTCTGACTGAGCAACCAGCCTCACACTGCAGGAGAAAATGCCATTTTTCACTGCGGCACACATAAATACAATAAAAGCTGGTTTTAAGGGCAGTACATGGCTGTACCACTGCAACCATCCTAGCTCACAGCTATTCTAATTAAAACCCCTGGACTTTCAACCCCAAGAACACTGGACTGTTAACAAAAGCTTAATTTTGAAAGTAACAAGGCAGAGAAGCCAAGGAAAATGCTAGTGAATCCTTTGTCCTCTCCTCTTAGGCAGAAATACCTGCAGGACAAAAGAAAGGACAATTTTTAGTAGTCAGAACAGCAGGTGTGGAGGTTGCCAAGCAGAAGGAGATAAAGCATGCAGAGCAACAGAAAAGTGGCTTTCAACAATTTATCTTTTTCTTCTTTTTTTAAGCATGCAATTTTTGGACCTGAAAAACCAGGTAAAACAAAGCTGTGCTGCTGGTGGTGACACCACACAGCCCCAAGCTTTGTTTCACACCCTTTGTTTCACAAGAGGTAAAAAACTGCTCATTTTATGCCTAGCTTGGGGTGTCTGTGGATTTTATGCTGTGCACAGAAGTGGGTGCAGGAGGAGCTGCATCCAAAGGCTTGTACAGAATTCCACAGGAATTCTGATTCTTGGCCTCCCGTGGATCCAGCATCCAACACCCCTCTCCTCACTGAGCCCAGTGCAGCCGAGCCAAATGGAATGAACCAGAAGCATCAGACTGAAGCCACAGTTGTTTAATATTTGTTGATATATGCTCAGTGGGCAGGTTTACATCCAGGGTGTTCCAGCTACTATAATCAACACCACATTTTGGCTCCAAACAGCCTTATCCCTGAAAGTGGCCTCCATGTGAAACACTGCCCATTAATAGGTATATAACTACAGCAATACACAGAGAACAATTTGCCAGAACTTTCTGAAATGGTTCTTCTGGAAGCAAAAAGTGACATGCATTTCCCAATTTCCTTGGAGACCAGAATATAGAACACAACCAAGAGAACCCCTGAAGTCCAAATATTTGGTAAGTAAGGATGAAAGTACAGCATTCCATCACATATGTAACCCAGCAAAATTATTTACCAGCAAGCACTACTGCAGTCATGCAGTCTGTGTGTTCCTTGTCACAGATATTTTGGAGTCCAAACAAATGGAGGAAAAAAAAAAAANGAGAAGTGGAGGGGTGGCACTATTTCTAGTTTACAGAAAGGATGCTGCTCAGAGCAGTTACAGTCATAAAGGAGAAATACAAAAGACTTGAGGACTGTACATCAAGTTTGTGGACCTAATACTTTAAACAGGAAACGCTGATTTAAAAAGCTGTGTGGAAAATGATCAGGGTAGGAAGAAAGAACTTCACCTACGAGAATACAAACTCACTTGATGTTTAAAAGATTTTCATGAAGTTTACGTACAGAAGAGAGTATGGCTTGGGAATTCTGCTGCACCCAATTCAGTAATGGTCAACTCTCAAGTCATTGTAAGGTGCAGTGATGGCTTCTGGACAGCTGAAGCTGAGATGTGATGGTCACAGGTTAATTACAACTTTCTGACAGGAAACAGATGCCAGCCAATGCATCTTTGAGATGCACTTACAAAGTCTCTAAAACAAAGAGCTGAAAATTTAATTATGCCTCTGTATAATTCAACACACACCTCAACTTAATTAAAGATTGTGGTGAAAGGATACAGGGATACCAATATCACTTTAAACCATCCTTGTTGATAACAAGCTTAGATATCTCTGAAGGATCACACTTAATTGCCACATTCAGATAGCAAGGAACAGCTCAAAATTAGGTAAAGAAGCAAAATAAGAATGTAAAGTTTTAAATAACAAGAAATTATTTTAAAAATTAGATGCTTTGTTTCTGGAAATTTGAGCTGAACAACTGTTTTTCCTCTCTGCAATAATACTACATTACATGCATTACCTCATCAAAGTCAACATGAAAAAGCCCTTACTCATAAAGGGATCAGTTTCTCACATTCCCTAATGACCCACTCTTTGGGGTATTTTAGAAACATGAAATTAGTTACATTTTGTAAGCAGCAATTTTATTACCATATAACACAGATAGTTTCAGCTATTTCCCTTCAATGGGAACACAGAAAGCTGATCATAAAAAAACAAACAAACAAACCCAACAAACAACCCCAAAAAACAACAACAAATAAAACCTCACCCAAAACTGGAACTACAGCATCCAAGGCAAGGAGGAACCAATATGCTTGCAAATTTTATAAGCAGACTTATTTTAATCCTGGTATCTCAAGCCATTTTCAAGGCCCGTTCCCAAAATGTTATGCCTATTGTAACAGCAGTTCTTTTAGCCTCTTGTCTAATAAAAATCTAATCCTTTTGGCAGCTACCACAGATGGTCATTCTGCAAGCACTTTCTCTTCACCAACCATAAGGCCTTTGATGCCTACTTTGTAATGTACTTCTCAGTATGGATGAAGTCACATAGCCCAGATAATCAATTCTGTGTCTTGGCACAGTAAACTACATCCAAAACATACAGAATGGTGAAATCCTTAGGCCTTCAATGTAACTGAACTGAATCTCATGGAGTCTGTGAAGAGCAGAGAGACTTTTTATATTTAAAATTAACCATTTCATTTACAGGTATCAAACCAGAATTCCCCACATAGAGAGGTCTGATATGGAGAAAGAAGGATTGAAATCTGCCTTCCTTATTTTACTTGGAATAACAACTCACAGAGACTTCTTTGGACAACTCTGGGAAAAAGACAGCTATTATTTTAAGAGGAAATTATAGAAATATTTTTTTTCCTTTATCATATAAGTGAGAAAGAAAGTGAATGACAGAGTTGTTCAAGTAAGTGAATGGTAGCCAGATAACCTGATTCTATTCCTTCCCATCTTCTACTTCTTTCAGCTGCTTAAATCATTATTTAGTCTCTCCAGAAAAAAATGATGTGAATAGAAATTACCAGATCTGAAAAACCTTCTGTTCTTGAATTTTATTCTGAATAATTATTTTACTAAATATCAAAGTCAGCAATCCATTCCTCAGATTTCTTGGTAATCAACTGTCTTCTACACTAATAAACATATTGCTCTGGTTCGTGACATTTCAGCAAAGGTCATATGTCACTCTCTTTTCTGCTTGTTGTCCTTTTTTTTTTTTCTTTTCAAACAAATCCTTATATTGAGTAAACCACTTATCCGTGAATCCTCATGTTTTAATATTTGGGCTTCAACATCAGTTAAAAGGATAGGCACAGACTGCAGCATGGCTTGATGTAATCTCTATCATGTACTCTCCACCTAGGATTACTGTCCTTTTCAGGAACCATGACACTGGCAAAGGAAGCTTTTCCAAGGGCTCTTGAAGAGTCAGTGCCGCAGCTGTTGGAGCTACTGTAGATCCTAGCTGTAACCTCAAGTCAAACGAACTTCTGAATACATTGTCAGTAAATTCTGCTCTAGAATTTACTGAAATCTCAAATCTGGATTTTCAGTTACAGCAAAATGTAGCAAATAAACACAGCCCTCCCCTAAGAAGGTCTAAGCAACCCAAGGTCTTTCATGCAAAGACATAATTAATTTTTATTTAGCATCTTATCCATTCTGCACTAATACAATGCAGAGATTTGATTGTCCTGGCCACAAGAGTTTAAGTTTAAGAAAAAGCATTGTAAGCTTAGCAATTAATAGAAGTCATCTTCCCCAAAAATGGTTTACACAGTTTTCAAAGGCCAGAATAACATCTTATTGTCTCTGTATGTGAGTCAAAGCATTAGACTAATCACTAGAACTGCAACAGGGCTTTTTGGTTGGCAGAATTACACCTTATGACTGCTAGAACTTTATTTTATCATCCTAGTATTCTGCTGACTGGTAGGACTATCAGATGGAGGTACTCTTGTTCACTAGGTGAGAAGACCATATCAGTCTAGTCTTCCTCCTGCAGAAATTACTTCCAGATATGTGGGAATGAGGAGAAGTTTGTCTTAAACTTCTACATTCCTCTAAGGAGCCTAAAAATGTAAGATTATCATCATGAATACCTTTTACTTCAATGACTTCTATTGATTGGCTAAATGATAGTAAATGCTACTGGACCAGATTAACATTCTCTTATTCTTGCTTTACAAAAAGGCTGATTTACCCTCTCTGTATCACTATTTTTGCATCCCACTTCCCAAAAATGTTTAATTTCTCAATATCCTCCTCTTTGGGACAAGTCTTGTATCACTTGTCCTGTGAGAAATATGGAAGAAACTCAATAATCTTTGATAAGGAAAGTAAACTTGGATCATAAACCTTTTTTTTTTTTCAAAGAAGCACTTAGAAAATGAAATATTGAAACACCAATTAATTTGAAGAAGCAAGAAATAATGTGATACTTACACATAAATTAAAAATAGTGTTTTCTTTGAGAAGGTACATCACACTAGGTCAGAAACCTTATCAACGAGAAACACCATCCAGTGAGTAAGCAAATCAATTAAAAGGAGGCCTTGTTCTTAACCTGATGTATTTCTAGCTAAGAAATCTCACACAATGCTCCGTCATACCTTTTTTCCTTCCCTGCTGCTCTCTTTACCTCAATTGTATACTGAAAATGCCAAACCAAAGGGCAAACCTGCAATTTCACCATTCTTGTAAGCTCTAAGCACAGCAGCTTCTGAAGGCCATTTTGAACAATCAGTTTCCAAAGCAAGTCATGCAATTAATCATTTTCCTTGTATTGCGAGGTAATGAACAGTAATTAGGAGGCCCTTCTAAATTACAGAAATATCACTCAGTCTAAGAAGAAAACTCACCTCAAAGAACAGCACTGGTTAAAAAAGAATTCAAGAAAAATCGCACTTAAGGAAACACTTCTCACTTAATCAAACCTTTAGCCTGAAACTGCAACATTGTGAGCACCAAATTCCAGGTCACCCCTCCCAGCAAGGTTCATAACCAGGCTCTGCATCTGTGCTGTGCCTGCCTTCCAAATTGTCTCCTTGTCAAAAAGGGGCTCTTCAAATGAAGAGGGCTGTATAATATGCTCAGAGAGGAGAGCAAGATTCCTGTGGAGAAGTGGTAACCTTCCTCAGGGAAGTTGAGAGGTGGCAACCAGAGCTGAAACATCACAGTGTGCTAAGAATCCCTGCTGCACATGAAAGAGTGAGCCCGTTTGTTTCTCTAGCATGAAAACACCTGCAATCTTCAAACAGATAAAGCAAGCCACCAAGAAATCTACAAGGCATTGCTTCTTAAAGGAAGCAGAAAGGAAAATTGGCTAGGAATGAAGAGTAATAAGACAATTAAAGGTGAGTTGGTTGGTGCTGCTGGGCAGGGCTGGCATTCCCCCAGCAGTGGGCTGGAGGTGGGCAAGGTCCCAGCAGGGGACACAGCCAGGCCAGTGACCCAAACTGACCAAAGGGATATTCCAGACCATGTGGCACTGATTCATATAAAATCTAAAAAAAGGAGGAGGAAGGGGGAGCATTGATTATTTACCATTAACACCAGCGCCCTGCTTCCCTTGGATGTTGCTTGATGATAGGAAACTTTGGGCTTTTTCCTTTGCTTGTGCACATCCAGTCTTGGCTTTTGCTTTAATAAACTGCTTTATTTCATCCTCCTTGTTTTCCATCACATTTTGTCTATCCTGTCCATCTGAGGAGTGATGGAGCAGCTTGGTGAGCACACACCAGACATTGGGTTTGCCTGGCAAAGTTCTAGTAGTGGGGGTCTATGGGGTTGGCTTCTGTGAGAAGCTTCCACAAGTCTCCTCCATGTCCAGCAGAGCCAATGCCAGCCCAGGCTCCAGGACAGACCTGCCCCTGATCACGGTCGAGCTCAGAAGAGAAGGTGGTGATGCCTAGGGGATAATGGATTTAAGAACAAAATAAAACTTCTTGTGCAGATGTAATTTGGTACAGAGAAGAATGGGCTGAGATGTGATGAAGTGCCCATAACACCCATCCCCACCTCCATGTGCTGCTGGGAGGGGAGGAGGGAAAGAATCAGGATTAATCCTGGAAAAGAGAGAGAGGTGGGGGGCAGGTGTTTTCAAGGTTGATTTTACTTCTCTTTATCCTGTTCTTAGCTCATAAATTCAATCCATTTCCCCATATCGAGTCTGGTTGTGACAGTGATGGGGGAAGGGATCTCTCCCTGCCCTTATCTGAACTCCAGAGCCTCTTTTCTCCTCCATCCAGTTAAGAGAGGCAGTGATAGAGAGGCTTTGATGGATGCCTGGCATCCAGACAGGTAAAACCACACAAAGCCACCACAGCAATACATTGACTTTTGAAGGTCTCTGACTGGCTGCTCAATGCCTGAAATACAAGACAAAGAGATGTACTTCAGAAGAGACCTGCAGGGATATCAGCCCAATGAACTAGAAACAAGCACTTTCAATTGAACAGTCTCAATTGCAATTGTGTAACAGTCAGTTCAGGAGAATGTCCGTGTGAAGGACAAACAAAGCATCTGCAACAAAAAATATTCATCTTAAAAATTCAGGGCAGCTGTATTGGTCTGACCACCCACAGACATCTTCAACTTTCTGTAGGAAGAGAGTCATCAGCCTGTTTTTGAAAGCAAATATTGCTATTAAAAAGGGAAATCTCCCACAGAAGGAGAGGTTTCAGAGCATATCAGCGCTTGAAAGTGGTGCCACCCAACCTGAGTCAAGCGTTTATTTTGTTCTTTGTCTTAGAGGTGGAGAGGGAGCAAGACCCAACTGAGTTCAGCCTTCCTCCAAACAGGAGCACATCAGTGGCTCTGAGGCTCCTTACATGGAGCAAACACCAGAACCACCAGGAACACTTTAGTGGAAACTTCCATTTTGGTCTCACAGCCAGGGAAAAGCACCTAGATTATCCAGCTTTTCTCCAGTCAGGAAAGCAGTTGCATTGTATTTCAATTTGCCTTTGGAGCATGAAAAACATTCTGGAGAGGTTTGTTGTGCCTGAAGGGGAAGAAATAATTATGAACATTAAGTATTTATATTGCACCATATATATATTAATGTCACCTATTTTTACCACTAAAAGCCAGACTAAAGCTTTCTTGCTTTTAATAAAATTTGTTATTGAAAATAAAAACTCTTTGTACATTCTGTATAATTCATATTGTTCTACCATGCAAACATATGGCTCAGATTGCTCATTCGTATGAAGATAAATATGTTTATTCTCCCACTGACTCAGAGCTATGAGAAACTTAATTCACTCAAAAGTTACCCATAATATAACTCAAAAAACGAGTATTTAAATTCTTCAGAGCCTTCTTCCTGGGATAAGGTAATCCAATAATTAAAGAGAGGTGCTTTTCATCAGGAAAATCAGCAGTTTTACAACAAAAATAACTACTGATGCAAACATTAGTATTTTATTCACTGTTACAAATATGACTCAATTTGAATGTGTGCATACAGGTAATTTCCATATATTTAAGCCCAGTCTACAGACAGCACCCAACAGCCTGGAGTAGTACTTTTATTATTCAGCCATGCACTGGCTAAAAATTCTATCCAGTTGCTAAGCACTCCAAAAGCAACCAACAATTTGGGTCTGAAGTGTGCTAATTAGAGTAAGAGATTTATCTAATAACCACCACACTGCTGACAGGCCACTGCAGGCACACCCTCCTTCCCTGTACAGGCACAGCTCTGGCAAAGGATTGCAATCCTTGGGCATCAATGCAATCCCCCCTCTGCTCTTTGCAGAGTAAGAGACAGAATGCAAAAATATCAAAGATCCTCCTTCTCATAATGGACTTGGACCTCTCTGATGTCTCACTCTTCTAAGGTGAAGCTTTTTAAAGATAAAAAAGTCACTCTGTCTCAATAATTACAAGCAGTATGAACTTGTGCGAAAAACACAAGTTTTACTTCTGGAGAACAAGTGATGGGAAAGTGATTTCCTTCATTATTTGAAAGATTTCTGTAGCATTTCCAGATAATGTATTTTCAGGCATCCATCTTAAGCAACAAGAAATATTCTTGGATATTCTTTTTCCTTGGAAGTATTTCTGAAGGGTTTTAAAAACTGACAGGCCAATTCAAAGTGTCTTAACAAAAAGACTCCCTATGTACCTTGACTTTCACCCTTTGGATTTTGCAAAATTATCACTGTGTTACTCCTTTTGGTCAACCCAGAAGGATTCTGTATTGGACAAGGGTAGAACACTTCACTGAAGCAACACCTGGGAAGAGAAACTGATTCCAAAGGTTTTGAAACATTCCGGGGTTTAACTAAATTACAGAAAACTTGCCTCTGAAAGTTTCTTTCTTCACTGTACTTCACACTAAAATGGAAATGGCATTTTTGACTTTTCTGCTTTAACTGTCCTCAGTTGTTTGTGCAAAAATGATTGAAAAGGATGTGATATTTGTGATAAATGCGACATGATACATAAGATTTGATACCTGTGACATGTATCACATATAACATCATATCATATGACACGTGATAGATGACATCTTACATATGACAATATGATTACAAAAATCATGTATTATATAATCATTCATGGCAAATACAATATATGCTATATATATACAATATATGTGATAAATATGAAACATTAATGGCATATATATATGAGATATATGAGCTATAACAGGACAGGGAGTTTTTTGAGAGATCCTCATAAGAACAGACTAAGCTCACCTGTTTTCTGGATGTTTTTGTGTATTTGAAGAAGGAACAGGTTTAGAAAAAAAAGAAGAGTCTCAACCTTGTGCAGTCTTGGACCCTGAAGAATCAGGAAAGCAGTGATTTTCATTACCACAATATCCACTTCATGTTCAGTGAAAACTTTAAATTTCATGTAAATTCTCCACCTAATAGCTGGATTTTCTGCAATCTCCCTGGATTAAGTTACATTGTCTCAAGACATTAAATGTGACAAATCTCCTTTTCAAACCTACTACAGTATGTTTTAAAAGCTATTCCAAAATCCCTTTTACTGCCTTTCAGTAAAAATCACCTATTAACTATGCTGAATCATGGCACACTATATAAATGGAAGCAAGTCTCTAATAAAAGATAGGCTATTAATAAAAATGAGGAGTGGGAAGATGGATCAACAACTGAGAAAGCCTCTTAGCAACGATAAGGGTACAGGAATGAAAGGGATGCTGCACACAGGAAGCAAAGTTATGCAAAACACAGGCTGGAGTACAATTGAACAAGTATCTGCCTTTGAGTAATAAAGAAGCATTTCTTTCACTTAGTTAAAAAACATTAAGAAAATGTTTAGGAAAATGTACTTAGTTAAAAAACATTAGCACTTACTACTGGTAACTGAACTACCAGGTGTGGGGCAGGTATTTTCCTACACTGTCACAGTTAAAAAGTCTTCTGTCCTAAATGCACTTTAAAATTAAAAGCAGTCATGCAGAATGAAAATTCAAAGCCTGTTCCAATTATTTGAAGACTCATTGTAGCTAAGGAAGAACGTAACTGAAAACATGAGCAAGGGTGGTATTTTTTTATTTCCATTGTAATCATCATATAATAATTCATAATTGAGAAAAGTTTCAAGTTGCTTTACAAACGGCTTGGAAAGAATTCCTTGAGCACTTGGAACAGCGTCAGTTTTGCTGCCCAGACTCTCAGATGCAAACAACTGATGTCTGCTTTGTTTTAGCCCACATCTGTTCAATAGGTACCACACAACAGACACCTCTGTGTGATTTTTACCAATATAACCCCTCTCCCCAGTCTCTCATCTCCAGAGAACTCAAAGGTTAAACAACCATGACCAATCGATGGCAACACATTATAGATTTTAAGAAACTTAAAGAAACCAACTATTAATATATTTAATGAATTACTAGTTAAACAATGCTGCACATACCTGTGAAGGGCCTTATTTGAAATGAAATAGCCTTGCTATTGTTAGGCAGCAGTGAATACACAAAGCTTGAGTTTTCTGGGCACTAGAGCTCTGTTGTATCATTTTCTTTCCTTGTCCAAGATCAATTTCATCAAAAGGATGGGCTGAGTATTTATCCAATAATTGACACTAATAAGAGAGGGATGGTGGGAATGAGACTTCTGGATAAGCTCACACTACCTAAAGCAGAAGCTGCCTACTGGCCCATGCTGATGGATTGATCACATGTGGTCACTCTTGTTTCCATCTCCAGACACAACCCTGTGAAGGGCCCAGCTCTGGGGGACAGACTGCTGTGCCCTGTGCTTCACTTCCAAAATCAAGCACAGAATGGTATTCTAGAAAGAGAAACAAAGCTAACCAAACCACACCAAAATCACACCAGGACAAGAAATCTGCTGTCCTCTCAGTGCCTCTTGTAGAAGTGGGGTGAGTTAAGGGTCCCTAAGCAAAACTCACCAGGCAGATGTTCAGACATTCCCAGGACACCTCTCACCTATCTTTAGGAACCTCCTGCAGCACACAGACCCATATCTTTACTCAGTTCAGTGGAGAGTGTCTTTCCACATGCAAATCAATATGAACATCTCCATTTGGAAGACAAAGAAGGTGCTGCTGACTCCAGTGGGTTGAGAGAACTCCACTGTGCATGAAAACATCAAGTCCAAAGAGTCACATCTGATCTACAGCACTGGGCACCAACTAAGGGTGAGACAGCTTTAGGGAACCTCATTTCTTGGAGCAGTTAATTGTCTTTTAGTCAAATGTGACAGAGGGGGCCAACTATGAGTTGGCCTCATTCTAAGAGATAAATAAGGAATACTGCACTGATAAGAGATCAGGGAAACACAGGAAGACCAGCGGAAGATCCAACCTTGAACATTATTGAGGAAATGAGGACATGCCAAGTGAAGAAAATCCAACTACACACAGTGGACAGCAACTGCAAAGAACCCAGACTGTTACAAGCAAAAGAAATCTGATGCTGAAAGTTGCCCATGGACCTCTGGCAAACAGAGAGCACAATAACTTTCTGCCATGTGAAGGACAGATGAGGGACTACAAGAGGATTACTTTACTTAACAAGAGCATGTAAGAACCAGACCTTATATAACATCACTGAGAACCATGCCAGCAGGAGAATTAATTCAAAAGTATTCTACTTCAGAGTTACGTGTAAGGTTTTAGGAGAAGATAAGCAAGACTATCAGCCTGAAATTAAACAGGCTGCTTATTACATTTGTGTTTGGCATACCCAAATAAGCACAGTTAGCCAGACTGTGACCTCCAAACTTAAAGGAAAAGCACTTCACAGAAAGAAGTTAAACTGAGGTTCAAGAGCACTTTGCTTTTGCCACGGCAGTATACAGAATAAAATGCTTCAGTAAATGTATTGAGAAAGGTGTAGCAGATAATGGAGGAGGAATTACCCATCACTGAAATTAACTGGTTGCTCACTAGCCAGGCCATTCCTGCATATATCAAATTGCTAACCCAGGGTCCAAGGACAATATTGACATGGTAACAGAACAGATCTCAGAAATTCAAGCACTCACCAGTCTGCACCTTAAGACACAGAGCAGAGGGGGTTTTTTTGCCATATAGCTGTTGGACATATAATCTGTACAACAGAGGGTGAACATCCCTACAGCACAAAAGGAGGTAGAACTGAGATACTGACTGAAATGAACCAATCAAATACGTAAAAAGAGAATGAGGGGGAAAAACGTGGAGAAATAAATGACTCCATGTATTTCCTCTATCTTAAGACAGCACAAAGTTATGTATAAAGCTGTTGGAAACTCAGAATACCTTGGCACCCATTAAGGAAATGTATTCTGTAAATTACTTTCCCAGCAATGAAGGCAAATAAAGGAAAAGCGTAGATATTTTCATGATATAAAAGGTTAGTGTTAGTAAAGCTTAACCTGAAAGAAATAGCATGACTAATCATGAGTCCAAACAGCTCTAGAAAGAGCTAGAATTCAGAGAGTAAATCAAAGAAAGAAGGTAAATTCCCTAAAATTAAAAACAACATTAATACCACATTTGCAAATAGAGACACCCCAAAATGTTCAGGTGATAACAAAGATGCTACAACAAAGGGCTACTGCAAAACAACTCTATTTCCTTCAATATCTGATCTGAGTTGTTATTGTTTGTTGTTTATAATGTTCAGTGATTGTTCTGTCTCCTCAAGATAAACTCATATGAGGACTATCTAGATAGCAGGCTTCATAAGTACTTTGGCTAAGAACAATTTGTGACTCCACAATAAACCAAATTCTTTTGCAACACCAGTGACTAAAACTTCCTTTCCCAAAGAGTGCTGATTACTCATCCTCTAGCCAAGGTAAGGACACTAGGAGGGAAAATCCCTCAATATCTGGTGGCTCACTGAAAGCATAGCTAGTTTCTACATGGACAAAACTTATGGTTTATAGGGGATGGAAGATTTGACAACCTCAGAGTTTTCTTCTTGTTTGATGGGAAGACATATCTTAAGAATCCTTTATATGAGGAACCCAACTACTGCATCCCTGAGCACAGTTTTAAAGCAGTCTGAATAAATATTGGGTACCTGATCATGCTGAAGACCCATCACCAAGGAGCCAATTCCTACTGTTGACCAAAACACTGCACAGGGAGCAAAAACCAAGAGCCATTTGTGTCACAGAAACTTTAAATCTGTACAAGAAACACAGCACAAGGCCATAGTGGAAAAGAGCTTTAGTGCAGCCACCTTAGAAAAGCTAAGCATCTTCAGAACCCTGATGAGCAGAGTGCAGGTAAGGTATCAATGTCTCTGCTGTCAGTGGTCACGTACCACAGCTGTCATCCTGACATCAAGATGCTGGTTCTAAGTTAAGGGATTTCCAGTGAAGACCATTGGCAATCTCTTTTTTTGTGATTCCATGTCTCTTTTCCTGCCCTTGGTGCCAAAAACTGGTAAAGCAGAGCTTCCACATTCCCACTGTTACTCTGTCAAGCTTTGCCCATTCAGTCCTTCAAAGACTCAGTGCCAGAAGGCAAAGAACTGCACAGGCTTAGCAGAATTCCTTGACCAAGTTATTTCAGAGATTTTAGGAGTTCCAATTCCTCAAAACTACAAGTCCCAAGACACACTATCCCTTACACTGAGCTGACTCCCTCCTCAAAGCATTCACAGCTGGGAGAACTCCTCTTTCCCTTCACCCAGAAATCATTCTAGCAGGATTCTTCACTCACTGAGGAACTGGGGGATAAATGGTAAATGAAACTCATGCTGTTAAATGCAATGTAATGTAGGGAAATCCCTTTTCCTCAGCAGTGGGGGAGTTTAGTGCATTTTAGAGAGATAGGAAAGCTATAATGAAATTACGTACGTCAATTCTATGCAGATAGTGATTTAGTACTCAGTAGCAGAAAGAATTTCAGAAGCTGATGAGAAAAAAAAAAGGGGGGGAGAGAAAAGCTCATTATATCATGGTACAATTTTTCTACATCTCCGAGAGTTGGAAAGGGATCAGGAGTGACAAGGATAGCAAGAGCTGTAAAATGTTTTCTGTATGCAAAGCATTTGAACAGACTAGGACAATTCAGCTGGGAAGGAATTTGGTAAGTCTACAGAAATTTACAAGCAGCATTGACAAACTGAATAGACAGCAATCCTGCATCACTTCTCATAACACAAGAATTATCAGATAGCACTTTGAAAAACAACAAAAGGAGGTGGTTTTCCCACACAGCATGCACTTTAACTGTTCTCTTTATGACAGAAGCTTGCTTATCTTTCAGGAACAATTAGGCAAATTCTATGGATAAAAAACAGCTATTAAACACAAAACTGTGACTCTGCTGCCAGACAGAACCTACCTGTGAGGCAGCCAGCCAGAAGCTGAGAGGATACATCTGGAGAAATACAATTCCCCTATACATAGATAATAAAATACCTATCCCAGTCAATAGTAACAAGCTAGAAGGATGCTTAACCTGACCCAAACATCCACTCTTACACCCTTCCTCCTGTGTCATGTGCCCAATCCAGGAGTCACCCCAGTCATTAAATTATTTCTAGGAAAGCAGCTACTCCCTTTTGCTGTCACAATGAAACAGAAATGAGATCTCACTTTTGTTTTTAAAGAACCTGATATTGTATAGATATTTATGCCCTACTGCATCCTGCTGACCACTTGTGTTTTGATAGCTTTACTTTCTGTTGTATTGTGCTTTATGTGGTACAAAGCAACAAAGGGTCTGTGCTCTGGCAACCTTCAGCTTTGACCAAAAGCTGCCACATCACACCACTAAAAAAGCCAGACCATGCAGAAGAATTTATTTTTAAAAGTTTTATCTTATTTATTTTAATTTATCTTCTAGAAGAATCTATTTTTAAAATTTGAAGTGGCACTTTACTATAGTCTTAAAGCAATATGTTCTTCAGACATTATTTCATCCTTCTGTTGTGCCAGAACTGCTCCTAACTACTCATATCATTACATTTGCAGAGATCATTCAGTCTTGTGACAGAACAAACTTCAGGTTTAGGTACCAGTGTATGAATTTTAAGGCACTGGTCTTTCTGCTTTGCCTTATTGAAAATTCTGGATCCCAGCCACAGGGGAAGAAAGGCCAGAGAAACTGCCATCTCAATTAATTCCCATTGCATCCACTGTAATTTGGTACCTCAAAATTCAGGCTCTGATTTTTTGAATTCTTGCTAATGAATACTTGCTGGGTTACTGTGTTTGTTTTTGGTGTATCATTAAATTTATTAGCAGTAGAACACATGGCTCGCTTTACTGGGTCTGCTTTGCTCATAGCTAGAAAACTCAATTTTGGTTCCATCCTTCTTCCAAATGAATAAAACCATCATTCTGATGGATTGCATTCAGCTAGGATACAGAAACAACCTGCAAGATAATTCTACCTTATAACCCAAGAAGTATTTATCACAAAATACTCTTTCACACTTACTGAAAGAGGATTAAAATAAAAATTGTGATTCTGTCATAAGTTCTTCATAAGAACTGAAGATACCAAATTCCTTGAGGACCATGTCTTAGCTTTGTTTTCAGGAAAAGGACATAGGAAATCTACTCCCTTCAACAAAGCCTTGGGGGTTTTTTTAGTGGTTTCCTAAACTCTTCAAACTCTAAGTCTCCAGCTGTTCAATCATGGAAACTGCTTTCGTGCAAGAGGACAGGATTTCTGAAGGCTTGAAATGATGATGGCTCTGGAAACAAAGTGATCCAGTCTGTGCTCAGCGTCTCAATTCACAGGAAAAAACATGTTCTTGTGGAGGGGGCCACTGTGCCAGATACAAATCCTCCATAAGGGCTACGCAACTGACAGGCGTTTTTTGTTGTTTTGGCAGCTGAATTGGAAGAAAATTAGAAAAGAAATTAATGTTTAAATGGGCTAAACATTTGTTTGGTTTTGATGCTTGAAACTAAAACACCAGAACATTTACTTCATACCAGGAAGAGTGGAAAAGGAAAAGAAAAAGCAAAAGAAAGTGGAATTAGGCTTATGCAACAGGAAAATGATTTTCCAAGCTCTGATGATTACTGCCTGAAACAGAACCACTGCCACTGGCCCCAGCACCACTTCCCATGGAAGACACTAAAAGGAAGAAGAACTCAACAAATACTTCTGAGATGGAAGCCTGGCTCATTTTGGAAGTTTGTTGTCAGCTGCTGGGCAGCCAGCCCATGCCAGCAGTAAACTGCAAAACACAGCCAATCCCAACCTTGGTAACTAAAGCAAATTACAAGATTTCCATTTGCCTGCCTAAGCCCACCTGAAAAAGGATCCAGGGCTGACAACACAGAACAGGGAAGGCAGAGCAAACTCAGAAAGTAAGGAGAAATCTTAACTTTGATCATGGTGAATGATCACCCTACAGTTTCATTTACATTATTTATTTCACACAGGCTTTTTAATTGTTTGTTGTAAATATGCAGGAGGTAGAAAAAACAATGTGCCTAATATTCAATAAAAGTATCATAAACACATCCTGCTTAAGAAAAGTGTTGACTTCCTTGAGTATATTGCTCCTCTTATCTTTTATTGAAAAGCAGCTGGCACCAAGACCTGTGACTGGGGCTTTCTATGACACAGGCACAGTACAGGATGCTCCTGAAACCAGGGTGGGAGCTCTGCTTGAGGATTTAAGGTTGCTCTATAATTACCACTGGTTGAAGACTACTGGATTAAATTTCAGTGATCAAAAGAGAAAAATAATGTCTTAAATGTTACAAACTGTGAAGCCTTGTGAACATGTTTATACTGTATTTCATTTCCATCACTGCAGTAAGTTTGGAGCAATGTTACTTATGTTCAACACAAAGGAACAAATTGTATTCTTAATAGTACTCAGTCACTTGAACTCATGTACATGCTACTGAAAATTTCCCACTGCAGTCCAAACTCAGAAGGTTTAGGGACAAGCTAGGTGGAGTTAGGGAATAGTAATAAAGGTTAAAAACTGAACCAAAATTTTCCATAAGCATTAACCTTCGTGCAGCTCTCATCACAGACAGTGAAGGCCAATAGAGAAGCAGAATATGAACACATGTAATACAAATTAATTTTAAGGAGAGCTATGCATCATGTAGATCTGTATTTACTTCTCTCTTGTCCAATAGATTCTAAAAGGAAAAAACAAAACAAAACAAAAAACAAACAAACAAACAAAAAACAAACCAAAAAAACAAACAAACAAAAAAACAACAACCAGCCCAACTTCAGATGCTGGCCTTAGGGCTGAAATGACTACTGATTAGTAGGATAGAACCTTCCTTATTAAAGTTACTATGAGAAATAAGAGACTGTCTAACAAAGATTGAATTAATAGACTGGATGACACAAAAGTGTGGAAATGTAATCACAGAAACAGGGAGTGATGGTGCTGGCAGGGACCTCTGGAGATCATCCAGCCCAACGCCCCTGCTCAAGAGTCACCTGGAGCAAGTTCCACAGGACTTCATCCAGGTGGGTTTGGAATCTCTCCAGAAAAGGAGACTGCACAGCCTCTATGTGAAGCTAGTTCCAGTCCTCTGTCACCCTCACACACCCATAAGCTCTTGACTTGTTCTTCACCCACTCCTTGGCAGAGCTCAACACGTTCCAGTTGCTCTCTCACATAAACAACAGCTCCACCACCTTGCCTTGCTGCCCCAGCTTTCCTAGAAGGAATGTCACCACCCGTGACCGTATTCCCATCACGTCTCTGAGGCTGCAATGGAGATCATGGCCCCAGTGATAAAGAGCAGAAAGGCAAAAGTAGCACCACTGCTGCCAATTCCCTTCCTCATTAATTTCTCATTGTTATATTTAGCTTACTGCCCAGGAGTGCATCCCAATTCCAGCAGAGGGGACTCAGCAAAGGCTTACTTTCACAATAGCAGCCCTCAGGCATATGGGGCTTGACCCTGCTCCCAGTCAAATAAACAGGAACTTGCCCATGGACTTGCAAAATTAGGATACCTGTCTTGAAAACAGTTATTTCATATTAGAGAAATGTTAGAGACCTCTTTAGTAATTCTTCACTTGTGCCCTTCTACTCTAAAATAAAGGCAAATTGTTGCAAGACAAGTATACATAGTTCTATGTATGAGGCTCCTAGAAAGCAATTATCACCAGCAATGTACAATATGAACTGGTTTCTTATGTAAAATTTGTTTCTGAGATAAACCCTCTGGAGTTTCAAGGAGCTGTCTTTGACTGACCCCAGCTGGGAGATGAACAGTGAAAAGCAAGAAGAGAAATGGGAAGAAGAGTGACAGGGTCACCTCTTTGCAGAAGAGGTGAACACAGTGATTTGTGCACCCTGCTGCTCTTCCAGCAGTGGAACTACTTGTCAAAAACCACTGGGTAGCAGCAGAACAGCACCAAGGCCATGGGACCCTCTCCTTTGGCCACCTGCCCTGAAGGGGCTGTGGGACAGGACGTGGCTCACTGCCACTGTCCTGGCCAAGGTCCCTGCACTACAGCAATCCCTTTGCCAGCCCCTTATACAATTTCCCACAAGAATTCACAGACTTGCCCAGACAGGGATGAGAAGGGCTGCAACACGAAGCAATAATTAACAAATCTCTAACGTGTGTGTGTGTAGAATCTCCTCGCAGAGCTGGCTCCAGTGATTGTTCACTTCCTGGCTGGAGCCCAGGTTTCTAAATCCCTGCCAACAGTATTTCTAAAAATGAATTTCCAGCAATATCTTAATCAACAAAATGTTGCCACATCACAACGCTTTACAGCAGAATCACAATGAATTGCTCTTAAAACTCCACACAATTAAAAAGGGCAACGAGCATTATATTGAACTTGCCTCTGAGAAATGGTTTCACTAGTTAGAGTAGCCACCCATTAATTTCTGCTGTGACTTTTGCATTCCAACCTTATCTATCAGTGATACTGCCTGTCTCCAAAGAAGCCAGTGTTTTATTCAGGTCAGGGCTCCTTCACCATTAATCTACAAGGGGAATTTAACTGACAATATGAACATTAGAAGAATGAATGTCTTGTTTTCATGGCAAAATAGAAATGAAACCCATCCTGTGAAGACGTTCTTCAGTTTCTGTTCATTTCCATTCACACACGCTTGACGACTCCCTGCATTGGGATACAAAGTTCCTCAGGACAGTGAAATTTTGGGCTACAGCTTTCAGATAAATCATTTGAGCAGTCTTGTGTTCAAGCACTGCATTTTGGGATATTTGCACCTTTAGAAATAGAAATGTTTTGTATTTTGAGGACAGGAAGCTTGGTCTGTTATCTTGGCAGCTTTCTGTCCAATGATATGCAATGGTCATACTGAAAAAAACAAGACATGAACAAAGAAGCCAAACTTAACTCTGGATTTTAATGCATATTGAACTCCTATATTTGCCAATCAAAATAAAGTGTCTGAAGTGTATGCAATTTCCTTGGAAAAGATTGTATCTCTAGACTTTTGTCTATATTTTCAAATGTTAAAATAGTAATTACCTGGAAAGTGATATAAGGGGAAAGCATGTATGCTACATACTTTATAAGACAAAAAAAATTAATTTTAATAAGTATACTAAATGGGCAGGGGAGTAAGCAAAGAAGAATTTAACAAATGTTGATGTTGTTAAGACACCACAGGGGGAAAAAATGCATTTCCCCCAAACGTTCACCACAAAAACAAACCAGTCCAAGATTGGAGATAACCAGAGAAAATGATACTCTGACCACCACATGCTGAAAAGTGTGTGAAAAGGCAGCCCTGAGGCTCTCATGTATGGGAATACAACACAAATGGCAAAAGCACTAATCTGTATCTTCCCACCACTTCCTTGCACCCTGACAGCTCTATTTGCATAGAACAGTGCCTTTCTAGTGGCAAAATTAATGGAATACGTAGATTTGGGAAAGAAAGGAATTGCAGATATCTGTGAGTTACATTTGGAAACCCTTGCCTCCAACAGGCTTTAGATGATTCATTTTAACCCCTCTTAAAGAAAAAGCCTGTAACTGGAAAGGATTCACTGTTGTGAAACAGCAAGACAGGAATGTCAGTAAAATGAGGGCTGGAACATCTCCACCTCAAAAATAAATTTTAAAAAAATCCAAATAAAGAAGAAAAAAAAAGCTTTAATTAGGAACCAGTCTGGCTAGAGTATGACAACTCAGAGCAGCAGAATTGCATTCCAAAGTTTTCCTTGGTAACTTCCAAGAGTCTCACATCAGTGTGGGAGAGGGCATTTTGCTTCTTCAGGTAGATTAAAATCTTTTCTGCTCAGTGTAGCAAATTCTTTGTGCAACAGCTGCTACATCACACCTCACTGCTCCTCGAGTTCCACCCCTGATACAACCTAAGGAGTCCAAACAGCATCCATGAGAATAAATAAGATTTTATCAATAACGTGCTGAAGCCTCAGTTGTTTCTCTGGACAGAATGAGAATGGATAATCCTTGACAGTGCTGCCAGGAATGCCCTGAGATTTGCTGCTTGCAGTGCTTGGTCTGCAGATATGTTACTGCAAAGAGCTCTGAACTGAAACTCAGAACAATGCTTCATGGTCTGTGTTATGCCAGTCTGGTTCTTTATTAGGAAGTTTCTTTCTAGCTACTGAAGTATGTTTAGGAATACATCTTGTTCCTATGGAAATCAGTGAGAATTCTGCCCTTGCCTCCAAATAGAGCAGGAACAGACTCCCTGTCTGCAACATCAGACATCTTGGCATAAAGTGAGAAAATTGGGAGGGCCTGCTAAGCTTCACTGGTGTGGAAAGGTCAGCCTACAAATCAAGAGACGCCCACAGGAGAAGCAGAAGTGCTGCAGCACATGCAGAGGGGAGGCCTCTCCCTGCCTTATCCCCAGAGAAAATCCCAAATCCCTCCTTGGCTCCTTCCCCCCACCAGCCTGCCCCAGCAGCTGAAGGGAAAAGGCAGAGCAGCAGCAGCATCTCATAGCTGAGGTGCTGCTGAACCCCATCACTCCTCTGAGCAGCACAGGTATGGGAGGAACTTGAATTTTGAAGTAATTTGAGCTGACACCTCTTTTTTACAAGTAGAAAACACACCCAGGTCCACAACTTCCAAAACGACTTGGGAGCTTGAGCATCTGAATTTGCATGTGTGTAATCAGAGACCGGGGAGAGGCATCCCTTCAGAATGCCTTTTTTAAAACACAGATTTCTTTGGGTTGTTTCAAACTTGGGCCTTAAAACCTAAGTAGTTTTGAAATTATTATACATGGTTCAGTAAAAATATGGCAAATAAGTGAAACAACAGAAAGGATCTTTTCTATATCTTCACGTTAAAAAAGTTTCATTTTTTTAAAAAATGAAACAACAGAAACAGGAGAGTTTTACATTACTACTGGTATGTAAAAATATTTTTTAATCTTAAGTTTGGTCATTAAATTCTGATGAAAAGCAGAAGTAAGTCTACCATATACAAGAGATATCACTTTAAAAGTCAGTTTTTCATCTGCAAATCTTTCATACAAAACAATCCTGCCTAAATCTAAAAGACTGGTTTATCAGAAGTATTGATTATTAGGGTGATTTTGAAATGAAGACCAAACTAAAACCCCAATAGCTAAATCAAGTGCACCACTACTTGAAGCATAAACACTTTACAGTAGCTTATGAAGAACATAATTGAGCTCCCAACTGGAATAACACAAACATCTTTCATACCTTCCTAACACTGTTACTTGCTCCTGTCAAATGAGGTTGTGCATTTTATAAGCTCAGAAAGTATACTGGAAACTCACCTGCCCAACCCTCTTCTAAAAACACAGACAAAAAAAAATTAAAATTTCACTTTGTGAAATTTAGTGCTGGTCTTTGCTCTTCACAAGCCCCTTGCTACCAATATGCCTATTTTAAATTCATAATGGCCTTATTTTCCATCCAGAAAACCAGTACATTCAACCTGACAGCAAACAGGAAAAGCAGGGATGAGCCATTCTTTATTGTCAAGTCCTCGGAGTACAGATCTGAGAACTTTTTCTCTGAAATCTGTGTCCTCCAAATATATTCAGCAAAATGAATGTTGAGGAACTAGCACTGGAAGTAACTCCTCCACAACATCTTCACACTGATCTCCAACAATCTCACTGGTGTGTACAGATGCCAGTGACCAAGGACTGAGACAGGAAAAATGTTGGCTGCCATTTGTTATTGTGCTGCAGTAACATTTTGCTCCTTCCCCATGGATCTCTCTAGGCACAATATATGCACATAGCAAAAATCTACACTCCAAATAAGCAACACTGAATGAAGATGATTAATGGGGGTAGGGAAAAGTTAAAATAGAGGGGTAAAGTGGTGTGTCCCGAGTAGGTAAGTTACAGAGAAAGGAGCTCAACCACCTCCTTGAAATACTGGTCCAGTATCCTATTCATTCCAGGTGTGGGACTTCCAACACCAGAGAAACAAAGAACATTAAGTCTATTTGCAAATGACAGTAAAGTCTGAGCAACAGGCTGGTTGAGCAGTTTGAGGTATCTGTAATGTGAACAACCATTAGAAGCATTTTTGTTTATAAAACCAGTGTACATTATATCCAAGTTACTTTGGTGTAATGTGAGTAAAACACAATGCAAACCAATATCATTATCCATGTTTGCAGACTTAGCCTTCATGTCAATTTACTTTTTTCCGCCACTCCCTCAAACAAAACCCCTTTATCAGCAACACCTTTACATACTCAGATGTCTTCTCATAACCTTAAGTGATTACTGTTCTGAAAATATCTATAAAAGTGATAAGGGCTTGTTACAAATTATCTTTCTTTCCACCTGTTATCAGTCTTAAAAATAAAACTAAGAAATGTTTTTTCCCCCCAGTGGGACCTAGGGTCTGAAAAATGAAGTGGAATATCTGTTGCTCTTACTACCACCAATAAAAAAATACTGGGCTTTACAGAGGATGTAAAGCAGAGAGTAAAACCTGTATCACTTTCTCTCTACTAGTACTGAGTATGCAACAGTAAGTAGTAAAAACTTAATTATTCAGCATGGAAATTTAAGTCAATGACATCCAAAGGAGTCAAGATAACAACTAAGATTTCTGTTCCTTTCTTTCTATTAATGAGATTGTCATAAAGTTACTTCACTGGTAACTAGGGGCTGGTGATGGTCCTCAACTCACAAGAAATATTTTCAGACAGGTATCTCACAAGTGAGTTGCTAAAAGACAGAATACAAAAGTCAAGGTCACGGGCCCTAGGGATATTTCAATAAAAATACCTTTAGGTTGTTTCAGTAAAAGCTTGAAGTGTGATTTGCCTACTCTAATGCATTTGGAATGAGGCAGATGTTTTAGCACTCTGCTGGACTGAGCTGATAGACTTTCTCACTACATGAAAGAGACAGTTATTTTATAACAGTTTATTCACTCAGAAGGAGTGTTTCAATAAAGAAGAAAGAATGTATGCTCCACACAGGAGTTCCCCTACTATTATAACTTCCTACTCCTGTAATCTGAAACAGTCACAACTGAATGTCTCTCGGGCAGTGTTTCAGAACTGAATATTCTAAAACATTCCTTACACACTCCCAATGTTTCTCAACATAACCCTACGTATTAAACTGTCTCTTGCAGAACCATGAAAATCTGCATGAAAGTTTCAGATGTTTAACCTAACACACAGTTAAGTTAAAAGTGCGTGTTTGCTTCATTCTCTCTAAAAAAAAAAAAGCATTAAGTCCCTCTCAGGTTGCAGTGCTAAGGCAAGTGATGAAGACTGTCATTCAATTTCACAGCATTTTCTTTCCTTACTCTAGTGTCTTCTCATTGGAGGTGTACTCTTTCTAACAGTGGATACTCCTACAAATTTCAGAATGCTAAAGTCTTGTTTTTATCCGATTCTGATAAAGCTAACCCAGGAAAGCAGTTAAAAATGGCATTAGAACCACTGTTTTCAGCTGGATAGAAACAGTTTACATCTTCTGAAGACCAGCAGGATTGTGCTATGTTAAATAAAGACTGGAGTTAAACAGGAGGATTTTTACCTCTACCATTAGGGAAAAGGAACATATATCTCACTTCTCTTAAGAGAGGACAGTACACTCATATACTCAATTTTAAGAGTACTCCATCTTAAATAAAGTGTTTTACTTGATTAGCTCAGAGCACAGGTGCAAGTGAGAGACATTTCCTTTTGCTGAGCAGAGTAGGGTAGGAAGAAGTTAAAGAGACCTGTCAAGGTCACACCACAGCAGGATGACAAAGTTACAGAGGAAGTCACCACTGATTCCCAGCTCAGCTGTAGCAGAGACTGCAACACGAAGCTCCTCAAAGGGTTCTGTGCTGCCAAATAACACACAAGCAAAAAGATAAGTAACATCACAATTTCAAGCACTAACACGTCATCAGGAGTACTTTGAACGCGAGACAAGTCAGACCACGTCTTAGTTTGAGCTTTATAGCTGAACGAGGAAATGCAGCAGAACAAGTACTCAGAAACCTCGTATAACTCTCACACTCGCTTAATCAGATCCGCGTATCGCTAATTAAGTCTGGGGAAATCGTTGAGCGTTGGAGGGAAAGCGAAGAGGGGTTACAGGATCACGCAGGCTTTATTTGCTTGTTTTTGTCCCCGGTGACAAAACACGATGCCGGTACGAATATGAAGAGAGAGAAAATCGGGCAAATAAATAACCCCGAAGGCTCCGAGGGGTCCCGTTGTCATGGAAACAAGTCGCCGCTAATGAGCTTTCCACGGCATGAGTGATTAATCCCCGAGCCCAGTAAATAAATATTGATTCCGAACCCAAACAGACAGGCAGGCAGCCGCCGGATCGGGGCCAGCAGCGGCGCGGCGCGCACACCCGCGGCTCCCTGCGCACAAAGGGGACCGCACAAAGTTTCCCGAGCGCTGCTGCCACCG